>NDFZ01005130.1:262294-341641 GCA_002192655.3 Mamestra configurata
TACACTTCTCATCAAAAAAATCGAAACACTTTCGTTTTTATTGTTTTTGTCCTAATTTTTTACAAAAGAGAATTAATTCCATGAAAAAAAAAACATTATTGTGTAGCTGGCAGTTTGGTCATTACAGTAAGAAGAAAAAAATCAAAATTCGAAATTAGAATTTCATTTGTTTATCCTATAAATGAAATTAATCACTGTTTTGAGACAAATGTGTATTTAGGGTTGGAGTACGTTTCTCGTTTAAAAACTAAAATTAGCGCTTGTCTTTAAACTTTTTGTTTCTTATTTCATTTACTGTGACTTTGGGACGTCTGAAAAAACTTTTTTTTCTAAAACATATGGATACTTCGCCCGCAGAAGCCGCCCAAGTGGTGGCATTGCTGGATTCTGGACTTAGTCAGCGTGTTGTGGCTGCAAGATTGCATCTAAGCTTATCATCTGTTCATAGAGTCTACAAACGCTATCGGGAGACTGGTTCGTTCACGCGCCGTTCAGGATCTGGCAGGAATCGGGTCACTTCTGAGCGAGATGATCGATTTATTGTAACAACCTCTTTACGAAATCGACGCCTTAACGCTTTTCAACTGCAGCAGCAGCTTCGCGTTGTACGAAGAGTAGCTGTAAGTGACTCTACAATAAGAAGAAGGTTGAAGGAACGCGGATTGGCACCGCATAAGCCAGCGAATGGGCCGAAATTAACTGCAGACCATCGAAGAGCGCGCCTTAACTTTGCACGCGAGCACCTAACTTGGTCATACCTTCAGTGGAGCAAAGTACTGTTTTCTGATGAGTGTAAAATTATGCTGTATGGTAACGACGGAAGGAACAAGGTCTACAGAAGAGATGGAGAACGCTTTGCACAATGCTGCATTGAAGAAAAGGTCAGCTATGGTGGCGGTTCGTGGACGGTTTGGGGAGGAATCAGCGCCGACGGTAAGACAGAACTTGCCTTTGTATCTGGGCCACGGCTGCCTGCACTAAACTCTCATCGGTACATCGAACAGTGTCTTGAACCTCATGTGATGCCCTATGCACATTTTATTGGCAACGACTTCATATTCATGCACGACAATGCTAGAGCTCACACCGCGGGCGTCGTACGAGATTATCTTACCGAAGTCGGTATCTCCATTATGGTATGGCCAGCAAGAAGCCCGGACATGAATCCCATTGAACATCTATGGGATGAATTAAAGAGACGAATTCGAGCAAGAGATCCAGCCCCAGAAACACTTAGCCAGCTGCAAAATGCAATCCAAGAGGAATGGGATAATATACCACAACATGTGATCGTGACTCTCATCCGATCGATGAAGAACCGTATGGAAGCAGTAATAAGAGCTCGCGGAGGGAATACAAGTTATTAAATAAACGTTTCTTACATTTTTTTTCATTTACGCGTGTTGTTTTACCCATTTCCTTCATATTCCATACAGGGTAAAAATTACTCATTATACAAAATACGAAACCTATGAAGACTTAATTTGAATTTAGAACATTAACATTAGGATTTAAAAACCTCATACTACTCACTATTAAATGACATTTTACATTTATTCCTAAATATACACATTTTTCTGATAATCCTTATCAAATCATAAACTGCGAGGTGTTTCGATTTTTTTGATGAGAAGTGTATATTAAGATTATAATGGTGAATTTGTCACTTAAAGAAGTACAAAGCTTAAACATAAAAAAATACATACAAATTAAGAGATCCATTCCAAAGTGATTCAAAATATATATATTTTTTAATTACAATGAAAAATAAATAAGAACTACTTTACCATATGAAGTCATGTCAAGTCTCTGTAGTTGAATAAAGTCAAGAGGAAGTTGTCCAAAATAAACTCGAAAATATCCGTAAAAGCTTCTTTAAAATAAAATCCTCGAAACAAAATAACCACCTACATAAACATTGGAGTAATCCCCTGACGATACAGAATCTGAATTAACAAACGGTTTTGGCGCCAGTTGACTTCGCCCTGGAGAAATCGCGTGAATTGCCATGAATATTTATTTACCTTTTCAAACGAGCATGTTCATAAAAAAAAAACATAAGGTGGACGTTCATTATATTATCAGCCGAAAGACGTCCACTCCTGGACTTAGGCCTCCCTCAAAAGGGATTTGCCATAATCGCCACGCTTGGCAGGCGGGTTAGCGATCGCCGTGTAGCTGTTGCAATGCATAAAGAATGCTGCTGCCCATTCCCTAGTCCCTTAGTCGCCTCTTACGACACCCACGGGAAGTGATGAGAGTTAATATTATACTTTTAGTGCTTAATATTTAAATTCCTTGACTGTACTTGTCTGTGCTGACTTTTGTTTATTTTATTATTTTCAATCTAAAACGAAATTTCAATCTCTTAGTTGCTCTTCCGTGTACCTATAATGTCGTCTATTTCGAGATGCCTTGTTCCCTTCAGTGTACTGATGAATATTTAAAGTATTCGCCTTTTGTCTCGAGTGAAGCAATTATTCTTGAACTGCGTTGATTAGGGATGAGCAAGTCTTTCTGACTATAGACACCTACTTGGCGTAAACTGTTCAAGGGTCTGTACGTTCTCCTGCCAGGGTTGCGGAATTTGTTCGAAAGAGTTTTCGCGGCCCTGGAACGCAAAGGGCTTTAGAAGGAACACGGATGGGTTTTAGTCAGTAAGAGTCTGACACGCCCATCCGCTCCACCCAGAGCGGAAGAAGTCATTTTATGACTTCCCATCCGTAAAAAAAAAAAAAGTGTCACCATAGACGTTCTTACTCGAGCTATTTACCAAGCTTATAAGTCAATTATTAAGCGGAGCTCGTGGCTAAAGAATATCAGCCGCACGGGTCAATCAAGGTTAAGCAACGCTTGCCAAGGTTGGTCTTTGGATGGGTGACCATCTTAACATACCGAGTTTCCTCTGTGCCTCGGAAAGCACGGTAAGCCGTTGGTCCCGGCTGCCATTTGTAGATCTTTGGTAGTCGTTATGGGTTTTCAGAAGCCAGTAAATCTGACGCCGGTCTAGCCAAGAACTACCGTGTGGGTAACACGGTAGTTCTTGGCTAGACCGGCGTTATTGGGTTGTGGAGGTCTGGTAGGCAGCCGCTCCACATAAAATACTGGTATTCAGCTGAATCCGGTTTGACTGGAAGCCGACCCCAATGTTATTGGGAAAAGGCTAGGCAGATGATGATAAGTGAATTATTAATATGGCAAACTCGTTGTAAAAAGCAACGTTTTTACGCAGAAGTTTATTTATTTTACACGAGAGCTTCTCGAAATATTCTGTAATTGCAAAACATCGCTCGTGCCTGTTTGAACAAGTTTCGGATGAAAGTCATTGAATTTTATTTTTCTCATATATATTGCCTCTTACTTCTGTGTTTGGATATGAGCGATATTAGTTTTTAGCAAGAATTTTTGCTTTATACATGGGTTCATTTACCTTCATATTGAAGATCACGTTGAAAAGAACAGCTTCTGTTTTAGATCTACTGATTGGTCGTAAAGCTAAAGAAAGAAAGAAAACACGTTTATTCCGCCAGAAATGACGCACGAAAACACAAAAGAAAATAACCACTAACTATAAACTAAAGGGTTAAACTGACAAACTATGTCTGTATCGGACATTACCTACCGCGAGTCTCTGGTCATACCACAAACAAAACAGAACACAGTTGCACAGTTGTCTGTGGCATGATGTCCGGCACTTGACGTTAAGAGACAGTTGAAGCTAATATAATGTCTACGATCTCGATATGCAACATCTGTTGGTCAGTTGCTTGCCATACTTTGCATGATCTTTAGTAACCTTTGAACTTTATTTTTTAATCTTTGGCTTTTACATTTCCTTATTAATCAAGGATCAAGTGGATTGTAGCTCTGTGTGCTCCATAATTTTCTCCATTTGTACGTCAAACTTCTCAATGATGAATTTATTAACTCTTCAAGTTAAAAAAAATCCCGCCACAACTATTGGTTCGATTTCCGCCTTAAGTTTATCAAAGGCGAGCTACTGAACATTTATCTCGTGTGTCAAATCATCAAGGCTTCATATTCAATTATACCAAGTATTTTCTTTCTTTTTCTCCTTAACGCATTACCTTAACTTGCCGTCAAAAGCTCACCTTTCACAAATTGGAAAGTGAAGTTCGAAAGCGTTAATGATCCTTGATTTTGATTTTTGTTTTTGTCTGATACTTTCGTCGTTTATTAATGCTGGAATGATGAATTCACGAAAGACTATGTCTCTTATGAGTCTATGACATACATATCTTTTCGTGCATTTCAAAATGAGATCCATAGAAAAATTGGTTGTCTGTAAAGTCGGTTTACGGACGATAGTTTAACGTGACAACGTCATAACAATACATTGATGAAATGATACTTTTATGAATAAAATTGAATCGTACAGCGCTCTCGCTCCGATCGTAACGTAACAGTGAGCGTAACGTTACAATGAGTCATCCTTTCTCGTGCGGGCAGCCGGCGTTCATCGATTTATTAGACGTTGCACGTCAAAAATGCATCTTCACTTTGTAAATCCCATTATAATGAGTAAAAATCACAACGAATTTGAAAAACATTTTATGTTTGAAAACTTGAAATTCTTAATCGATTCCAAGTGGACTTCAATCGAGATAGTAGTAAGTTTTTAACAAAAGGCATGCCAAGTTCATATCTGAATGGATTTATACTTCAATGAGTTTCAATTGAAGCAGACATTTTAGTCAGCGTGGATAAGTTATTGAAGCTTAAAGCAAATATCTCTGTGGGGATAACTCTGCAGGTATTGAGAATTTAATATTGCAGAGGTGGGTAGCGGCTAGTGGTTTAGTATAATAAGATCCTCTGCAATAGAATTGAAATCTCAAAACGAACAGAATTGCAATGGCATTGTTTTCCGAGCTTTCTGACTTCATAATGAATTCAAGTAATGCCGAATGAATGCGATTTATTAATCTAATGCTGCCAAGGCAAAGCTATTACTCAACTATTGCTATGGCGATCCCCTGCTAGGCATAGGTCTCTAATGTGGCCGCCTCTTCTGCATCAATGTGCATAGGAATCCCAGCCGCTTTAGACACTGATGGAGCAAGGCTAGAGTCAATCAAATCTAACTTTTTCCTAACTATATTGGTGTCAGCGAATATCAGCGTTTTACATTGAGCGATTGCTATCTACACTCCACCCAGTAACTGGGTAAGTCAGTAGGTACCTCTTGGCAAGACTGGTGTCAGATTTTCTGGCTTCTGACAATCCATAACGACTGTCAATGATCTAGACATTATAGCCAGGATCCACGGCTTATCGTGCTTTCCATCAGGTGATGACCGCCGGCGCCGACCTATTTTGTGCGGACGGGGGACCTTAAGTATTATAGCCAGGATCAAAGGCTTAACGCGCATTCCAAGGCATGGAGGAGTCGCGGTATGTAATGGATGGTCACTCATCCACAGACATACCTAGGTAGGCGTTGCTTAACCTTGATGATTGACCCGTGCGACTGCTATAATTACAACACTAGTAATTTTAGTATAAACTAGTAATTGAAAATAATCTGCAACAACTGCTAATCAGTGTTCTTTCTTTTACAAGGTCTTCGGAAATGCTCAACAGTCCTCGCGCTGACAGACCGCGAGAAGTCTTCGGAGCCGATCAGGGCTCACAATAGACTGCGCGCGCCCTCCGTCTGCTCCCGTTGTTCGTCGCTGCTGTCTCTCGCCGGCGCCAGCGGCTCCAGGTACGTCACTCCTCAGTGCAAATGCTCTAGGTCCTCAGAGATCAGGGCTCACAACAGACTGCGCTCGCCCTCCGTCTCCTCCCGTTTTTCGTCGCTGCTGTCTCTCGTCGGCACCAGATACGTCACACTTATCCCAGGTCCTCACTTCCTCAATACAGGTGCTGCAGGTCCTCAGAGATTAGGTTTGGTCAACTCCAGATAGACCTAAATGCAACTGTCTCTGTCCTCCTCTCTGTCGTAGTTTATTAACGAGTGCCAATGATGGCACTCTTCGTTGCGTTTTGTTTTGATCAATATTTTCTGTCATGTGTTCCTAATGCGACTCAAGCCTTCACTGTGTCAGAGCCGTTGTCCATTACGCGGACCCAGTGAGAAATGGTGGATGTCATAGTAAGTCTTTGGATATTTGGTTCTGGAATGTGTATTCCCACTTTCTCTCCCAGATTTCTTTTTACCATTTCAATTGCAGTCAAGACATGTACCTATTATTTTTTTGGCAGGTATTCCCTGGACGGCGCTGGTGGAGGGTTCGTGCCGGCTGCTCCCATCAACTGCAAGCTTTGCTTGGAAGACGCAACGGCTGACAAGGTCACCCTCATTTCCGGCTGTGGATGCACCTTCTGCACCAAGGTCAGTAGATTCTGATGATGAATTACTAGTTCATACCTATGGTTTTTTTACTAGCATTCCAAGAAAGAAAAAAATTCGGAAAGTGTGACGCTGACAAAAGGAGAAAATACAAAAATACTAAGTTTTTATACAAATAGGGTAAATATGCGTCAGATCCGCGCTAAACGGCCATCACTTAGTAAAATTAAATTGCTGGGACTGGTGTGTGAGACAGCCGCAGCGCTGGTTTTACGGGACAGCCGGAAAATTATGACCTTGAAACCCGATTCCATTTTTTTTTTAATCAAGGTCATATTCTACCTGTGTGCCAAATTACATATAAAAATATGCTGCCGTTAAAGCATGATGGTTTATCTGCAGAATAGAACGGTCTTGCTGAAGCTATCGTGCTCCATCATAGCTTACCACCAGGTAAGATACCGGGCCGACAGATATAGGCTAGCGCGCAAAAAATAACCACGAATATCCTTATCACCTTACCATGATTGAGCTCCTTAAAGTTCTAAGTTTGAGCTACACGACAACTGACAAATGCTTGCACTGTCAGGACAGGTCCAGTACTTTCCTAGTAGTAGTAGTAGGTACTTTCCTCAAAAGACCATTTCAGACATTAACCTACATGGTTCTCATATGATTTGACCAGTACGATTATATGGACTTTGAAAGAGACTTTGACCTCTGAGTTTGTTTCGGTGTTTCTTCTCAGGGTAGTCAGCTAGGAAACACCGGCCTCATCTAGTTTAAAAATTACCAAAAAAGATTGACGTGTAAAAGTGTTATATTTAACTTACTTCATCATCTTCCTGCCCTTATCCCATGTTACTTGGGGTCGGCGCAATACGTTTTTTTCTTCCATTCTGTCCTGTCAACCGTCACGCTATCACTTACTCCCTTTTCTTTCATATCACTCCTAATACAATCCATCCATCTTTTCTTTGGCCTCCCTCTCCCTGTCCATCCATCCACATTTATATTCATAACTCTTTTAGTTACGTGCATTTCATCCCTCCTCTTCACATGACCATACCAAGATAAGCGGTCCCCTTTCAATCTTTCCGTTATTGGCGCCACTTTTAAGCTACCTCTAATGAACGCATTCCTCACTTTATCCATTCTCGATACTCCACACATCCATCTCAACATTCTCATCTCCGCTACATGCAATCTTTTCTCATCCGTCTTTTTCACAGCCCAACATTCTGATCCATACAGTACGATAGGTCTTATCACGGACTTATAGATTTTCCCCTTTAACTTGAGGGGCATACAAAATAAATATCATTGAATGTAAGTATAGGACAACCAACTTTAATTCAAACGAAGTATTTCACAACTCAACGATGCGTGACCCCATGGTATTCTCATTACAGTAAGCGTTACCTTGAGAGGTGATGTAAAAAGGAAATATTATTATTTTAATTCATTAAAACGGAATTATTCAAGCTACTGAGAATAATGAACCACGCTTGTTTTGAGTCATTAAATATTTTAATGTGTGCAGTACTTGGAACATGTGCTTTGTTTTAATATTGCGGGTTTAGTTAATTAGTTACTACACGGACTACACCGTACAAAACAGTACACCTTTATTAATATCACTAAATTATAGGCAGAGGTGTACAACTGTACAACCTCATAACGCCATTCAAGTCGCCCGCGTGCGGTTCTACCGGTCGATTCTGTAAACATGTCGAAGTGCAGGCTTGGGTGAAGTGATCACATGACATCTTGATTATATGGATTAACAGCTTACCTCGTGAACACTTCACTCTTCACTTCGACATGTTTACAGAATCGACCGGCAGCTCCGCATGCGGGTGACAGCACTCTCTGTTTCATCAATCATCATTTTTGCACGCGCACTTTGACCCGCGTGTCAGTAAAACACTATCAGTACGCTAGAACTCACGCCCGCATGCGGTTGGCATCATGCGGGCGGTGCAACCGTAGTCAAACTTGCGAATGCTGAACCGATACCACCTAATAATATAAACATATGTATGAAATGTATACTCGGCTGCGGGCGGCTCGCACCTGGACCAGATCCGCACGCAGGCGAAAATCTGCATGGCACTAAAAGGTTCCTTATAGTTAGGGTTGCCAACATTTTTTCGATGAAATATAGTATTTTTCAAATTAAGCTATAAAAAAATAGTAGGTACACTTCAAAAAAATATAGTATTTTATAGAAAAAGCAATAAATAGCCAAAGATATATTTCTTACTTATTTATTTCTATAAAAACTATATTTGTTTAGGACTTCAACTTCTCAAAAAAAGAACAATGTCTGATTGGAACTAATTACCAAATTCCCAAAACAAAAATAAAGCAGACCAATGAACAAACATACGTTTGACATTGACAAGTTCGAAACGTTCGGTTCAGATACACTAGATGACTAGAGTCAAACCAGAGAAAGAGTCGTTTTCTATCGAGTGGTGGGGACTATGTTCCCCACCACTCACACCGTTGTTATGGGAAATCTACGTGGTGGGACAACGACTCTTCCTCCGGTTCGACTATACATGCTACCGCATCAGTCAGAAGTTAATGTAAAGTTAGGTTGATTGTTAGATTTCGGTGTTGAAAATATAGTATTTTTGCGTACTATATATTTCTTCAACTGTATATAGTACGCAGACCCGAAATACAGCACAATAGTATATTTTATAGTACGGTTGGCAACCCTACTTATGGTCTACCTACGTACTGTTATTCCCACAAACTAGGCACAAATCTAGCCATTGGTGGCTTGTTACTAAGCAATTTCTAATGGAAAAAACCCAAACCACTGCAAAACTCATATGTTTACAAATAAAGTTAACATGCACATTTCCACATCTCACAAGTTAGTAGCGAGGTTAATAACCCGACTAGCAGACAGACTAACCTAGAACTGGATAACGTTAGAATAGTTTAGCTAATAGTTTTTGACAACGTATTTATTGAACCTCTCGTAGCCTTGTTCTGACACAGGTTTCCAAATTTGATAAGCCTTCAAATATCAAGACGTAATGTCAAAGGGTCAAAGTTTTGTATTCAACTGCTGCCCGCGACTTTGTACGCGCATATCCCGTTTTTTCCCGTTCCCGTAGGAATTTCCTTTCTTTTCGCTATCGGTTCAATTGATCCAGAGATTAGCGCGTTCAAACAAACAAACTCATCAGCTTTATTATTAGTATAGATAGAAATAGCTTGATGTGGCTTGATATTAAATTGATGTAGCTTGTTTATTTATTTATTTATTTGGATCTCCAACAAAAGATACACACATCTAACATAAAACACAGTGATACAGTGGTTCACTCAAGTGTGCTCCTTCAGTTATAGGAGACCACAGCATGCACATATAACTAGGTTTACATACCTACAAAATAAAAATAAAATAATCACAAAATTAAATTAGAATTAGATTAAAATGAATAATTAGAATAAAATTATTAGAGTAAATTACATTCAATTAAATTAGATAAAATCTTTCCTAGATATCGTTTTCAGTGGTACGTGTTTCTTGATAGTGTCGTGCAAAATTTCATATAACGTGTGTACTATCTCGTCAACTGAAGAACAACCAACCCAAGGAAGTGTCCCAGTCGATAGACATAAGGCAGATTAGGATTTTAACGTAGTCTGCTTTAAAAAAATTAGGTCTGGTGGTTAAACCAACCACCAGACCTAATTTTTTTACCTAAGTTTTAAGACACTTTGGATCGTCATTTATTGTTAATGAAAACTCAAGTGGCGGGTGTAGTGGATCTTCCTGTGTCATGTGTATGCGGCAACTTGTCAGGTTTTGAATTGGGGTGTTACAAAGGACTAGGTCCAATGTTCTGGATTTATTGTTAGTAAGATAGTTATACTGGCCTAGGTTATTCATAGAAATATAGTCTAAAAAGAGGTTGGTAATGTCGTTGTTTTGGGTGGTGCAAGGAGTAGTGTGACTCACCTGGCTTTCCTCATTAATTCTCCATTTTATACTACTAAGGTTGAAGTCGCCAACAATGAGTGTGCGTTCGTCTTTGTCCAGGGCAATTTGAGCCGATTTTAGGAAGGTTTGGGTGGTTTCAAATGTTATTGGGGGAGGTAGGTAGACGCCACAAATGTAGATCTTGTTTTTCCCACACCCGAGGGAGTCAACTGAGATCCATAGATCCTCGTACTGACTTTCAAGGTGTGGCATTCGACACGAATTTATGTGCCTGGCGACAGCTATTAAAACGACCCCTCCAGTTTTACGTGCACTGAATGTACTAGACTCGCGATCTCGCCTGTGTATTACGTATCTATCATCAAACAATTCCGAGTCATAGATGCCGCCGTTCAGCCAAGTCTCCGTAAGCACAACAATGTCATAGTCTTGAAGAGACATATTATGATAAAAAGTGTTTGTTTTAGTTCTTAAACCGCGTAAATTTTGATAATATATCCTTAGAGAACTATTACTTAGTGCGAACATAATAATGGTATACAAATAAACATGCGTAGTAAGTTGTTCGTCGGGAACGCAAAAAAACGGGCTATGCGCGAACGAAGTCGCGGGCAAAAGCTATTTCAATAATAAACCCGTTAATTCAAAAATCATAGCTGTTGTCAGTCGTATGATTGGCTAACATAACAAATGAACAAGCGACATCAATTTATTTAACAACTAGCATTTGTCCGCGTGGAATAGTTACTTGGGGCAGACATTTTTATTTTAAGATTATGTAGTTTAGTAAAGTTTCAGTCAACAGAGAAAGAATAGATAGATATAGATAGTTTAACAAATGTTCGACGTGATTCTTTAAATTGGCATAACTTTCTTATTTATGAACCGATTGATATGAAACAAACACTAAATGTTAAGTGAAGCTTAACACATCTAAATCGGATAGGCCGTTTCTGAGATTAGCGTGCACAAACGCACAGACAAAAATTCTAACAATCATTGTTTTGGGTGCTATTTGCATTGATAAAGGTCCCAATATTTTTTCTCATATATCTTCCATGTCCAGACAGCGATCCGTTACATTTTTATTATACATATGTGTAGATATGATATAGATTATATTTCCTGACTGTACACTACAGAGTTAAACATAAATAAATAATTTCAGTTAACAATTTGTGTTAGCATTGCACTCGGCCTACATAAACTTAACCGGTGAGTGCTGGATGACTATAGATTCTCAAAGCGATGTAGTTTAAACTTTTTATTGACAGAACGGTTCTAAGATGACCTAGTGACGATATTAGTGCACATACTATCACTTATATTAAGAGTCATTTAAGTTTGCCACTCTAAAGTTCGTCACAATTCGCAGCGCAGTAGTCTATTTTACAACCGATCATAACACCGCGCATGCGCGGTCTCGCGGAAGCTGGCGCGTGTAGTGTCGTCTCAGTCGCTCGTATACGTTCGATGCTTACTTGTGTCTCGCTTGCTCAATGCAATAAGACTGTCGATGCCATAAGTGTTACACATTGTTATTATTTTTAATTAGTTGTTTTTGTTATTGTTTTGTTATCTTCTTAGTAATGCCTTTAATGGCCCCACAAATTTATTTATGGAAGGAGTTTCGGAAATTTTGAGCGATAGTGAGTAAATACTAAAAGACTTTATATTGACTAATAAACTTTATATTGAACTAGTTTGGGTAATGCACTGTGCCCCCGCTTGTGTCTGTGTTTGTGATCTACCTTCGACCTGCGACAGTGAGTTAGCTGGCTATACTTCAAGTGAGTGCATGTACCTTTAAATTTAGCTTTCATTTATTTGGTGCGAACACAATCCCTCACTTTCAATTACCTATACTTATTACCTTCTTATGCATTTCTACCTACTTATCTTACAATCGCAAACTGCTTCTACAACTTTATTCAAATGAGTAAAAAAAACATAATACGTATAAAACAAAAATATTTGTACGCACTAACACTATTTTACGCGATTGCACCTGCGCGGTCGTCACAAACAGCTAACTTCAGAGAGGCAAAGATGGTTTGCTAGCATTATACTTCGTGTCAATATTAACTTCTTTAGCGGCGTTAAACTCGCGTCAGGACACGTGACCTGTCGAAAATTCGTAAGACGGAGGGAGAGTAGTCCGCCGGCGCGGCGTAGGAGAGGAAGTAATATCCCCCTCTTCTCCATTTTCGATACCCCAACAGTCCGCGTACTACGCTATATTTTTTTTTTCAATAGATTTCTTATATTCTCGACCAATAAAAATTTGCGATAAATAAGCCTTCGGTTTTACTTGTTTAATTTTTTTAAGATTTGTTGAAAATCACAATAAAACGCATATCATATGGTTATGACTGTTAAATGTCCGCCTTTAATACTTTTTTTTTATCAATTAACGAATTTTAATTAAGGATTGATCAACTCCTTTTAAGGAGTAGGTATAATAAGGAAACTAAAGACGCTCCGCTGATGGTGTTCGATTGTAATTAATATGTTAATTTTGAGCCACAAGTAATAAACGAAAGTTGCGGTAAAGTTTCGCAAGTTCTTGCGGTTCTGGTATATATTTTGCCTATGGGAAACTCATGAATGGTAAATGGTAGTTTGTGAAAAATCTAAGAAACGAAATGTGTACGGCAACAATAAGAACCGCAGCGCCATCTACGACGAGCTAACAAAGAAATCCTGCATCGCGCAAGCAAAGTTCTCCGTGCTATTTGAACATATACAACAGTCCGAATATCAACTATGGGGCAGTTGCCCACCAGACACAATAACCGTCTGGTTCGGAGGATCCTCCCACTCCAGTAGAGGTATGCGGGACTTTACTCTCTGTTCCGCATACCGACCATAAGTTTACCAATAGTAAACATTTTTATTATCACAGAGATTTCTTCCTGGTACGATTGTACCTTCAGATCTCTCTGATCTGACCAAATCGGTAACGTTTATAAGAAAGTTTCTTTCAAGTTTTTTTTTAGGTGGATTGGTACTATCATTGTTTCCTCAACGATGACGTCAACGGCTGTAACCGCAAAGCACCAAGACACCTCGGGGCCACTGCCAGAGGCTAGAGGCGGCGATGTCAAATCTTTCCATTCAATCCATGCGAGGGTGCCACCGTCTACCCAAAAAAAATACAGCCTGGACAGCTTTCTTTCTCTGGCCTGTCTCTAGTCGATTTTTGTTAGAGCACAAGGTAGTGTCAGACTCTTACTGACTAAACCCATCCACGTTCCTCGAAATGCCCTTTGCGTTTCAGGGCCGCGGTGACTCTTTCGAACAAATTCCGCAACCCTGGCAGGCTCGTCTATAGCTAGATCGCATATTCTGTCTGTACGGAAATGAAAACAAAAGTTACAACTAAGCAGTGCGGACGCCTAGCACGAATATAAATTACTAGCTGTTGCCCGCGGCTCCGCCCGCGTTAAAGTCGAAAATTATAACATACTACCGGGATAAAAACTATCCTATGTCCTTTCCCGGGACTCAAGCAATCTCTATACCAAATTTCATATAAATCGGTCCAGCCGTTTGCGCGTGAAGAAGTAACAAACATACACACACTCACAAACTTTCGCCTTTATGATATTAGTGTGATAGTAACGTAACGTAATTTACTATAACTATAATACTCGTTTAGCACACAATATTTATTTGAATTGGATACTGTATTCATACTTTTCTATGATACAAATTGTGTCCGTTGCATAAAATTAAACCAAAATACGATGGTGTTGTAGTTTTTTTAACCGACTTCAAGAAGGAGGAGGTTCTCAATTCGTCGAAACCATCTTTTTTGACGTGACAACGTCTAATAAATCGATGAACGCCGGCTGCACGCACGAAAAAGGATGACTCATTGTAACGTTACGCTCATTGTAACGTTACGATCGTTTCATCAATGTTTTGTTATGACGTCACGTTAAATTGTCGTCCGTAAACCGACTACAGACAACCAATTTTTTTTTTTTAATATTTAAAATTCACTTACGTTAACGTTACTATGCGTCAAAACATTCGTGTTTAGGCTCGCACTTCAGATTCAAGTTACCATAATTATGTAGTTTAAAGTGTGAAATCTCTTCTTGCGAAATGAACAAACTTTGACGACATGATTGGCGCAGTGGTTGAGCGATTGACTGCTGCGGTGCGTGTCGCGGGTTCGATTCCCGCACGGAACAAATATTTGTATGGCCTACAAATAGTTGTTCCGGGTCTGGCTGTTTTTGTATGTGAATTTGTATGTTTTTAAACGCACCCACGATACAGGAGAAATTCCTAGTGTGGGGCAACGTTTTATTTAAAAAAACTAAACTAAAAATCTACACAGAGCGCCTTTGTACTTCAGTAGGACAAAAACCACAAATCATGGTGGGGTTCCTATCTATTCTTAGCGGAGACCATTCAGGTAGTCTTATCAATCGGACTTATCACATTTCGGCGCCGGTCCGCGTCCTATCTGAGTCTGTTTTGACTCCACCTGCGGTCACTCACCCCGAGGTAGACCTCCTAGTTATGTAGCTATAAATAGGTTATTTATAAATTGTGTCCTCTGTTGTCAACGTATTAGGATATAACTGGATTTCGTCTTTGTTTACTTTTTTTTTTTGCACACAATCACAGTTACAGACTTAACTAAACTTTGTGAATACATTACCCTGTTATAATAATCTTTATATAATAACAATAAAAGGAATACACAACACTAACATTATTATTAAGAACTATAGCTGTCAATTTTTGGGTATAAGTTTGGTTAGTTTTACATAAAAAATACTTAAGTAGTTATAATATAAATATTTGACAAGACTGTTGCTCTGTAGGTACTTTTAAGATGGCAAGGAAAACTGCCTTGTTTTGATAATTTTGTGGACTTTAACCATTACTTATCTACTCGAGTCTTTTGTTGACTTTGAACATTAGATAGGTACCTATTCTCCTGCTTAGCCTTTTCACAAAATATTTTTGGGTCTGCTTCTAGGCTAGTCTGATGTAGCTGAATACTCCTGTTTTAGTGTTGATATAAACGTAGTGATGATATCAATCATCTTCATCATCAACATGTGCCTAGCCTTTTCCCAACTCTATTGGGGTCGGCTCCTAGTCAAACCGGATTCAATGAAATAATAATAATTTCCTTAATAAAAATTCAATTTATATTACGATTTCAATAACATGCAATAGTATTAATAGGATTCAAAAACAAGAAATACATATAAAATTCCTTTCCATTACTAAAAGGTACAAAAATCTTGACTAAATTCAATTTAATTTTATTTAATAAATGGAAAAAAAACAATTTCAATACAAATTCAATGAAATACCTACTTAATTAAAATTCAGAAATGAGCAGAGACTTCCGTAGGAGTGTTATTTTTTTTTTGTTCGATTTTTGAACTCATAAGAACAGGAACTTCTGCTGGTCGATTCTGTAAACATGTCGAAGTGAAGGCTTGGGTGAAGTGATCACGAGGTGAGCTGTCAATCCATATTATCAAGATGGAATGACAGCTCACTTCGTGATCACGTGACATCTTGACTATATGGATTGACAGCTCACCTCGTGATGACTTCACCCAAGCTTTCACTTCGACATGTTTACAGAATCGACCGGCTGGCATTTACTTTTCACTAATTTTGCTGGTGTTTTCGCTCCCGTGGCCCATCGCACTAGAATGCGGATGGTGATGTATTTAATGGTGTATCTTTCTACCAGTGAAATAATGTTCTTTATCAGATCAGTGCTCCTAGATAATGCCTCAAGCAAAATTAACAAATAAACAATTTAACCTCTTAAATAAAATATTAGTTTCAGATTAGACATAGATAACATGCCACACCATCTATAAATGAAAATTCCGATGATGTAAATGGGATAGTGCTATTTGCCATGTATAGCTCCGTCTCCCTCTATGAGCGGCATCATGATCGTTTTAAGACTTTATAGTAGGGCCTCCAGAGCCAAAACATTGACCGTTACGGTAAACGTTTCAATATTTGTCTCACACTTGCAGGTATTTATATTTGTCATCTTCACGCCGCAACCGTTCAGTTTCTAGAAAAGGTATTTATGTGTGTGTCACTATTTCCAAGTTAACCTCCTAAACTGCGCCATTCATTCTCTTTGCGGTCTGCGAGCCAATGTTTTACAGTTATTTAAAACAAGTAAGTCATCATTGTTGTTTTGTCTGCCATTTTGTAAATAGATCGTTGACAAGGATGCTTTGACAATAGTGTGACTTCCCGCTACTGTGACTATTGTGCATTTCCAAGTAATATATTTTCTTTTAATACGAATCTGTCATCGTTGGTTTTTCTTAGAAAATAGCTTTGTTTAGGGGCCGTCCATTAATCACGTGAGCCTCGAAAGGGGGGCAGGGGGTTTGGCGAAAATCACGAAATATCACAAGGGGGGAGTGGGGTGTAGTAAGATATCACGTGTATTTAGTTTAAATATGTTCATGTACTAGTACAATATATCTTTTTCGCATGGTTACACCATTCCTTTAATAATATTTTTATGCCAGTCAAAAACAACCTGCAATCTTTCTATCTAGACATTTTATCATGGTCCCTTATTTCAGAATAAAATTAGATTATACTTTATACCTGTATTTAAAGTTAATATACTAATGATTCTACTTTTAAGATTCTTTGGAGGTACTAAAAAATACACGTGATTTTGGGTGGGGGATCACTTGATTACCCCTTACTTGCATGCGCGTGCAGTACAGACTACAGTAAGGGTAGGCCAGCCCAAACATAATGCCCAAAAAAAAATAATTCGAAAATATTTTCGTCCACTTTGAAAACGGACGAAAATATTTTCGAATTTTTTTTTGCATCGTCAGTATCGTGATTTCAACCCTGAATACTGTGGTGAGTTTTTTTTTTTGCCTACTGCACGCCCATGCTTACTTCATTTTTCCGTTAAAATTGAACCGATCCGAATCGATCTACTGAGACATTGAGACACTCGTTACTTACGTTTTGAGCAAAGTTCGCTAAATGTACAGCGCCAGCACATCAAGCTACAAGTATCGGTCAAATTTCTTTAATACATTTGCAACTTTATCGCCAAAGCATTAGGTTCAAGGTTGATTGGGAATGTTTGATAGTTTCGGGTAGTTTGATTTGCTGGCCTTTGTCTGTACTACATATTTAAAGTACTCATTATTACCTAGAATAAGAAGAAAGGTTCATACTATTTTTTGCAACTGCTGCGATGTGATTTTTTTATTTAATATGGGTTTGCTCTTGACTCTAGTCTAGGTCATAGATGACAGAGACAAAGTCGACGATGGAGCGAGCTTACCCAGAAGAAGCCTGTTCACTCTAATTTTGAAGAGATTCGGGTTGTATGCGTTCGGAAACACAGACGCAGGCAGAGAGTTCCACTCCTTTGCTGTGCGCATTATAAAATACGAATAAACGACGGTTCTTTAATAGATTTTCAACTTTATCGCTAAATCATTAGGTTCAATGTTGATTGGGAGATGCGGAAAATTTGACAGTTTCGGGTAGCGTACAAATGCCAGCACATCAAGTGCTGGCATTTGTACACTCAGGCAAATTTGTTGTTGAGCAGATTGACAAAATACAAAACTGTCAGAGAATGACAGTTATGATTAGAATTACAATTTCCTGAACACACTATGATGTTTGTTCATGGTTTTAGTATCGCCTTTTTCACCTTGAAATGATTAGATGTACCATGTTTTATGTAACATTTATGGTGTTAATTTGTTTCCTCTGCTAATTTAATGTTTTGTGGTTAATTAACAAAGTGCCGTGGAGGTTAAATACTTAGTTATTTTACTACCTACCACTAGAACATTTCAAAATATCAAAATCTTCATTAAAATTCCACTCTATTATCTATTAAGGTTTTTCGTTACAACTGACTATGTCATTATTTTTATTTTTAGAAAAATAATGTGGTTATGTAAGTTTTTTTATTCTTTGCACGAACGTTTCTTTAAATAAACATAACATAGTTGACCTTAATAGAATAGTACACAGCAATTAATATGTAATAACATAACTTGTGCGGTAACCTTCCGACAATACGTCTTCGTCAAGTCGTGCACTGACTACGTAAAACATAAAGAATCTCCATCGTCTGCCTAGCCTTTTCCCAACTATATTGGGGTCGGCTTCCAGTCAAACCGGATTCAGCTGAATACCAGTATTTTACGTGGAGTGGCTGCCTACCAGACCTCCAAAACCCATTAACTGGGTAACACGGTACTCCTTGGCAAGACTGGTGTCAGATTATCTGGCTTCTGATTTTCTGTAACGACTGCCAAAGATCTACAATTGACAGCCGGGACCAACGGCTAAACGTACTTTCCGAGGCACGGAGGAGTCTCGGTATGTTAAGATGGTCACCCATCCACAGACCAACCTCGGCAAGCGTTGCTTTACCTTGAAGATCGACCCGTGCGGCTGTTATTATTTAGCCACGAGCACCTCATTAAAACATTAAGAATCTCCAATACAATATAATCGGAATAAACAAACAAAATATCGCTAGGTAGCTTTATCCCTCGGCTTAGTTAAATTGGCCTATCCCACAAGAACTGTGCATTTTAATAGAGCTTTAGAGTGTAGCTTTTTACTCTCAGTAAAAGAATTTTCAGAATCGGTTCCGAACTTCCAAATTTAAAAAACAAAAAAAAATGCGTGAGTGTCGTGGAACACTCGGTTAGAATGAAGTTCCTATCGTAGTATATATATATTGATAAACGTATTATATTATTGACTAGCGGACGTCACTCGGTTTCACCCGCGTAGTTCCCGTTCCCGTGGGAGTACGGGGATAAAATATAGCCATGTTACTCGCTGATAATGTTAAAGCTATTCATTGCTGAAAGAATTTTTCAAATCGGTCCAGTAGTTTTTTTTAAGTTTATTCGTTACATACAAAAATACAAATCTTTCCTCTTTATAATATATAAGTGTAGATGTAGATAACCGTCTACACTAAAGAAAGGGTCGTGACGGAAAAATCTTACACTTTTTTACGCTTAAGCTCCATCCGCCACGTCTGTACCGTGCGATAGTTCCAAAAATACTAACAATAATATTCAAGATAATATTCGTTTGGACTAAAAGTGTCTAGTTTGAAATTTCTTTTGAAGGGACCATATGCGATCTTACTGTCAAGGTAAAGCGGAATTCTCCAGAGCCCGTTCTCTATAGCCTTTATTGACATCAGACAATATCCCCTGAATTTTTCAATTAAGTTTTTATTTCATTTTTATTTATTCAAACAATAAGTTATAAGTACTAACACTAGTTTCTATGTTTTTGTATACTAATCAATTAATGGACTCTGTCTGAAGTAAAAGATTTTTTTTTTAATTTTAATAAACATTGTGTAGAATATTCGCTAGGCCAATTGCTCTTATGTCGTGGGCTTGAGACATAAGGGCTTCTGCTCAGCAGTTGCATGCTGATGTCTTATTTAATTCTGCTTGAACGATGTGTGCCGTTTGTAATCGCGCCATCATAAACTTTGTACGCTGGCTGACTATGTGGAACTTCATGTCCCCGTGCAGATGTCGCAAGTTTGCAACTAGCTATGAGATCAGCACATAGCGCTAATGGGCTGGAATGCTAACAGTCAAGGGATGTAAATGTTATGCACTTAAAGATATTTTATTCCTGCACCTAATTATTTTTCCAACTGCATCTACAGTCAAGGGGTGAAAATGTTATGCACTTACGGCCCGTTTCAATAACGTATCTACCTTTAACCAACTGTCAAATTAGCTACCCACAGTAGCTGAAACGTCGTTTTTTGCCTTTGTAACATGACGTTTCAGCTACTGTTGGTATGGTAGCTAATTTGACAGTTGGTTAAAGGTAGATAACGTTATTGAAACGGGCCGTTAAAGGTTAATTTCTACTTGCACCTTTACTACTTGCAAACGCATTGTATGAAAATGCCAGTTCAAAAAGGCAAATGCGTCTGCTAAGAAAACGTCTTTGAAAATTGCAGAACATTCTAGCAAGTAAATCTTAGAATGTTTCCAGTCATTCTTCAGTAACCTTACTGTTAAAAAAAAACGCCCAGTAAATGTAATCAACTCAGCAGCAACCGTGAATATTGAAGGCCGCTCCTCGAGTGAATATTGTATAAGCTAGAGGAACGGTCTCAGGCTGCGGCTACACGGATACCGTTTCCTTATAGAAGGGCTGTACCGGTTTCTTGTTTACTAGTCGCAGTTGTTTGTAAATAATTCGATGCATTGCTCTGCGTTTTTATGGTAATTTGATGGTATTTTTAAATTGCTTGACGGTTTACATTTTGACTGATGCTTTTGGATATTCGTGAGATATGAATGACGCTGGTGGCGTCAGAAGAAAGCCATGAGAAGTACCGATGACCCCCAACACAAAAATGATTAATTCTTTAAACAATAGGAACTTACATTATCTAAATATATATGTCACCGGAAAATTTCAGACTCCGTAAGATTGTAATAAATCTTTATTAGATTATAATTTCTCGATATATTGTGCAAAATAAATCCCATCCAAATTCAATAGTTTCCAATGTATTCGTGTCTTATTAAAAAAAAATTGTTTACAATTTCACGCGATATTTTACAATCGAACGGCGTTTGTAATTTTCCTGTGACATATACATAGTGTCATAGATTTCAATACATATACAAAACCACTAATCATACTAGTCATATAAACTTAATAATGCTGCTATTCATTTATGTATGTCATAACACTCATTACTCAAAATGACGATGACAGGTAGTCTTCATACTGTTAATCTATTATCATTACTGATCGGATAATCGGGCGCTAATATACCTAAACTTCAGTTTTATTCCCACGAAAGTATAATACGGACATGTTTTTCAGAAACCCGGATCCCGGAATCGTTCGAAATTCCTGAGATTGTTAAAAAATGCCCGCATACAAAATATAGTTAGAACCCGTTGTTAACTCTCATTGTAATTTTTTTTAATTTAAAAAGACGATTCTAATGGAACTTTTAATTTACAATGAAAGTTTTTATGAGAACTGGTTTAGTAACAGGCCAGCAGCCTTGACTACTTAGGGAATTGAAACAATTGTAATTTTATGTGTCGTTCCATTTATTGTTTAATCCCGGGAAACCGGGATTACTTATTTATTCAGAAAGGAATGTCCATATTATTCTTTCACGGGAAGAAGTTTAGGTATATAAGCGCCCGATTATCCGATCACTGGTTATCGTACCGAGAAATAATTTTCATTTTGATGTATGGAAACTACTTTTTTATTGTTGAAAGGAATATTGTTCCGTACACAAAAAAGTTCATTCAATGATGCACTTCTTGTACGTTCGTTTATCCGTGAAAAAGAGACCTAAGCTTTACAAAATCTCAGAGGCATGTCCCTGCCTTACAAAATTCTGTAAGCCTGTTTGCCCTGTAAGGTGAGGTACAGAATAGTGCAGATATACAGGTCGGACATATCTACAGCATCTTTTATCCCCCGATCTAGGTCAGGCCGTCCAGGGCCGTGTTCCTGATATGTGCCCTACATTGCTCTAGCTGGCTTCTGTTATACCTTTTTTGTAATACATCTACGGTGACGGTAGCTGAATAGCGGTATTCAGGAGAGTTTAGGAAGTAAATCCTGCATGGATGTGGAGTTCTACTGGAACAGCTTTTGCAGCGCTTTAGATCAGCGTTCCGCAAACTTTTTGTGTTCAAGGTACGTCTAGGAAATCAGAAAATTTTGCAGGTAAACCTTATGGAGTAACTGAAAAATTAAAAAAAAAAACGTAGAAATAGTTTTTTTTTTTTATTTTTTTTTTTATTTAATATGGGTTTGCTCTTGACTCTAGTCTAGGTCATAGATGACAGAGACAAAGTCGACGATGGAGCGAGCTTACCCAGAAGAAGCCTGTTCACTCTAATTTTGAAGAGATTAGGGTTGTATGCGTTCGGAAACACAGACGCAGGCAAAGAGTTCCACTCCTTTGCTGTGCGCATTATAAAAGACGTTTGGAAACGTTTAGTGCGAATTGGTGGAATAGCAACAAGGTAGGGATGGTAACTTGCAGTGCGTCTAGATGTCCGATGGTAGAAGGGGGCCGGTGGGATGAGATCGTGGAGTTCCTGGACACTCTCCCCGAAGTACAATCTGTAGAAGACCGACAAGCAGGCAACCTTGCGGCGATGAGCCAAGCTGTGAAGCTTGGCATCCACCAGTCTTACGTCGCCAATGAGCCTTTTAGCTCTGTGTTCCACCGAGTCAAGCGCGGCAAGTTGGTATTTAGCTGAGCCATCCCAAAGGTGGCTGCAATACTCCATGCAGGATCGGACTTGTGCTTTGTAGAGGGTTAAAAGCTGTCCAGGCGTGAAGTATCGCTTCACTCTATTTAGGATGCCCAGCTTTTTGGCCGCAGTTTGGGCTTTTCATGTATATGAAAAATCTATTTTTATGTAAATTTAACCAATATTTATTATTATCAACAAAACAATATTTATTTATAATCAACAAACCTAAACTTTATATTGCAGAAAAGATATTTAATGCGAAACATGAGCTTTTTTAATTGAGCATAAGAGGTCCAAATTTGGAGTAATCGTTGACAGGGCTGCTCTCATCTCTTCGTCGATCCCTTTTTTTTAGTTTTTATTGTGGTAAAACTTAAAAATCTTAATTCACATAAATAGGTCGTTGCCTATGGCAAAAGTATTACAATAGCGTACTTAAAAAGCTGAGGATATTATTTTTTTATTCATAGCCAAAAGTGTTCTTAATCAGTTTCTGCGGCTGTGTTGGTATTTTCTTCCATCTGACTATTTAACTTTAAGAGATCGCATTAGAAGTAGTAGTCGTAATTAGTCGTAGAAGAACGCGTATTGTTCCGAGGCACACCAGCCAATGAGCACGGTGCACCAGTGTGCCGCGACACACACTCTGAAGAACACTGCTTTAGATGACGTACAAACCTATTTAATAAATGTCGAGTTCAATGGAAGTGCTTAAATGGTTTTGGTATTTAATTTCAAAACGTCTTTTATAATGCGCACAGCAAAGGAGTGGAACTCTCTGCCTGCGTCTGTGTTTCCGAACGCATACAACCCTAATCTCTTCAAAATTAGAGTGAACAGGCTTCTTCTGGGTAAGCTCGCTCCATCGTCGACTTTGTCTCTGTCATCTATGACCTAGACTAGAGTCAAGAGCAAACCCATATTAAACAAAAAAAAAAAAAAAAAAATGATTGTAGGGGTTGAGGAAAATAGCAAGTCGAACCAAATAATTTGATGTTAATCTTGATATTGTTGGTGACGAGTGAAACGGGTAACAGACCAATTAATGCTTAGAAACAATATAAATAGGGAACTTAATTACGACAAATATTTGAGACCCTCACAACAAGCCTTTTATTTCGTTCATTTAGCCGACAAAATTTAGCCCGCACTAAAAATTTATTTGGGTCACAGAATGTTATATGTGGACTAAAACGGTGCAATAGGGGAAAAACGACTAACAGATCGACGAATGCTTGGCAACAAAACTAATAATGAACTGAAATTTCAGTTTCTTTCTATAACAAAGAATCAGAGAAAAAAAACCGGCCAAGTGCGTGTCGGACCACACACAATGTAGGGTTCCGTAGTTACCCGTCTCCGAAACCATGTCAGAAAAATAGTAAAATATACTTCACAATTTTATTTTTTTTAGGTTTTAAGTTATTTTCTATGGAATTATTAGGATTTTTTTTACTTACCCAGTTCCATTTTATAAGTTGGTCGACTATTACTCATTAATTCGTAATTGCGGCGTATAGCGATATCGGCGTGATTAATATGTATACTTATACCAAATATACCCATACCAAATTTCAACTTTCTAGCGCTAAGCGTCTTTGAGCTAAACCGCGGACGGACAGACAGACAGACAGACGGACATGGCGAAACTATCAGGGTTATTTTATTTTTTTGATTTAATATGGGTTTACTCTTGACTCTAGTCTAGGTCATAGATGACGTAAGATGGAGCGAGCTTACCCAGAAGAAGCCTGTTCTCTCGTTAGTTAACTACAGAACCCTAAAAACATAGGTAAACTTGTAAAAAACAGTATGTGAACGTTTACAATTTGCGTTACTTACGACTGGCACACCTGTATGAACGTCTGAATATCAGATAGGTATAAATATGTAACCTTGACTACGACACCGCTTGGCTAGCAACCTAGCCAGGTGATGCCAAATCACCTAGATTTATTTCACCTTACGGCTTCGGAACGTAGAACTTATTTTGTTTGGTGAAATTAATATTTGGGAGGGATGCTTTAGCCATATATAGATATTATAGTTTCTGAAATTGTGACATTCTATTTTTGTTATTGACTAGCTTTTGCATGCGAATTTGTACATATCCCGTTATTTCCCGTTCCCGTATAACCTATAGGAAGGAAGGCCCGTGGCCCCAAAAAAATATTTTTTTTGTTTGTTTGAACGCGCTTTTGGAGGTTAGCGCGTTCAAACAAACAAACTCTTCAGCTTTATTATTAAACTCAAACTCAAGGCATTTATTTCAACTAGACCATTTACAGGCACTTTTGAATTGTCAATGAAGCTATTTGCACGTTCCAAAGCGTAGATCTCTATGGAGAAGAACGTGCAAGAAACTCCACAGTCAAAATTTTAAAAATATATTTTTTAATGATATTTTATAATATTTTTTAATAGGTAATATTAGTATAGATCTGTCGCCATTTTTACTATTATCATATCTGGTGGTTAGCGATGATGTGGTCAACGATGAAGCACGCTTGCATAGAAGTAACTCATTTACTTTAAAGATCCCCCGGTAGTAGATATCAAGAAACAGACAGCAAGGAATACATGGTGAAAAACTAAATGCCAATCCAATTATGATTTAGGAAATAAGCTTTTACCCCGTTTCCAGACCAAGTACTAAGCTAACAAGTAAAAATTAAGTCGCTTTGCTGAAATCATAATTCGTACTTTTTTGAAGTGAAAACTGAGCGTTGACGCGACAACGCGTTGAGCACTTTTTTGGTGAACAAAATCAAAATCAAAAGTCATTTATTCAAATAAGGCTGAGCGCCAGCACTTTTTGAACGTCAAAGTTCTACATAAAGACAGTCCCCCAAAACGCCCGCCCGTCACCACTTCCTAGTGTTTGAGCTGGGAAGAAGTGGCGCAACAAACTCCCCAGCAACACATCTGTCTGTTAAGTTAACAAAAATCATGGAATTCGCGTCATCGTCACCGAACGCTTTGGGTGAACAAAAATCATGGAACTCGCGTCAGCGTCACTGAACGCTTTAGCTTTCGCTTAGTTTTCACTTCTATCGGCAGTCCCCAAAGAATGCACCGCTTTTTTTTTTAAGGATGGCAAGTCGTCAAATGACTTCTTCCGCTTTGGGTGGGGAGCGGAAGGGCGTGTCAGACTCTTACTGACTAAAACCCATCCGTGTTTCTTCTAAAGCCCTTTGCGTTCCAGGGCCGCATTGACTCTGGAACAAATTCCGCAACACTGGCAGTCATAATTCATACTTACACAGCTTAGTTTATATATTTTGCTGATAGCACATAAGTATGAACAAAAAACAAATATTATTTGGTGTTCCAAATATAGTCACTCACCCAATGAGTGACCGTCAATTTTGTCAAGGTGCATCAACAATCTCTTGAGCATCATAAAAAAATACTAAAAATTGAATACCAGTGTTTTAATTGGTTGCTTAAGTTTGCAAATAAACTTAAGTTAATGTAAGTACTAAATACTGCGGCGAAAAGAAAAATAAAGAATAAAAATAAATTCTGATTGGTCGAGAACGCCTTGTTGCATAAAGCCCGAGCATGTTCCTCTACTGTACATAAATAAATAAATATTGTATTAACATCGCTTATAATCTGGTCAGACGCATCACAGTAATTTGCCATTAGCAAGTTTAAATATTTGCCATATCTAATAATAAATACAAATGGAATATAAATCATTGGAGCTTGTTACGATTAATTAGCGAATATCACGCGATGATCGAGAGGAGCAAATTATCAACAGCATGCTAATCTAAGCAAAAAGATGAAGTCCTATCAGTTGTTATAGGTACCTAATGTCAGGCAAAATGATTGCTTAGAAAATAACTTAAATACTTGCAAGAAAACAGCCGAGCTAAAGTGGGACTGGGCTGGACACGTCTGCCGCATGCCGAACGATTCATGGGCTACTAAAGTAACCGCTATGTGTGGCCCAGAAATGCCCGAAGTCATCGCGGCAGGCCCAGACGAAAATGGCGGGACGAGCTTGAATCATATCGGCAAGATTGGCGGCTTTGGATCCAAAGCCGGAAGGAATTGAAAGAAGAAAGGGAGCCCTTTACCCAGCACGAGTATAGGTCAGGTTACAAATAAATAATTGTCTGTTATTCAAATCACTTTTGTCATTTTTTGACAGTCGTATGAACGTGCTGTAACGCGGCAAACTGATGTAGTTTGTCAATCTGCCGAACGACTGATTTCCTTGACTGTCGCTGTCACTGACATCGCTAGTGGACTTTTGGTAATGGGCATTCGTAAACCTGAGTAATTTTTATAACAAGCTTTTATTTTAATGTCATTAATTTATTGTTTTCTACTCTTCAAGCCCTTTCGTTTGATACCCATATTAAGGGGCTTGAAAAAAATTTAATCCGCCATCTTGTATTGCAAAATTTCTGCTCAATCGGGCACCAACAAATGGTCGAAAATGGTTTGCAAATTTTGACGGACAACTTAAAAAACGCTTGTAAAAAGTAGTTTTCATCATGAGCAACGTAGAATAATTAGGTTTTAAAAAAATAAAGAATATAATAAATAAGGATAGGAAATATTAGTCATACAGAAGCTTGTTTAAAAAATAGGTAATTCAATAAAAAGCTGCTATTTTGAATAGAGCATAAAAAATGTAATTGGCAATTGGCATGAATGTTTCCGCATTCTAATGAAGAGTTGTCTATTCCTTTCATCGACAATTCATAATTTAAATCCTTTTTTTATGAAGATTATACAAATTACAAATGCGGGCTGCGTTTAGTACTGAGAGCATCACTGAGAGCCTTTGTAAACATGACTAAGTAAGCAAACGGGAATAACAAGAAGGACTGGTAATGTCTTTGAGACCGTGAAGGGCCTTTCTGACGCACACGCCATTTACCAGCCGTAAATAATATCACCACGGCTTTATTTACTGCTTATTTTAGAACCCAATCATTAACTTCAAATCGATTTAAACCGGAAAAATGGATACTGAAACTGATAAAGCACTATGAACGGTTAATTTATTTGTGAACTAGCTGTTGTCCGCGGCTTCGTTCGCATTATAGTAACCAATAACCGACTCCAGAATGCCATCTATATCTGTACCAATATTCATCAAAATCGGTACATCGATTGAGGCGTGAAAGCGTAGCAAACAAACTCACTTTCGCATTTATAAAATTAGTTTGGATTATATTCCTTCCGAATGTTTTATTTTTTATTTAATATGGGTTTGATCTTGACTCTAGTCTAGGTCATAGATGACAGAGACAAAGTCGACGATGGAGCGAGCTTACCCAGAAGAAGCCTGTTCACTCTAATATTTAAATGTAATATACACTGCCGAAGGTTTCCTGGTTAATACAAAACAAACTTTTCGTGGTAACACAATTTTGAATGCAGGTGTGACACGAGACAAAGAGAAACTTCAGAACTAGCTCCAACTATGTGAATTGCAAATGAACATATTTCACCGGATGCAACAACGTAATTTTAATAATTTTACTTTACGATTTGAATAAAACACAACAGAAAAAACTGTTTGTGTGCCGTCTCTTAGAATATTTGCCGAATTAGAATATTTCAACTGACGAAATTATTATAATCGTCGTTTTATCAACCCGGCTAAAGACTCCACCAACATCCATTCCATTTATCTTTTTCATACTTTCATGAAACACTCATGGGGTTATGAAGACCAGAGCAGGCAGTCGCTCCATGTGTGACACTGGTGCTTAGTTGCATCCGGCTAGTCTGAACTTCGACTTCAACATGTTAAAGGGAAGGCTAGACAATTAACCATGCAGTTGTTTCATAGTACGTGTCTACTACTTGGCCGAGTCCCATTTTATTTGAGTTCCATGCATCATGTCCTAATTTCCTCTTCTTCGTCGTTCCCTCATCCTCACTGCTAAGGATCGACCACATACGACACGTCTACAAACCATGAGGTCTTCTGCAAAGAGTCCCATTTTATTTCCATGTCTTTTTTTCTTCTTCTTCGTCGTTCCCTCACTGCTGAGGATCGCGACCACATAAGACGTGTCTCCAAGCCATGAGGTCTTCTGCAGTGTGGACCGCTCTGTACATGCTGTCTCCAACAGTCTTCTTTATTGCGTCGGTCCATCTTGCTGGTGTTCTACCTTGAGCGTGTTTTCCTTCAACCCAATATCATGAGCCGTATTATTTTAGAGCCCTCTTTAGCCAGGTTACCTGTTGTGGCCATGCTATTGCAGATGGTCAATAGCGGTGGTGGCACTTTGTATAGTGTGGGCCGCCTGGTTGCCTGCCACACAATAGGCATAAACCGTTTTCTGAAAGCAAGAACAAATATCTGAAAAGTTGAGTCTCAATTTAACTATGACAGAAGATCATATTGCTGTAGGAAAATCAAGTTGACAAAAAAAATCACACAACGGCAACGCTTTCACTAGAATTACGTTAATAAATGCCTACGATGTTAAAGGCATTAGATTCATGGTCACATCACCATTCGTGCGTGACCTTGAACAGTATTGTATTGTGAATTGTTAGAGTTTTGCAATAACTTGCCGTAACATTCGATTTTATTTGACTGTTGGAGTACGTTTCGGAGTAGCAACGATGTTAATTTTGTGTTCTCGATCGATATGGACCGAACCTTAATGATGATGCTTGAGACATTAAGAGTATCAATTTTGATTGACCTGTCGTTGATCGTTTTGTTCTTCTATTTGCTAGTTGTGTTGTGTCCCACTTCGGACAAATACATTTTCCCTTTCTATTGCTATATCTTAATTATATGTGGAACAGGGTGTAAAGTTTCGCAAGCGGCTCTTGAAAATGGAGGATCCT
Source organism: Mamestra configurata (assembly GCA_002192655.3). Taxonomy (NCBI): domain Eukaryota; kingdom Metazoa; phylum Arthropoda; class Insecta; order Lepidoptera; family Noctuidae; genus Mamestra; species Mamestra configurata. Next base: position 291,735 of record NDFZ01005130.1, read on the forward strand.
CCGACCAGACAGTTGGGCAACTACGGTTGATGTCGGGCAGTTTGTATATGTTCATATCTCGCGGAAAATTTTGATACTGCGATGTAGGATTTGTTTAAGTCAGGACTTTTTATAGTTCCAATGTGTCGGTAAAAATGCCGCTACACCTCTATCTATTCATAAAATAGTACTACTTACAAACTACCTACTTAGCTAATAATGAAAGTTATCATAATAAACACCCAATGTTCTTCCTCCTCTCTTTACTTTATCTATGCTGTGCTCAACAGGGTCCATAATTGTGACTTATATAACTATTTCCCTACCAACTATATACATTATGAATTGAGAATTTTTATTTTGTGTTCTCTAATAACGCCTTTTAAAATAATCGTCATATAAAAGTGTTTCTTCCTATTTTATCGTAGCTTCTTAGTCAGGTCAGATACAAATCTAAATATAACAATAATAATCATGTTGCCGTTGCATGTAACACTTATTAATCTGATACAATCATCTTATTACGATTGACATGCCATTGACGTCAACAGCAAACGGCTCTTAGCGCACCTGTAATCATGTGGTTTTATGAAAGCATACAACCACTTAGTTAATTGATCGTTAACTTGTTACTTGACGAAAGAATAGCTTAGTGATTGACTTGAAGTTGCGGCCTGCCAGTGTACTGCTATGCTCAATAACTTAAAAATAATCCATCTTTATCTTCTGAGTTACATTCGTATTTATAATATTAGTATACATATCTGTTTTCTACCGCAGGCACTAGAATAATGCAGTTGGTAGTTTCCTTTGTCATGATTTGGCAATCATTCTTTAAATTTGAAGTATCATAAAAAAGACAACACATTTATCAAAAATATAATTTGATGCTTTTGACATCGATGTCTAGTTATTTAATTGATTTAAATGCACCGCTGACACTGATAAATTGACACCTAAAAATAGTAATATCAAGACAACTGGTCTTTGTATTATTAAGTAGGTACGAATGTATGATGCATTTTTGTGGTCGAAAAGTTTAGAACAGGCCAGATTCTTCGTAATAAAAACAAGATGGCAAAATCCGCCAAGCGACATAACTTCTAAAGTAATTGACACTAATGTTGCAAAGGAATGTAATTGAGGAACGTGTATTACACTGTAGCACCTCACACATTGCTTGCATTATTATCTTATTAACACATTGACACAGCATTATGACTAACGTTGGTAAAACGATAAAAGTATGAAATCACGCGTCATTTTTGCTTGCCATCGCCCCTGCTTTATGCATTGGCCGGTACCAGGAGCTCACAAAATCGCAGAGGTTTCTGCAGCCGTCTCGGCGAGTCGCTGCACACTTGCACAACCGGTCCGCGTGCCGCACACAGCATTGAAAATTACGTCATGTATTTTATTTAGCCTTATGTAGAGCTTGGTATACCTATCTATATGCGCGCCCGGCAAGTAAGTCACGACGCACCTCCTACGCGTGCTAACAGCCTGGTACTTCAGAAGCCAGAAAGGATTCAAAAGGACCTTTATTGTGAGCCTTTTTGCGTTTCCAAGGCGATGGTAATAACGAAGGAAATGGGTTGAAAAGGATACTTGGGTTTGCTGAACTTTTTTTTTTTCTTTGTTTTGGTCTTTTGTGACGTAATAACATTGTTACTTCACATTTCCTGTGAGTAGGTCTACACTTTTAAACATATCAATGTATTTATCTATCATATTATCAGTACCTTACCTTATTTACATTCATATTAATCTGCGGAAAAGGCTTCCATTGTGTAAGACTTGTTCAATAGATTTTTGTTGTGTATTGTTTTTATCTGAGTCTCAAGGTTTCGATTCGACACGTCTGCTCTTTTTATATTGTTTACATCAGGTTTTGATGGTGTCTAAGTTCAAGAGGCAGTTACCAGAAAATGTCTTAATTGCCTACTTCAAGTTTTTGTTCAGATTTTGAGTGTTATGCTCGTTTGAAGTCAATCGACCCTGACTTCAGAGAAAATATAATGAGAATTTATGTCTGTAAAAATACACATTGGTGGAAGGGATGGAAACTGCCATGGCTTCTGTCAGTCAAAGTAAGGTCAATGATAGTTATCATGTTGGGACAATGATTAAGAAAGCTGGTATTAATCTACATATACTTATAAGGTCCCATTAAAATAGATGGACAAATTTTAATACAGCGTTCTGAGGCCCTACTATGTAGTCTTAAAACGATCATGATTCCGCTCTAAGAGGGAGACGGAGCTATACATAGCGAATAGCACTATCCCGTTTACATCATCGAAATTGGATCGCATTAGCACGTCATATAGGGTGTATATGTCTAACCAAAGATATCCAAGTAAAAAATTTTGACCTAAAACAATAAATTGCCAACATTTTTATTGTATTTTCGTTAGCTATTTTTTTTTTCTTGTAAGTATCTAATGCGTTTTTCTTAACATGAGGACAATAGAAAAAAAAAATATTTTCCTATTGTGCTTATTTGGATGGTCTGAATGATTTCTAAAAGTTTGTCCATCTATTTTAATGGGACCTATACAACGTGTAACAGAATAAATGCAATACCTCTTAAGGGGTCATTTTACTCATCATTATGAACAACTTTTACAATGGGACCAACCCCAAAATCACGAAAAAAATTCGGCTGTTCATTAAATTTTGTCGAGTTATGCGCACATAAATGTATGGGGCAGTCGATTTTTTCTTTCGCGATTTGGGTGTTGGTCCCATAGAGAAAGTTGTTCATAATGATGAGTCCAATGACCCTTTAACAGGTATTGCGTTTATTCTGTTACACGTTGTATAAATGCGTGTTATATTATAATATGATACATTTGAAGCATCTTGTTGACACCAGTTAAATTAGATTAAATTATAACGTGACAATTTGATTGACATGATTAAAAAGTACAAAGCAAAAATCAAATGCAACAGGGACCTTTTAAAAACTTCTAGAAGGTAGAAAAAACGATGGTTTATGTTAAACTAATATCAGAGAAAAACCTTGACACCTAGCCATTAGCTGCATAATAAAGATGAATCTAATAAAATAAATTATCTTCGGAACCCTGACATAAAATTGAACAAAAACACGGTAGGTAACACAACACATACATAACACCGGCTGCGTGATAACGATTAGGTATGTATTTATTGGTTTAAGGCGATTTTTCAATGTCATCTTATTAATTATGTTCTTTCTTTCAAATGCTAAGTTTCTGTTTAGAAGACTAATTTCGTAACCGGTCAACTCATAATAGGGTATTCTATTGGAAAAATCTAATTAATCCGTCAGATAGATTTCCAAAAAATATTGAACAAGTATTTTTTCCATTTTTCACGTAAACAAAAAACCGGCCTAGTGCGATTAGGACTCGCGCACGAAGGGTTCCGTACCATTATATATAAAAACGGCAAAAAAAAAACGTGTCTGTTGTACGGGAGCCCCCTTAAACATTTATTTTATCTGTTTTTGAGTATTTGTTATTAAAGCGGCAACAGAAATACATCACCTGTGAAAATTTCAACTGTCTACCTATCACGGTTCATGAGATACAGTCTGGTGACAGACGGACAGACGGACGGACAGCGAAGTCTTAGTAATAGGGTCCCGTTTTACCCTTTGGGTACGGACCCTAAAAATGAGGAAGCTACAGTGCGTTAAAAACTCGCGTGACGTCACTACGTTGCACAATGTTTACTAGCTACGAGACGTCACCAGCCCCCTCTCTTGAACTTTGATTCGCTTTATCTTTATCAGTTTTAGCGATTTGAAATGGCAAAAAATACGTCTCAAATATTTTTTGAAAATCTAACGGACGGACTAAACAGAATTATATTTATTCTACCTAGTAGTTACCCTATTGCAATAGCTTGCATCCAAACTTTATATGTAGGTACTCAATCACTCTCTCTCGCACTCAATCTCTCTCTCGTACTCTATGACTCACTCAGTCGCACTCAATCACAGTCACTCGCACTACCAGGCACTCACACTCTCAATCACTCAAGTATACTTAATTAATGAATTACTTAGTAATCCATGATATCCATTCTAGTATCAAAAAATTAGAAAGTTACTGGCATTATGTCGAATGGGCTGGCCTACCCTTACCGTGAATTTCAAATATATCTGACATTCGTTGTCAATCTGCCCTTTAATTTCTCTAAATCTGTCCATTAAGTTCCGTGACTGTATATGGCCTCAAAAACTCAAAGTTTGCTTATTAAGGCCCGGATACACGCGACAACGATCGATCGAATCAAATTGCCAATGTAATGCTAACATTTTTATTGAAATTCTTTGCTGAACAATGTCGTGCCGGATCCGATTATATTAAATGAGATTTAATTTTGTCTTTTATAAGGGGACTGTATAAAACCTTGCTGAAAATCTGTTATTCTCTATACAAGTAGGTACGCTTTAACCGAATTGGATGAATTTTAGTCACATGGGTAGACCATGACCAGGCTTAGGTTATTAATTTTTTTTTCTTTAAACTTATTTTAGGGTTCCGTACCCGAAGGGTAACCAACAGAACCCTATTACTAAGCCTCTGCTGTCCGTCCGTCCGTCTATCCGTCCGACCGTCCGTCTGTCTGTCAGCGGGCTGTATCTCAAGATCCGTAATAGGTACACAGTTGAAATTCACAAATTGTGTAATTCTATTGCCGCTACAACTAATCAAATTTAAATTTGAAGAGTCTCCTGCGTGAAACATGTTTTTTTTTTCGGTTTATGCTACGTAACCCTTCGTGTGTGAGTCCGACTCGCACTTGACCGGTTTTTTTTTTGTTCCGCGACGTACATTTTCGTTGAATAATTTTCGACTTGCATGCGGGCGGACATCGAATCGTCGATGGCAAAAATTTGTTATGAATACTTACTTGTTTGCGAGGCCCTTTGATTTACTACGGTGTAATATTGACATCAGCAAAGACTTAAATTGCCGAAAATAAAGTAGACTACCCTCAGTTATTAGGTAAAATCAGATTCCGAGCCCCAGCTAGATATCCCCGTGCTCCTATAACTCCTTTCTACCCTCTACTACGTAGAACCGTTCTCCGTGCCAATTCGGCCATTCCTCGGCTATGTAAGCCATTAAATAGTTGCAGCGATCTTGTGGACGTGCATGCAGACTCACTTACCAAGTTCCGCAAATTGACGCACAATGTGATGTGACTGGCCTGTTGTGTTTTGTTTTGGTTTTTATGTACGTATTTATTGTATCACTTAGAATAAATTATTTGTACAATTAAGTTAAGCCCATTATAATTTTGGCACATGTGGTGCTTACCTGTAAAAAATTGTGACACTACACCATTGTTTTAAGCTAAGAATTTTGTAATATTTTTGGTGTTAACAATTGTTGGTGAGCCTAATAAATAAATAAAATAAAATGACTCAACTAAGATAAACATTGAACTTACTGAACATCAAGCATTAAAGACCGGAAACCACTATTCCCATGCCTAATAATTTATACCTTCGCACCTTATACCTTATACCCAAGACCAACAGAGATTAGTTCCATAACTTCACATAGAGTAAGTTTATCTGGATACGTCGTCAGCTTTCCCCTTTCTAAAGTTCAGTTCACCCACAGCCGTGACTGTCGTTTATAAGTTAACAAAGGATGGTTTTCTATAAAACGATTGTGTTGAGTTTCTATTCATATTGTGTTCGAGCTAGCCGTGTACTTTGGATAAGTATCTCTCCACGTTGTTCTGGGAGTAAGAATACAACAAAGTATGACGTTTTATTGTTTGAATTTGATGGTTTAACAACCCTTGTTTTGCAATACACTCTGTGCGTTAAGGTGAAAGCGCCAGGGTAGCCCGCGAAATTCACAGGGTCAAGATTTAGGCCCTAAGTGCCCACAAGTAACATCGAATGCATTGGGACTTCTATAAACAGGGGTGGTTTGGGTGGTTAGGGGTGGTTTGGGATCTACCTCCTAGCGGTCCACCCCGGGCAACGGCACCACAGGCTTGCCTGTGGTACGGCTGAACGATCTCACCTAAGCGGTGGTAGGCTCCGCAAGGAGCCGCCTGGCTCGCGACCACCATCCCACCGGATTCCGGCGCCAAGCAGCTTGCTGTGTTCCGTCGGTGTGTGGGAGTGCCAGTGCCTTTGGGGGGAGAAGGAAGTTGTCAGTTGCGCTGTTCAGAACCGGTCTTGGTCTCTTGGCAACACTTGCCGGGTAACTCATTTTGGAGGGTAGCGGGATCCGAAGCACGGTGCCAGCCGTTGGCCGACCGCAGTCAGTAGGGGGCCCAAGTAGCACGCCAGCCACGTGCCAAAGGCTGCCCCGCCAACTCGCGAAAAATCCCGGTATGCTCCACCGTGCCAGCCGGCGACTGGATGGGAGGACCCGGTGGCCATATCCGGGGGGGTTCGGGCGTCCCCGCAGTCTCCATATGAGTTCCCCATAGGTTGGATTAGCTCTAGTGTTCCACTTGGTTCACTGAGCAGCGCCTCGACAATTCGACTTTTCCCCCCAACTACTCGATAACATGACAAAAGTGAAACAGAAAAAAAAGGGTAAACAACGGCTGCACTTCCTCCCACTTAAAGTGCACCTCACTAATATCAGGGGGTTGCACTCCAATCTCGATCCGGTCCATCATCACCTTGAGGCCGAGAAGCCGCACCTGTTTTTTCTGACGGAGACGAAGATAGCAACCCCGTTGGACGTGGCGTACCTCAACTACCCGGGTTACTCTCTTGAACACAAGTTCAAGAAGCAGGCTGGGGTCTGTGTGTACGTCCGCGATGACATTTGTTGTCGTCGTCTCCGTTGCTTTGAGAAATCGGGTTTTTCTGCCATATGGCTACTTGTGGACACTGGCGTGGAGAAATTTCTCTACATCGGCGTTTACCGATCGCACAGTGGTGACCAGGAGACAACAGCACTGTTCAATTTCCTCGTGGAGTCGACTGACGTAGCCCAACAACGGTACCCAACAGCGAAGCTCATTTTTCTGGGGGACTTCAACGCCCACCACAAAGAGTGGTTGTTCCCGTACCAGAAAACTGACCATGCTGGGTTAGAAGCGCGCAAGTTTGCTTTAACGCTAGATCTAACCCAGCTGGTGAATGTGGCAACACGGGTACCGGATGTTGACGGCCATACACCCAATTGCTTGGACCTTCTGCTGACAACTGATCCGAACAGTCACTCAGTATCGGTCTCAGCCCCGCTGGGAACATCTGACCACTGCCTGGTGAAATCCGTGTCGACCTGCTCTCCTCCAGATGAGAGCCCTAGAGGCACGAGACGAGTATGGCGATACGAGTCAGCAGATTGGGATGAGATGCGGCACTTTTTTGCGTCTTATCCATGGCGGCATGTGTGCTTTTCCTCGGGTGACCCGTCTTGTTGTGCCGACATGATTGTGGACGTGATTCGGCAGGGGATGGAATATTTCATTCCATTCTCCGACATCCCGCTCGGTCACAAAACCCGGCCTTGGTATAATGCAGAGTGCGCCCACGCTGAGGCCCGAAAAGAGTCTGCCTACCAAGCTTGGGTCAAGGCCCGCGACCAAAAAGTTAGAGCACGCAGGGTTCGCGCGAGGAAGAGAGCTTTTAATTCTGCCGCTAAGTTCTGCAAGCAAGTTCTACGTGGGGCACGTTTTGACCATGTTGGACGTATCGGGGCCAAACTAGCATCGCACCCTCCGGGTAGTAAACTGTTCTGGTCCCTTTCGAAAGCGGTTGAAACGAACTTTTGTCGGCCCACTTTACCACCAATGCTGAAACCTGATGGGTCGCTGGCCCACTCTGCAAGTGAGAAAGCAAATTTATTTGCATCTCTCTTTGCTAGCAATTCACGTCTGGACGCTGGCTCCAAGCAACCACTAACTGTACCTCGTTACTGTGACTCTTCGATGTCGGAGATCGCAGTTCACATGAAAGAGGTACGAAGAGTATTGTGCAGTCTAGACGTGAACAAGGCCAGCGGGCCTGACGGCATTTCAGCGAGAGTTTTGAGGCAATGTGCGCCTGAACTGTCTCCTGTGTTGACACGCTTGTTCCGCCTCTCTCTTGAAAAAAGAACGGTGCCAAAATCCTGGAAGCTTGCGAATGTACAACCTGTGCCAAAAAAAGGCGACCGTGCAGACCCTGCTCATTATCGACCGATCGCCATTACCTCCATTCTGTGCAAGGTTATGGAAAGGGTACTGAACAGTAAGTTGCTGACCTACCTTGAAGACAATGATCTCCTCAGTGACCGTCAATATGGCTTTCGCCGGGGACGGTCAACTGGCGATCTTCTTGTGTATGTCACGCACTGTTGGGGCGAAGCCATCGAGAAACACGGCGAAGCACTTGCTGTATCGCTCGATATCTCGAAGGCCTTTGATAGGGTGTGGCACGCAAGTCTACTCAGCAAGCTTCCTGCTTATGGCATCCCAGCTGATTTTTGTAGCTGGATATCAGACTTCCTTAGTGAACGGTCGATCCGAGTAGTCGTTGACGGCTGCTTCTCTGACCTCATGGCTATTAATGCCGGAGTTCCTCAGGGGTCTGTTCTCTCTGCAACTCTTTTCCTGCTGCACATCAATGACCTGCTTCAGCCTGGTATTGTTGGGTATGCAGATGACAGTTCGGTTTCAGAGAGATACTTGTCTAGCGCAAAAACCAGCGGGGAAGAAGTTCGTTCCTTGAGAGAGGCCATGGTAGAGCGGACAAATTTGACCTTAAGTCTTGTCTCCCAGTGGGGTGATGACAATCTGGTCTCTTTTAACGCCACCAAAACACAAGCATGCCTTTTTACCGCGAAAAGGAGTCGTTTCGACCTAACTCCGACTTTTCGGGGTACTTCTGTTCCTGTAACCGATCGGCTCGAGCTCCTAGGCATGGAGTTGACAACCAGTCTCAACTTTGGTGCCACCATTGAGCACAAAGCCCAAACTGCGGCCAAAAAGCTGGGCATCCTAAATAGAGTGAAGCGATACTTCACGCCTGGACAGCTTTTAACCCTCTACAAAGCACAAGTCCGATCCTGCATGGAGTATTGCAGCCACCTTTGGGATGGCTCAGCTAAATACCAACTTGCCGCGCTTGACTCGGTGGAACACAGAGCTAAAAGGCTCATTGGCGACGTAAGGCTGGTGGATGCCAAGCTGCACAGCTTGGCTCATCGCCGCAAGGTTGCCTGCTTGTCGGTCTTCTACAGATTGTACTTCGGGGAGAGTGTCCAGGAACTCCACGATCTCATCCCACCGGCCCCCTTCTACCATCGGACATCTAGACGCACTGCAAGTTACCATCCCTACCTTGTTGCTATTCCACCAATTCGCACTAAACGTTTCCAAGCGTCTTTTATAATGCGCGCGGCAAAGGAGTGGAACTCTTTGCCTGCGTCTGTGTTTCCGAACGCATACAACCCTAATCTCTTCAAAATTAGTGTGAACAGGCTTCTTCTGGGTAAGCTCGCTCCATCGTCGACTTTGTCTCTGTCATCTATGACCTAGACTAGAGTCAAGAGCAAACCCATATTAAATAAAAAAAAAAAAAAAACAAAAGGACAAATAAATAAAGTACAATATGTGTAAATGTCAAATCAATGTTTTGCAACAAATCTTTATTTTTTCCCTGATTTTAAATTGGCAACCTAGCAAATGTCTGTTTATTTCGTTGTATCGTTTCAATATTTATTATTTATTAAAAAATGTTACTGACTTATATCGCGTCGTGAATAGAAGAGTTAATTACGTAAAATATAATTATTTTTTTTACTTAATTAAATTTCTTGGGCATCGCAAGGCCTAAAATCGGCATTCCCCTTTTCATACGTTTTTTGCATTTTGCAGGTCAGTGTCAGGTCGTATGTTGATAAAAATACGATTGGCGACCGTAACAAATATGACTTTACTGATTTATTATAATTAAAATCAACAATACAGGCTGTATCATTCATGTAACTCGATTGAATTACTTTTTTATGAAATAACCATTCAATCGAGTTAAATGAACTCGAAAGGGTTGTATTGATGATTTTAATGATTATTATTCTGTAAATAAATACGTATTACGGTGGCGAATCATGTCTTGTTCAACATACAGCCTGACACTGACTTGCAAATTACAAAAAACATAAGAAAATTTGAATTTCGCGGGCTACCCTGGCCTGGCGCTTCCACCTTAATTTGAATAATCAAGATTGATTGATAGAATCAATGGCTGAACTGTGATGTGAATGATGACATCTATACTAATATAATAAAGCTGAAGAGTTTGTTTGTTTGTTTGAATGCGCAAATCTAACTACCAGTCGGATTTGGAAAATTCTTTTTGTATATGGTAGCCAAATTCATGAGGAAGGCTATAGGCTACACGGAACGGGAAATTCCTACGGGAACGGGAAAAAACAGGATATGAGCGTACGAATTCGCGGGCAAAAGCTAGTTTGTAAATAAAATCTAACCATAAGTAGTTAAAATATTGATTAACAAATTCTTCATTCAACTTTTGTATAAGAAATTGTACTTAGAATCTGCTGCAGATATAGTATTTAAAGTAATTAATGCTGCACTACTTTTATAACGTCTAGTCTAAATGAGAAGTATGGAAGATAATAATATTCCTAAATAAATTCAGATTAGGGGATCAATTCTAGCGATTAGACCGCCCATTGTTGGAGCTTTTTATTTTTAAGCTCCAAGTGTAATTTGTTATGGTGTACAATAAAGAGTATATCGATCTATCTAGAATATGATGATTATATTACATTATTTATGATTAAGCCCCTAATTATTACATTAATAGTGATGTTGCATGGGTTAAAAACATATGATTCGATTTAGTCCGTCAGTTAGATGATCGAAAAATATTGGATACGTATTTTTTATTTTATCATAAGATAAAACTCATCAAATATAAGGAGTGGGGGCTTGTAACGTCACTTTCCGGTAAAAAGTGTACTGGTAAGCGACGTCACACAAGTTTTCAACGCACTGTATCGTCTTCATTTTTTGTTTACGTGACAAAAGAAAAATAAGTTCCCAATATTTTTTGGAGATCTGTCTGACGGACTAATTCGATTTTTTCAGTCAAATACATTGATCAAATTCATAATCTACAATTACGAATTGGCGATGATCTAAGAATAGCTGTCCTTTGCGATTGATGTGGTTTCATTTTATAGCTGTCATGAATTTTGTAGGGCTGATTGAATCGTATTTAATTTTAGTTTAGCCTCTCGGCCAGTGAACTTAGGGATCAAGGTCGGGCCGGACTTGCTTGTAATCGATCTGTCACTTAGAAACGTCAAGGTAATGCAAGGTCAGTCATAAATACCGAAACAAGTGAAATAAGCCAAGAAATCTGAAAGTAAATCGCTTTTTCAAAATCTTTCTGATTTTATTCCTATTAAAGAGAGTAGAATGTTTGTTTTTGAAGTGAAAACTTCTTTAGCGGCGTTGTGCACTTTTTGAGATGGGTAAAAAATGTTAAACCCGTGTCAGGACACGTGACCTGATCGAAAATTCTGAAGTGTTAAATTTTTAATATAATATAAATTGTCATGTTTGTGTACGATAGCGCAATAAATGAATATTGTATTTTACCACATAAATGATAGTACTTTTATACTGATAACTAAAGCAATTCGTGCATAACTAAAGCAATTCGTGAGAAATTATTCCCTAACCATTCCAAAATATCAAAAATGCACAACGTTAATGTTCAAGTTTTCACTTCTGCCGGCACTCCCGGAGTGCAACCCGTTGTTTTTTTTTTCGTATAATCCTTGTAATTAGGTATGTTTGCTAGGATTCTCATTACTTTTAACAGTTCTTCTAAGTGTTTGAATAATTCTGAATTTTCTGAATATGCTTAACTTATCTTGAGTCCATAGCAATACCTACTGGGAATAGAATCGCTCCCAAAAACAATTAATCCTCAGATCTAGGTAGATCTGAGGATTAATTGTTTGGGATCAAACCCGAATATGCGAAAAAAAAAACTGTTCAGTACATTTTGTCGAGTTCTGCGCAAATAAATGTAGGGGCAGTCGATTTATTTTTCGCGATTTCAGTGTTGGTCCCATAGTGAAAGGTGTTCATAATGATGAGTACAATGACCCCTCAAGAGGGATAGCGTTTATTCTGTTACATGTTGTATAACAAACGGAATGGGGCAGTCCTATAGGCATACATCTGCCTTCGGGAACAGCGCACCCACGATACAGGAGAAATTCCTAGTGTGGGGCGACGCGACGTTCCAAAAAAAAAAAAATGTCTTATAAAATTTTATCTTTGGAATCTCTTTCATCTTCTGAAACTTAATAATTTTAATTTCAATTGTTACAGTGTATGAAGGCATACGTAGAGTTCGAAGTCTGCAACGGCGCGTACGAGGTGTCCTGTCCCGACGCGAGATGCCGGGTGGGGGCAGCGCTCAATCTCGATGAGATAGCCGACCTGGTGGAGCCAGGGGTCATGGAGAAGCATCTCAAGTTCCGACTTAATCATGGTACAGTATTACAACGACATTTAGATTTTTGCAGCTTTTATGGCCTTATTTATATATTTTTAGCAGATCCTGATTTTTTATTTAAACAGAGTTTGAATTTTAAAGCTAGTGTTTGTTTTTGTATCAGTGTTTAACATTATTGGGAGCTAATAATGCATAAAGCAGCCGAGAATAGTACAAACATAGTTATTTTTTTTTTTTTTTTACATTTTTTCTCAATTGTCAAATTGTTATGGTCAGCTTTTTATATTGCTTCTTTTATGTACGCACACAAATATGTGCAGAGAGCATAAATGTGCCTACTGCTTATTTCAAAAGAAATTTCAGCCTACAGGACTGAGACACAAGAATGGGATGAGAAACGTAGACACAGTGTCTAAAGAGACACAGAAGGAAACTTAAAATAGACTATACTAACTTAACTAAAACATTCTTCCGTTCCTGACTGACTGAGTGACTGACAGACAACGCACACCCGAAACCACTGGTCGTAGAAAGGTGGAATTTGTCACGTAGGTTCCTTTGGGAGCATTAAGAGTGAATTTCCAGAAATTCCTACGGGAACGGGAAAAAACGGGATATGCGCGATGTCGCGGGCAAAAGCTAGTTGTTTTTATATGGTTCTCTGACAATTTTTTTTCAGAGAGATTTTAAAACTCACGTGTGTGTGATAGAGAGTTTGTTTCAAATCTGTGCAGTCCCACGCTGCACAACGACCTCCCGCACTTCTTCAAAATTTCCCAATTTCACATTCCCCCTTCCGGAACGTCCGTTTATCGTCGTTCCGCTGTATCGATTTTATTGACATATAAAAATATTTTGTCTTTTTTTTTAATCTGTGCAGTCCCACGCTGCACAACGACTTCCCCCACTCCTTCCAAATTTCCCAATTCCACATTTCCCCCACGTCCGTTTATCGTCGTTCCGCTGTATCGATTTTATTGACATATAAAAATATATTATCACTCTTTCCATCATGCTCTGATTGCACACTCGGCTCGATCACCGCTGATGCGCTCGTCTGCCGCCGACGTTGAGCTCGCTCCGCTCTGTTTCACAGCGATTACTCGCTCCGTAGCCGCACATTATTGAACCATTTGCTCTGCGATGCTAGACTGTGTACTATCGTTTAAGTTGTGTTGTTTAATGCTTCGTTTAGCTCCCTGGTGATGACATTTATTTTTACCCAACTACGGCGAAGCAAACGGAGTGTTATGATTTGTTTAACCTTTTGGCCTGTCTCTACATAACGTTTAAGTTACACTTTGAAGTACTTTTGATCCGTCTACCAATGTAACCGATTCAAGGGTTATTTTTAGATTGTTGAAGATAACAACGGTGCAGACATCAGCATTCATAATCCTAAGATGTCCCACTGCTGGGCATAAGTCTCCGTTTCCTCCTTCCACTTCTCACAATCTAATGCGATCGTAAGCCAAACCTTTAAGAACGAGACATGGATGTAAGAACATGTTGTTATAGAACAGTTCGACCAAAATTATCAGCCACATTAAAAATAATAGGACGTACAAAGTTAAGGAAGCGGGCAGGCGAGAAAAGTTACGGACATTGTGACCTCTCAATGGTTCCGGTTTCTGATCGAGTGTGTCGTTAATTTGATATCCTGATCTGTGACACGATAAATGAAAACGACTTGGTCATTCGAAAAGCACCCTTGAAACCTTTGAGCCAGCGTTGAATGCTGGGTGGGTACCTTTATTTACAGTGTACTTCCCGGGTGTAAATATAGCACAAGCTGTAAGGTCAAGGATCGAAAATTTTAAGCAATTTACAAACTCATTACTGGCCTGGCTTTCTTGGTCTGGCAGGCAGCCGCTCCACGCAAAATACTGGTATTCAGCTGAAACCGGTTTGACTGGAAGCCGACCCCAATATAGTTGGGAAAAAAGGCTAGGCAGATGATGATGAAACTCATTACCTACCCACTGGCGATTGACAGCTTTTCGAACTGTGATTGTCATTTACAATGTTCAGAAAAATAAGTACGTAACGTTTTCATTCCTTTGCTGTTGACGGGGTTCCCAACAATCTGGTATTCTCTCAGTTGACAATCTGCTCTTCCTTTCGGCTAGCCTCTGCGTTACCGAGTGCTAGCTTTCCATGATGCGCCGGCCGCCGCCGGGTGTTTGGAATCGCATTACGCATCATCACGCATCGTTAAGCCCAAACAATCTTAGAGTTAACCATCGACTCGATGCGAAGGAGCTGTTCTCTACATTTTTTTAAGATAGGAAAATAGATAGGAGATAGATAGGAGTACATAGATGTACTGAACAACTTTTTCTTCTTTCATATTTCAGAGTTTAAATAAAAGACATTTATTGTCCTTAGCCTATTGTGTCTCACTGCTGGGCAAAGGCCTCCCCCCATATCCTTCCAGACATTATTTTCTTGCGCCACCTCGAACCAGCCTTCGCGGTGTGCATCCACATTCATCTCGCCACCGTTTTCTGGGCCGGCCTCGGCGACGCTGTCCATCCTCTGGCACCCATTGCGTGGAGACTTGCCTACAGGTCACTATGCATGCGGCTGGTGTGACCGGCCCAGTCCTATTTCAGCCTGGCAGCTTTTTGCCCACGTAAATGATACCTGTTTTGGAGCGCAGCATGGTGTTCCGTACTCTATCAATTTTTTTTAAACCTAAAATATTGCGCTTCATTGCCCTTTGACATACCTCAAGGCGGATTTTTGCGACTTGGTGAGTGACCAGGTCTGAGCACCGTAGGTTAAGACGGGCAGAATACACATGTCGATGAGTTTTAACACTAATTTATTTATTTTGTTGCAGAGGTGGCGATGGACTCGGGGCGAGCGTTCTGCCCACGCGTGGGCTGCGACACCGTGGTGCATGTCCGCGCCGCCAGCCCTGCCCACTGCCCGACCTGCCGGCACGACTTCTGTTCACAATGCAATCAGGAGGTAAGATATCTTCTCATTCATATGTAGGGCAGGAAAACGACGGCATGTGACCTAATGTGAAGAGGTCAGCGTATCATTTCAGTCGATACACCATTAATGGACCTAGGTCGCCTCCACGCGTCGCTGCTTCGTCTGGTCCTGTGCTTTTCCCATTCAACGGATTTTCGCGACCTTCACCAGGTATTAAGTCTACCTTGTGGGAGACCTACCAACACTGCGCCATTCCAGAGACAAAACTGAAATATCTGCTGTAATTGAAAAAAAAATGAAGACCTATCTTGCGGGCAAAAGCTAGTATTTCATATAGAAACGCCATTTAACCTCCTGCATTATTTCACAACATCAACATGTAACTCGCACTACTCCCAGTAATACGGCGGAACGCGTCTTTTCAACATACGCCCATTGTCAAAACTAAAAGGCCTCGGTTTTGCTTTCCCCCTAATACCATTGTTCGTTTCATGCTGCGTTGCCGCTGGAGCGAGCTCGTAGTCCAAAAAAAATGGTAACCAGAGATTTTTTTCTGATATTGATAAAAAATAATATATTTTTTTTCTTGTCTACCAGAACATATCAGGTGCTAGCAACATATCTAAATCAATAAAACCGTTTCAAACGGGACTCTCACACGAGGAGTTCCGTACCATAAACCGAAAAGAACACGTTTCTTGTATGGGAGCCCCTATAATTTTCATTATTTGCTGCTATAGCGGCAATAGAAATACACACTGTGTGAAAATTTCAACTGTCTACCTTTTTAATTACAGTTCTTGAGATACAGCCCGCTGACAGACAGACGGAAGGACAGCGGAGGTTTATTAACAGGGTTCCGTGGGTTACCCTTCGGTTATGGAACCCTAAAAACACAAAAATGTTCGATCGTTTTTCAACGTAGCTTATATGGAAAGTGTTCAGTTTGTTCTAAGAGTTCTATTTTCCGACATTTCAAGCACCACTCACCAGAGCGGCGTGAGGGGAACACTTCTGAATACTACATAGGTACTGACATGAAGGTTAGGTAGTATATAATATATAGGTACACTTTCTGTAAAGAAAAATCGTTTCCCAGCTTCCAAAGGTTGATATAAACCTTTATAAGGTGAGGCAAACTTTAAATAGTTGAACTGAGGAGTAAAAATCAAAGTAATGACGAGGTATTCGGTGATGATGATCATGATTTAAAACCCGAATTCATAAACCAATCCAATCCGGAGGAGATCGTAGCTAAATAACAACCGCACGGGTTGATGTTCGACAGTCGTTACGGAAAGTCGAAAGATTGAGAATCTGACACCAGACTTGCCTATTGGTACCGTGTTACCTACCCAGTTACTGGGTGACGGAGGTCAGACAAGCAGTCGCTCACAATTTAGGACCCATTAGTATTAGTGTTAATATATAATCCGTGGTGCTTGGCAACTGGGCTTAACCCAGTTTTAATGTCCCTTGGTGCCTATTGGCCTATCTCAATTCTGTCTCCTGCTTGAATGGAGGGAAGTGTCTTTTTTTCCTACTCCTTCGCTTTGCTTTTCGAATAATTTCATTGCGGGATCCAAGACAGTTAAATCGTTTCTCCGGGACGCCTCGAGCTTTATTGATTCGGCGTTTTTTTTCTGGTGGTCGTCACTGTTGATTCTAGCTTTCAGGAGTTGCAGTAATTGGGAATGTGTGGCAGGCTTGTCCCAAAAAAAAAAAACAACGTTTGCGTCTCGGGACGCCCGACAGAAGTGATAACTTAAACTAATCTTAGTTGAACTATTTAATATGGGAAGCGTCTGTCCGAAATACGACTAGCGCTGTGGGTTATAGTGAGAGAGGAAGAGCCTGCCGACCGCTGCCGTGTGCGAAAGGGAAGCCAGACAGACTGGCGCCGTAACGCGTTACATTACGAAGCGGTTTACCCTCGCATAAGAAGTTATCACTTCAATAAGACACTGGTACCTACTCAGCTGCCTCCGAATAGGTTATAAGCCGACTCCAACATAGTAGAATAGCCTTAAACCAGGTTTAGGCAGATTGATTCATGAACCAATGTAAATGAAGGTTCTTGGAAGTATAAACTTAAACCAAGTTGCCATTGAACGCCTTTCATGACACGTCATGAAATGGTTTTTCTTGCACAAAAGCACTATCCTGCATTTCCAGTGCCCCGGTTTACGGGCTCTCTCAGGAAGTAGGTCGAAATGGCGCGGACAAAGCCCCTCGTGGCTGTAAGGTCAGCTGGCTAACTGCTCTACCATGTCTCTACAAGATACTTGAATGGAGAATGAGCAATTCAGCATAATATCAGGCACCTAGTTCAGTGTTTGCTCTCCTTCTTGGCGTCTATGGTACTGCAAAATTTAATACTGTTTGATTTGATTGCTCAAGATAGTCAAAAATGGAAATCACTATCCTGCAGTTCCAGTGCCCCCTTTTACGGGCTCTCTCAGGAAGTAGGTCGAGATGGCGCGGACAAAGCCCCTTGTTGTAAGGTCAGCTGGCTAACTGCTCTACCATGTCGCTACAAGATACTTGAATGGAGAATGAGCAATTTAGCATAATAGTAGCACCTGATTCAGTAGTTGTTATTTTTTTCGCGTCGATGGCTCTGTTAATTTTTATCCTGTTTGATTTGATTGTTCAAGATAGTCCAAAATGAAAAGAACGCACGTCCTCATAATATTTGACTTAAGGCTGATTTTTAATAGTCTATATTATGCAAAAGCTCTCCAAAATCGCCATTTTATTCAAAGATAAAAGATATCTTACTTTTGAAAATTCGGCCCTTAAAAAAAAACCCCGGAAGGCAATATCTGGACCTCAAGTTTAAACGGTCTTATCAAGTAGCCCCTTTTTTAAAGACATTATTAGTATTTTCGAGAGTATGTTTTGTTTTGGTAGAAACTAGATTTTTCTATGTATTGCAAACATTATGAAATTATGAAACCTTGGTACATTAAAATATCCTCTACTTTCGATCAATATCAGTGCGAACGCCTCCACGAGTAGCTATACTTAAATGTGCACACAGGAAAGCAAAAACTCAGTTCGTTTTAACATTAGAGAAGATGGAATGTTATTATTGCACCTAATGTAGCGGCTCCTAGACATGGTGACCAGGTATAAAGATAAATTCCTTCTGTACGTGTGTGTCATTTAACTCCTCCTCGTTCGGGCAAGGCAACGTCTGTCGGGACTGTTACTCCCCACGAATATACTTCTTGTGCTAAATGGCGCCCAAACATAAAATCACAAAAGTAACTCTAAAATTACAACAATTTTAGCGCTATGTAAATTACAACCTAGAAGTAATTTACATTTCTCAACTTCCATTAAAATTATTATTTACCATAAAGAATCAACGTTACCCCCGAGGAGTAATTTTGTATTCAAAGCGTGGTGTTTTATCCTTTCATTTGAGCGCGGCCCGGTTATCCCGCTTTGATGTAGGGATTTGTCGTCTGAACCAAGATTTGCCCTTTAAAAGGCTCATGAGAAAAGATTTATATATTGACACTATTTTTAGAATTTTTGTTGATCTAATATACCCAAAGTGTACAGTCACGTTTCGTATACTATACGTATATTCAAATAATATGGTTATCTTCTCTCGACATTAAACCAAAATTAGAAAGCGAAAAAAAAATTCTTGTATACATGTTGTGAATGATGAATCCTACCTAATATTACTGTTTTGGAGTAGCTGGGTAAACAGCGATGCCCCTCGCAATTTGCAAGTGCTTCTACAATACTAGGGGCATCACAAATAAATTACTATTCCAAAGATAAAACTGAAGTTTCCCTTGTGCCTGCAATTTCATCGGCACCAATATATTTAAAACTGAAACTAGGGACGCGGTTTGGTGGTAGAAACTGGTGAGGTGGTGCAGGGTGCTTCCCTAACGAGATACTTCAAAAAGAGCTCTATTGCTGCAATTAGATCAAGGGCTGATTTCACCAATTAAACTTGAACGCGAGCAGCAGGCTTATCTAAACCGCTGCCATCATTGCAACGAGATATTGACACTGTCAGCTCTTGAACTCAGTTTATATGTGCTGATTGCGTTTTGTTTCACCTTTTTAAGGTCTTAATACATGCCAGAAACCCGCACAAAAGTTCTGACTGGTAAATGTCACTATGGCATGCAAGCTACTTGCATATGAGCAAGTTACAGGCACGTGTATTACGGTCTTTAGATTGCAGAACTTCTAATAAACGGTGTATTGAACTTTGTTTGTTTCTAGTGGCACGGCGGTCTTTCTTGCGAAGCTGCCGCAGCATCCTCTTCGGCAGGGGCCGGCGCGCCGCTCCTGCCCGACTCGGAGCTGATCAAGCTCTGCCCCATGTGCCGCGTGCCCATCGAGAAGGATGAAGGTTGTGCGCAGATGATGTGCAAGCGATGCAAGCATGTCTTCTGCTGGTATTGTTTGGCTTCCCTTGATGTGAGTATACTTGATTGTTCTTTTTACCTACTAACGAAAGCAAAAAAAAATTGTTGTTTAAGGACACTTTAAAGGAGAATCTGAAGCATAAACAGTCGTTTCTCGAAAGTTACAGGGTAGGCCTTTGGCCAGCTGAGGCACATTACAGGGTTATGCATAAAACACGGAGAACCTTTAAAAAATAGTCACGTTTCATGCAAAATGCAATATTTTGCCGATGAAAATGTATGAAACGGCCTGATATTTTACAAGTTTTCAGGGTTGGTCTCAAAGAAAAAGCTGTTGTTTATAATCATATGTTTTTTCACTCCGTAAAAGGTTGTTAGTGTTTTACAATAACCCTGCATAAACTAACGGATAAAAAGTTATTTTCTTGCCGTCCGGTTTTTTCCAAAAAGGAAACCATAAACTCTAACCTCCTTATTCATAAAAACTTATTAAACATTCCTTAGTTAAAATAGGTACTGTTTAAGAGATTCTAAATTCAAATTCTCCATAAACCATTTTGAATAAAGAAACTGCCTATCATTTAGATATGTAATTGTTACAAGGTCGTACCCAGCTAGGGACAGAGGGGGGCAGCTGGCCCCGCCTAGAAGAAAAAAATAACATCAATGTTCTTGGCAATTTCTATTACTGGAAACTAGAACGTGAGAAATAAAAATGTGTTGTTGTGTTGCAAAATGAAGTATCGTGAAATAAACATATTTCCACTTGTTTAGTATTTTTGATTTGACATTTATTACATGATTTTATCTAGCACTAGCACTACGCCTGCGACTCCGTCCGTGCGGATTTAGTAGGTACCTACTCCACAAACTTCAACGCCCCAGCTTCCCCCTTTTAAAGGTGTAGCATTTCTGCTCCTCATTCTGTGGTCTCAGGATCAGCACAACTATTCACCCGTTCACCCCGTCAGCGTTAGCGGTTGATTATGTAAAATTGTTAGATCTGTTTCAATTATCCCACTTTTAGTTTGTTCATACCAATTTCCACGTACATTGAAGCAAGCAATAATGTCTTTCCCTGAAAACTTCATCACCCCTTTTCGCCTCATCGCCCTTTTCTTTAGGGGTTTATTTTCGAAAATACAAACTACATTTAACAACAATAACATTTTTTTTTTATCGATTCTTCAACTTCATCAAACCGACCGTTAAGATTCACTCAAACTGGAAAATGTTTCTGACTTACAGCATTTTTATACCGGTCGTAACTTTTAAACGAAAGGTCAATTCGGACCAATAGGTACATAATCAATTTAAATGGATAAGGATTAATATCATGATACCAATATCACCATTATTCCATTCCACCCGGGTTTTGATTGAATAATTTGAACAAAAAGCGGTCATTATGACTTAACCATAATATTTAGACCCTCGGACTTTTTAATAGGTAGTAAGTACTTTAACCTTTTGAACGCCACTGTCACGTATAGGTGACAAGCAAGCGCGTACCCTGTGCGCCAAACGTCACAAATACGTGACAAAAAGTACGGTAAATTTGTGACTTGGCGTCGGGGGCACGCCGATGCATTTATGTTCTTGGCGTTCAAAAGGTTAATCATGTAGTACATTATTTTTATGTGGGTTTCACTGCCTGCCTATCAAGGGCCCATCCATCTAGTGCAAGTGTAGACGTACTACACTGCGTAGGATGGGCCGAATACTCCTAGTTGCCCCCACATGGATTGCCACCAGGTGGCAACGGGGAATAAAATCTAGTAATCCAATAAGATCCACGCCGCAGTGTACAACGATTTGAAGTAGGGGGCAATAACTTCTCAGTCGTCACCTGGTAGCAATTCAAGTGGGGGTGACTGGGAATATTCGGGATGGGCGCGAACGAACGCCCCACCCGCACTCGTCGACGACTCAGTGCATAGTCGTCTGCCATGAAGCACACCAACCAGCGAAACAGGTATGAGCTACCTGCTAGCTCAAATCCTGGGTACGCCCTTAAATGGTTATAACGTTTTATGAATAAGGCTGTAAGTCTACTGTCGGAGAATTTAATTGTTTAGGAGACTTGACACATAGCAATGAATGCGGGCCGGGGACGGGTCGCAGTTTGTTTTCTGTCAAGTCGCGGAAAAACCAGCGTCCCCTTGACACCTATTGCGCGCATGCTAAATGTCATTTATGTCTATTTAACTGTAGGTAACATAAGACAATGAAGTTAAAACTAATGATATGTTTGGGTATCGTTACAACATAAGTACTTTCATGTTCGCTGCTAATGCCATTCTCAGTTTTTTCGATACTTTGCCGTATCATGCATTAAAAACTCGATAAAACGATTCCTTAGAAAGTACTTGTATCGTGGTCCGCTTTGCCCAGCTGTGGGATAGTATGGGCAATAGAAGCAAACAAATATTTAGAATAGTCTTTATAACCCAAAGGTTGACTGGTAGAGAATGCCTTGACGCATTGATGGCCGGTCTCAATAACGTATCCACCTTTAACCAATTGTCAAATTAGCTACCAACAGTAGCTGAAACGTCATATTTGTCTTTGTAACAACGTTTCAGCTACTGTTGGTAGCTAATTAGTAATTTGACAGTTGGTCAAATGTAGATACGTTATTGAGACTGACCGTAAGTCCGCCCATGTACCACTATTGTACATAAACTTTAATGTGTGGGCTAGAGTAGTGTTAGTATGTACTTTTAACATACGCATACTCATTACCCTATCCCACATATTTTGTAAGTGAGAAAATAAGTGAGTTCTGGCAGCTCTGGCATCTCAATCTATTTTTTTTATTCATTACTAGCTTTTTCCCGCGCGACTTCGTACGCGCATATCCCATTTTCCCGTTCCCGTAGGAATTTCGGGACGAATTATACACCTAAACCTTCCTCAAGAATAACCCCATTCGTGAAAACTGCATGAAATCGGTGCAGCAGTTTTTGAGTTTATCGCGAACAGACATACAGACACACGCGGCGGAGGACTTTGTTTTATAATATGTGGTGATAGTGATTAATAAGGGGTTTTAATCCACACGGATACGTCAACCCACCTCAGTCTATTAAGATATTGTTATCGACACACCAAATGACAGCCCTATTTCATGTCCAGGCAATTACTGTCCATTCCGGGTTGCCTGGAAGAGATTGCGGAATACTATATGGCCGACCCATTATATGCGTTGTTTCCTTTTATTTATATTATGGTGTTCAGACGACAGCACGTCAAGCATCAAGTTACAACAATCTGTCAAATTTCTTTCATAGATTTTCAACTTCATCGCTAAAAGGTTCAAGGGTGATTGATGTGCTAGCGTCCGTACAATTAAGTAAAGGCGTGTGTTTAAACGCCTAACAGAAAAGAACCTATTTTACAAACAATTCGAAATACTTGTCAGAATGGATAAATGCTCACCAAAAGTCGAGGTTTAAAAAAAAGGACAACGAAGGGGATAGCGGGATCTGTTTCGCTCGCTTACAAGACCCCGCCATCCCCTTCTAACCTAACCTATCCGAGTCGGGGTGCCCCAAGTCACGAGCTCGCTCTTGCATCCTAGTTCTCCTAGTAACAGAAGTAACATTGTATTTCATGGAAACAAGATTTGGTGAGCATTTATCCATTCTGTTGTGACTAAAACCCATCCGTGTTCCTTCTAAAGCCCTTTGCGTTCCAGGGCCGCGGTGACTCTTTCGAACAAATTCCGCAACCCTGGCAGGCTCTGGCCCTAGAGAGCCCCGTCTTTTATGCTGACATCTCTTTGAGGCGCGCGTGAAACACAACGCGCCATCGACCCGGGCCTGGTGGAGATCGGACAGCGAGCCACCCAACGCTCGCCGTCCGCAGGCCCGCGCCTACGGTGGCCGGGGATCGCCCTGCGACTCCCGACGCCCGGAGCGTCTTCTCCTGTTGCGGCGGTTGGGGCGAAGGCCTTGCCTTGTCCTCCTTCAGTTCCGCCGTTATAGACTACTCTAATATCTGTATTGTTTTGTTGCAGGATGATTTTCTGTTGCGCCATTACGACAAAGGACCGTGCAAGAACAAATTAGGACACTCACGCGCATCGGTTTTATGGCATCGTGCACAGGTAAGACAAATATAAACGCAGGAAAAGCATTCCGGAAAAATATCAGTTGTTTTAGCCCGTAGCTATTACTTCTAGAAGCTCACTCAAGATTAGAACATCACTTCAAACTAGTTTTAGTTCAACTAATGAAATGTTGAGTGTCGATCAAGGTTCAGCAATACGGACCATATAACTGCAGATTTTTTCTAGATTTATGAGTTATAAAGACTTTTTCGCTCTGACCAATAATTACCTAGTACCAATAAAAAAAAACGTTTGCGTCTCGGGACGCCCGACAGAAGTGATAACTTAAACGAATCTAAGTTGAACTATTTAATATGGGAAGCGTCTGTCCGAAATACGACTAGCGCTGTGGGTTAGAGTGAGAGAGGAAGAGCCTGCCTACCGCTGCCGTATGCGTGAGAGAAAGGGAAGCCAGACAGACTGGCGCCGTAACGCGTTACGTTACGAAGCGGTTTACCTTCCCATAAGAAGTTATCACTTCAAAAATGCAATGTCGGGAAGAATCTCTCGGAGCTTGCGACTGATCTCTTACACTCTTTACGAGGTACCCTCAAACTTTTTTTGTTTTCCAGGTGGTTGGCATATTTGCAGGCTTCGGGCTTCTCTTGTTAGTAGCCAGTCCGCTGCTGTTGTTAGCCGCGCCCTGCATCGTTTGTTGCAAGTGCAGGTATGTATTAATTCTTCTTCTACTCTTCGAGTGGATGGTTTCAATTAATTAAAGCATTGGTGACATTCATTAAATCACCCAAAGTACGGGTTTATGTGCACTTGGGACACTCCATTGTGTGGCTTATGTTCTGAACAGAGGCATCGCACTCAAATTATTATTATTGACTAGCTGCGCTCCGCGATGTTACCCGNGTCCTCCTTCAGTTCCGCCGTTATAGACTACTCTAATATCTGTATTGTTTTGTTGCAGGATGATTTTCTGTTGCGCCATTACGACAAAGGACCGTGCAAGAACAAATTAGGACACTCACGCGCATCGGTTTTATGGCATCGTGCACAGGTAAGACAAATATAAACGCAGGAAAAGCATTCCGGAAAAATATCAGTTGTTTTAGCCCGTAGCTATTACTTCTAGAAGCTCACTCAAGATTAGAACATCACTTCAAACTAGTTTTAGTTCAACTAATGAAATGTTGAGTGTCGATCAAGGTTCAGCAATACGGACCATATAACTGCAGATTTTTTCTAGATTTATGAGTTATAAAGACTTTTTCGCTCTGACCAATAATTACCTAGTACCAATAAAAAAAAACGTTTGCGTCTCGGGACGCCCGACAGAAGTGATAACTTAAACGAATCTAAGTTGAACTATTTAATATGGGAAGCGTCTGTCCGAAATACGACTAGCGCTGTGGGTTAGAGTGAGAGAGGAAGAGCCTGCCTACCGCTGCCGTATGCGTGAGAGAAAGGGAAGCCAGACAGACTGGCGCCGTAACGCGTTACGTTACGAAGCGGTTTACCTTCCCATAAGAAGTTATCACTTCAAAAATGCAATGTCGGGAAGAATCTCTCGGAGCTTGCGACTGATCTCTTACACTCTTTACGAGGTACCCTCAAACTTTTTTTGTTTTCCAGGTGGTTGGCATATTTGCAGGCTTCGGGCTTCTCTTGTTAGTAGCCAGTCCGCTGCTGTTGTTAGCCGCGCCCTGCATCGTTTGTTGCAAGTGCAGGTATGTATTAATTCTTCTTCTACTCTTCGAGTGGATGGTTTCAATTAATTAAAGCATTGGTGACATTCATTAAATCACCCAAAGTACGGGTTTATGTGCACTTGGGACACTCCATTGTGTGGCTTATGTTCTGAACAGAGGCATCGCACTCAAATTATTATTATTGACTAGCTGCGCTCCGCGATGTTACCCGCGGTTTATGTCGAAAGTTATCCGAAGGGAACACACTCCCGGAATAAAAGCTTATGTGTTAATACAGTGTGCCAGCTTTCTGCATACCAAATTTTATCAAAATTGGTCCAGCCGATTGCGCGTGAAGAAGTAACAAACATACACACACAGTCACAAACTTTCGCCTTTATAATATTAGTATATTTGATTGCATTATAAAACCACCAACGCCCTTACCAGAAGCGACGCAGATAATTTTAGACTAAAATCAGCCTTATTATCATGTTCCTAGTGTTGTCTGTGATAGAGGCTTCCTTTCTCTCCACACAGATTAGCGCAGTTTGCTGATCGTCACATATCATCGAATCTGCCGTTTTCCTCGCGATGACTCTTTTACTATTTTCGGGCATAAGCTGAAATATCTCATCATCTCATGTGTCTATCACCGGAAAATAGCAGACTCCGTAAGATTATAATCTAATAAAGGTTTATTAAAATCTTTATTAGATTATAATTTCTCGATATATTATGTAAAAATAGTTTTTTATCAGTAAATCCCATCCTAAATCAATAGTTTCTACTATATCCGTGTCTTATTAAGAAAAAATTGTTTACAATTTCACGCGATTTTTTACAACCTTACGGCGTTTGCAATTTTCCGGTGACATGTCTATTACAAGAACATTGTCTTTTAAGAGTATACCCAATTATTAATTTAATTTCTAGGCTGTGCAACCCAAGCACGAAGAATCTCGAAGAGGTTGACGAGATCGACAGCATCAGTCCGACACGAGACGATTCCGACGACGCGCCGCGCGAGCGATACCTGTCCGACTGACGCGCTGCCAACGCCGCGCCTGGCACCAGCGGCACTAAGGGCAAAAGTGGCACTAGCGGCGGCAAGGGCAAAAGTAGCACTAGCGGCACCAAGGGCAAAAGTGGCACTAGCGGCACCAAGGGCAAAAGTGGCACTAGCGGCACCAAGGGCAAAAGTGGCACTAAGAGCACTAAGGGAAAAAGTGGCACTAGGGGCTTTTGGGGCACTAAGAGCACTAAGGGAACTAGTGACACCAGTGACACTAGGTACTAGAGGCGCTTGTGGAATTTGGATCTCTAGCGACAGTAGTGCACTAATGTCACTAGTATTACTTGGTGCACTAAGTCAAACAATTTGCTCTAAGAGCACAAGTGAAATATTGTGCTCTTAGATCACTAATAATACTTGGTGCGCTAGAAGCACAAGTGATACTTGGTGCACTAATGGCACTAGTGATTCTTGAGGCACTAAAGGCACTAGTTTCTAGGCGCGGAACACGACATCACGCTAACCTAGCCACACTAAGTCCTTAAGTGAACAGAACACATTTTTTCTTTAATATTACAGACGGAAGTATAACAAAAACATTGCAAATTCCCTATATATTTAAATTAAACATTAAGAGTAATTTCATCCGTTTTCTTCTAAACGTACATACATATCCTTCCATTTTACTGAAGTAAGGTTTTAAAATGACCATAGCACAGTCTGCAGTGGATCCATTCCTGGTTTTACTGAGCAACTAATTATTCATAAGTGTTTAAATATCGTTTTGGACTGTTCTTACATATTTTGTGTCGCTTGAGCATTGCTGTCGTGACAGAAATTGACGAAATTTAAGAGAAGTAGTAATGACTTCTTTAAATACTTTATGCTGGCATTGCATTTGACGTCTTTGTCCGATAAATTGAACGAGTTTTGACCATGCAAAACAAACTTAACATCTATAGAAATAAAGTTAATTTTGTATTAGATATTGGAACGAATATTTGTTCAAATACGTCAAATGTGGATCCAGCATTACATTGACTTTAATATCAAAGGAGATATTCAGTGATCTTAATAGATATGGTGATAAATAGTGAATGTCTGCTAAAAACACTTTATTAGAACATAATCTAAAATAGAATCATTATAACCCTCATAAACAGTTTTATAAAATAATAAATTATTGTCTGTATTAAATAGTGACTCGTGTTTATGACACAGTACACACTTATTCATTAAACGGTATAGTTTTAGTAAAAAAAACCTTACATGTTGTAAAAAAAAGTCTCTTTGTATATCTGTCCGTTATAACTCGAGAACGACTAATCCATTTGCCATGGGCGTTACATTACAGGCGAATGCTCCAAGTGAGGGTCCATATTGAAAATTAATTGTGAGCTGAACTAAAGGAGCACGCTTCTATAACAAGCTACAAGTTACTGTTTACTATTTAGGACATGAATTTACGACATTCGTTGAAAATCACAACCTCAAGTCATTGACATAAGATATAAATAGCATTGACAGGCGTGCGCTCGTGAAATGCAACAATTATAATGAAAAAATATGAAAGATTCATTGATTTATTGTTATGTACAAAAAAAAAATACTAAGATTTATAATACTGTCCTTTTTGTGTTTTTTAGTGTTGACTGAGACTTAATAGTAAGCGATAGACTGATGACGAATGATCATGAATTTGGAAAATTATATTTATTTCAATTTAAAAAGCTAGGACTTCAATGTCATAAATTTGTAATATTATTCATTCATTAAAAAAATTGTTCAAGTGTTGTAGAAACATTATCACAGGATTTTGTGGATAACAGATGCAAGATGGTAGCCGGTTCCATATTAAACTAAGAATATTTGAAAATCAAGGGTAAACAGTACTTATCTCAGTTACTTTTATGAGTACGTAGATATCGTTATCGTAAGACTTAATAGTACCTAAAATTGTGTAATTGAAACTACTTTAACCTTTTGAACGCCAGAGCATAAATGCATCCGTGTGCCCCCGACGCCAAACCACAAATTCGCCGTTTTTTTGTCGGCTGGCGTGTTGGGCACTTTTTCATTTGTCGGCTATAACCGACAGAGGCGGTCAAAAGGTTAAACAGACTTCCGTAGAAGATTATAGCAGTATTTACTTGCTACATTATACATTTTACATATATACTTAAAAGTCTAGTAACTATCACTTTCTCGTACAAATACAACTCTCAGTAAATCCGATATAAAATATGCATTAATACAGGGTGAGTTTTTGTGTAAATATTTTTAAAATCTTGCATTGTTTATATATTTGAAAAACTAATAGATTCCCTAATGTCTCTGACGTATGGCGTAGTAATTGCCATTAATTTATTTGTTTATAAAATTCACCCTGTATATTAAACTTCAACATATTTATATAGTTAATAAAATATTATGTGATTATAAATACAATACTGTTAGCGTAGGTTAATGATACATTACAAATTTAAATCAATGAAAATTGAGGATATGTTGAAAGTAAGTGTAACTGCAATGCAGTGTGTCAATGCATTGAAAGCCTATAATTGTTATTTTGTTATCACCTGTGATGGCCGGTAACGAATAGCTCTTTTACACAATGGTGTATATTCGCGCATCAATCGCACTAGCAAAAATATGTTTCATGGAAAGTAGCCCCGATTTCTGGTGAAAAAAATAACGAACCCTCACAAATTATTCGCAAGACAATCACTTGATTTGCGAATAGTTGTGATGGGTCAAATTTTTTTTTTCCAGAAACCGGTTGTTAGTCTCATTTATAAAAATCTTTAAACTGTTAGGACCTGTTAATGAGATTCTTAATTTTGGTAAACAGTTCCTTAATATTTGAAAGCTCAATAGTTCAAAGATTTTTTATGAATAAGAATGATGTTTTCCAGAAAATATTTTTGTGATTTATGATGATGTTGGAAAATATCTGTCTATGATTAAAACGTGCGTATCTCAAGCCATTGTCTACTGGAGCCCAATAATATGCACACTGCTTCCCGTGTCACGAACGCGGGGCCTTAACATTAACTTATTATAGTACATTAAATATTTATGACTTTACTGTAAATAAGAAATAATATTGTACTTAATTTTATAGTTCAAGGATCGATGATGTC
Organism: Mamestra configurata; assembly: GCA_002192655.3. NCBI lineage: Eukaryota > Metazoa > Arthropoda > Insecta > Lepidoptera > Noctuidae > Mamestra > Mamestra configurata. The sequence continues at coordinate 321,444 of NDFZ01005130.1, forward strand.
GTTTCTCCCATCTTAATTATATATTTAACTATTGTAATATAAAACCATTGTAATGACTCTTCTCTAACGGTATATAGTCAACTGGATGGATTTTTGAAACGGGGCATTATTGCCCAGCTACCTATCACCACCAGGGCCAGGACCAGGTACCTTAACCTTTTGAACGCCATTGTCACGTATACAACATAAGCAAGCGCGTGCCCTGTACGCCAAACGTCACAAATATGTGACAAAAAGAACGGCGAATTTGTGGCTTGGCATCGGGGGCATACCGATGCGTTTATGCACTGGCGTTCGAAAGGTTAAGCCATGTAGCTACTGGAAAATATTCTCAGTTTTGTTTGGTCCTTAACTTTTTGAGTAAACATAATGAATGGTCCAGAAAACTTTTTTAAAATGCCAACAAAAAGTTTTTGTGTAAATTGCCCTTTTTATAGCTAACTGCATATTTTTCAGAAATGTAGTCTGAAATGTTCTGTATGTAATGTAGAAAGTCGGTTAGGCATTACTCAAAAAGATAAGTATATTCACATAAGAACGTTTTCCTGTAGCGAAAATACTTAAAGTTGCTGCCGTCTCGAAAATCAACCCTGTATAAAAAACCATGTCAGTATGGATAAATAAAGTAAAAACTCCATGGAGAAGTCATATTTTTACCTTGACTAGATATATGTATTTTTTTAACTGATATTAAGACTCCATCGGTCCTCTGTAGCTTGTTTTAGCAAGCTAGTAAAAGCATTTGTAGAATTAATCAAAAATTGTCAGTAGGTGAATATAGATGTGATAAGCGACCGGGCTGTTTGGCACTTGCAATATGATTGTTATGATGATGTGTGTTTTATGAAACTTTAAAGTTAATTTCATGAGTTTTATGTGAGGCAAGCATGACGAAAAATGTATGAATGGCCTTCGTCTCAAGTTTTTTAACATACTCAAACCTGAAACCTGTTTATATCTACACAAATTGACAGAAGTAAATGTTTGGGCTATTGTGTTCCAGCACACTTATAAAGGCACAGTTCCAATACTTTGAAGCTACGAGCAGGCCAAATATGAATCAATAACGGCTTTAGACCAGCAGTTGTAATGGATGATCTCATGTAAAGAATTATGTTAAATGGGATCAGTAAAGAATTATGTTATACTTTTGTAATGGTTGTATGAATGTGTGTTACATTTTTTTTTTACTGTATTGCATTAAATACTAGCATATTCATATACTTAATGTTAAAAATGATGTTGCAAGTGCATAATAACCTGTGTATCTCATTGAGTTGATTGTTAAATGACTTGTCTATGGTATTGAAAGACTTTCATTTTTAATAATTCTATTTTATTGTTTATGGTAGGTGCAAATAAAGGTTTAGGATTTTGGTAGTGATATTGGCTGGTCAAAAGATTGAATACACAAATACAGTATACAATATTTGCATTTACCATTTAAAGATAAAATTGGCATATTGTAAATAAAAAAAAAGAATTTTATTTTTTGTTATTGATTGTACTTCTTTATTTTTGTGTTGAGACGAGACGACGTATTTCCGTTAATATAATTATAAACAAATAATAAAGATTTTTCTGATGAATCTAACAGGGAGTTTTATTTTAACTGCTTGTGTTGTATGAGTTTATTATAGTATCAGCCCTTATATCCTACCCTAATCATAACAGTGATTCTGAGTCTCATTCATAGTAAGGCCTAGGTGTTACTGTTGTGCAATAGCTTTGACCATGAAATAAAACTACAAAGTATAATAATAACTTTAATTTCGGAAGCTGGTGTCAAAAAACGTTAATTTATACTTTGTAGTATTTTTATTAGGGTTCCGTTTCCAAAGGGTAAAACGGGACTCTATTACTAAGACTTTGCTGTCTGTCTGTCACCAGGCTGTATCTCATGAACTGTGACGGTTGAATATTTCACAGATGATGTATTTCTGTTGCCGCCATAACAAGAAATACTAAAAAACAGAATATAATAAGTATTTAAGGTAATAATATATAAATATTAAATGAATGGGAGCCTCATACAACAAAGGATATTTTTTTTCCGTTTTTATAGATAATGGTATGGAACCCTTCGTGCGGGAGTCCGACTCGCACTTGGCCGGTTTTTTGGAAGTTGGTTGTATTTTTTTTTTTGTAAAATAACATCAATAATTCAGCTGTCCCCTCAAAATCTGTGTAGCCGCTTCAGAGACCAGTTAGAAAAAAAAATAAAAAATGTTCTTGTATTATGTACTGTGTTAACAAAAGTATTGAGTAAACTGTCATTTTGACATTACAAACACTTCCATTTGATTATTTTTTGGATGGGGGCATGGTAGTAGTGATGGATAAGTCACAAGAAAATAGCAAACACCGAAAGATTGTAAAATATCGCGTGAAATTGTAAAATATTTTATTAAAAAAAAAAAAGGTATTTCCATAATATATTGAGAAATTATAATTTAATGAAGATTGATTATAAGTTTATGGAGTCTGCAATTTTCCAGTGACAGATATACATATTATTATAATCAAGAATACTACAATGTAGAATGAAATTCTAATGTCTGCTATTGATGAGGCTGCTAAAATTATTGCAATAGAAGATACCTATATGCAGCATTTTGATGGATAAGGGATAAAGAATAAAGAGAAAGAGGTTACTAAAACTGTGTATTTACAATAAATAAAAGCATTTCAAATACATACACTTAATATCTTCACCACTTCCTCATCAAACCGGCGGTACAGTCAAACAAAAGGGGGTTTTTGAACTCTCCCCTCATATCCAGCATATAGTGCATCCATCTGTTTTTTATTTTGAGTGGTAACTGTACTCTAGCTATATTTCTTGCTTCTTTACAACAGACACTTTCCATGGGTACTGTCATGATGCGGTTCTTGCCAAATGGTGTGTATGTGACAAGGGTTAATTGTTTGCCACCTTTGTTGAGTATCAGGTAGCGGACTGAACGAAGAGTGTACATCCAGATGACGGCAAGGGAGCCACCTCCTATAATGTTTTTTTTTTATTTACAAATTTTTTTATTTCAGTTACCATATTAATACAAATTCACAAGGGGCTCTGTATCCAGATTATCAAAATCTAGTTCAAATTTTGCATTGCAGTGTATATTACAGTATGTGCAGAGGTGGTAAAATGCTTTATGTAATCAGGTATATTTCGGCTAACTCAAAAAATTCTTTACTAGTTACTAAATAAGGTAAGGAAAAGATCAAATAGTACTTAGTAGACATTACTTAATTACTGTACTAACCTACTACTACAGAAACAATTCCTAGAGTATTCCTGTATTTATTTTCTCCGAGGTTGATCTTTCTGAACCAGGGAGTATCTTCGGTGATGGTAGATTTTTCAACTGGCGCGTCTCTCAAGGTACTGAACGCAAACAAGCCCAGATATGTCCAGAACATGTACTGTACTATAGCAAAGACATTCATATACATAAAAAACTTGGGATTCTCGTATTTAAACAGAATTACATCTTTTATTACGTTTGTATTGACATCATGTATTGTTTTGGTTGTAACACTGCTAAATGATTTTGTTTTAATGCTATTAACACAAATGCTATAATTAGTGCTGAATCTTGATACAGCTACTCGCTTAAGGACCGTCGAAGCGTACGATAAAAGAGACATTTCCAACTTAATTCAATGTTTAAAATTATTTTTACTAATATAACCTTAAATTCGGAAATGTCATCATGGTATATGTCAAACACATAAACCACAGTATATAATATACTGAAAACATAAACACAAGTCTTGCACTTTCTGTCTGTCTGTTTCTACGGCACTGCGCTACGAGGAGATATATTACCACAGAATAAATATTCTCTAGGGAGTAGATATATTACTTTCCTCTATGGGGGGGAGACCCAGCCCGATCACCATGTTTGGTAAGCCGATCCCTTGGGAGAAGCAAGCCAAATACACTTCTGGACACATCTATTGGCCCACCTTGTATTTTCAGTTTCGTTTGGTCCTAGCTAAAATTTTATATTAGGTCGAGCAAAAAGTTTTTATGCAGTTTTGAACCTGGCACATTCACAATTTCATTCAATAGTCTTTTTTTGAATTTCGAACACAGAATTTAAAGAAACAAAAGACAATTTGGAGCCTGTTTGTTGATATCAAACAATCGAATACTAAGAAAACTTGGTTTTATTGGTTTACTTGGATTTAATTCTTGAAAAAGTGATTGATATCTTTGGTTTTGCAACAAACATTACTTATTCTTAACATTAAGGTGAGGTTCTATCAATAATCTATGGATACTTCACCTGAAGTCGCCGCCCAAGCTGTGGCACTTATTCAGGCCGGACACAGCCAAAGAAACGTGAGTGCTCAACTTAATTTAAGTCGATCTGCGGTCCGAAATGTTTATCGGAGGTACCTAGAGACTGGCGGCTTTGTTCGTCGCCAAGGAAGGCCACGATCTCGGGTCACAACTGAAAGGCAGGATCGATTCATCGTGACGACCAGCTTGAGAAATCGTCACCTTACCTCCATTGAGATACAAAACCAACTTCGCGACTTCCACGGAGTATCTGTGAGCGCTCGAACTGTTCGGAGAAGGTTAAAAGAACGCGATATGGTACCACACAAGCCAGCTAATGGGCCCAAACTAACGCGAGCCCACCGAACAGCGCGCCTTCATTTCGCACGCAGTCATTTAAATTGGACACAGCAAGATTGGAGCCGTGTACTCTTTTCTGATGAGTCTAAAATTGTGTTACATGGCAATGATGGAAGGAAGAAGGTCTACCGACGTAAGGGAGAGCGTTTCGCACAATGCTGCTTTGAAGAGAGGGTTGCTTATGGCGGTGGCTCATGGACTGTCTGGGGCGGTATATCCGCGAGCGGCAAAACTCAACTTGAGGTTGTTACAGGACCACGGCTGCCAACATTAAATGCTGAAAGGTACATTCGTGAGTGCTTAGAACCTCACGTGATACCATACGCGGACTATGTGGGCCCAAATTTCCTTTTTATGCATGATAATGCAAGAGCCCATGCGGCCGGCATCGTCAGGGAATATCTTCGGGATGTGAACATCACAGTTATGGACTGGCCAGCCAGAAGCCCAGACATGAACCCCATTGAGCACATGTGGGACGAGCTAAAAAGACGTGTTAGGGCTCGTCAGCCAGTTGCCCAGACGATGCAGGAGTTGAAAACTGCCATAGAAGAGGAATGGGAGAGGACCCCTTAAAATTGCATAGAGCGGTTGATAAACTCTATGCCTAATCGTATGAGAACTGTGGTAGATGCCCATGGAGGCAACACGCGTTATTAAATTAAACCTTTATTTGATAAAACATGTTTTTTATTCAAAAATCAATTGCCTTTAACAAGGCGCATATCCGACTTGTTAGGCGTAGCTCCATGTCGTATGGTATTCTGAATTCAAATTTAAAACAATACGATCGAAAAAGATGGTAAAATGTATCAGGTTTAAAACTGCATCAACAGTTTTTGTTCAATCTAGCAATCATATTTCGGTAGGGGCCATCTAAACCTAAACTCTAAGGTGGGCCAATAGATGTGTCCAGAAGTGTATCTAGGTGTGATCCTCGACCGACATCTTACGTTCGGTGAGCACATAAAGAAGGTACGTTCGCGTGCCTCTTTCGCTCTCGGTAGGCTTCACTCCATGCTGAATGCACGCAGCAAGCTGTCCCTAAGATGTAAACTGCGCATCTTCACGACGTGCATACGCCCCATAATGACGTATGCGTGCGCGATTTTCACGCACGCAAAGTCGCACCATATCCATAGGATGCAAGTAGTTCAAAACCCCATCACCCAGATTCAAGAGAGCCGTAGGGAAACCAGCACTCTTCGAAAACATACACGACACAGACCGCGTTCCGTTTTCCGGCCCCGCCGCCGGGGCCCGTCGCGACGTCCCAGTAACCCTCCCCGACCTTTGATTACCGAGCCAGCCCGCGTTGCTGAGCCAGTAGTTTTAAACTCCCCAAATAATGTTATGACCCAGCCTGTCCCTTGCTGTTCCTCCCAAATGACGCCGCTAGCCGAGGTCCGTATCCCACAGGGGATGCCTTAGCGAGCGGTCATGTAGTTTTAATTTAGTTTGTAAGCCCTGGCTGGGGGCCTTAAATTCATTTGAGGCCACCACAGGATAGTCCGGTTAAGCAGTAACCAGCCCTAGCGTGCTGAACTGCGAGTAGACCCCGTCACAAAAAAAAAAAAATGGGGGGGAGAGAAGAGAACATTTTGAGAGCATAGAACTAGTACCTGTGCATTCATTCACATTCATTGCATATTTTTTTACTTTATGGAATGAATAAATACCAAAACCAATTGACAAACCTTAAACTTGAAATCTTTGCTCTCTTCAGTGAAAACAGTGTAGGCGGAGCAGAGTTTTGCAGGGGAACGAGACCCAGGAATTAAAGAAGAAGAGCAGGGTGGTGTTAACAGTGGGCTGACAAAGGTTTGGGTCGTATAACGCAGATCGGAGTGGACTTCATCCGCTAAGAAATTTTCGTCTCTCTGCTAGAGACGAAAATTTCTTAGCGGATGAAGTCCACTCCGATCCAGTCCGATCGAGCATTCTTTTGTAACCAAATTGTAAATCGGTGCATCGTAAAAGGTTCCCTTCTCTGTAAATATACTCTCTCAGGGCCTCCGCTCCGCCTCGTTCAGCTCTACCACAGTGGAAAAGCTACGTGAAGGCAGGGCATTTTTTAATTAGGGCAATAGAAATAATCATAGACACAGACAAATTTTCAAACAATTAAAAAAATAAACACTTGTCTATTGGAAATCTTGGCGTCTTCGTTGTTTCATTGCGGTTCCAAAATTGCAAAGTAAAACTTAGATAAAAATGTTATTTTTTAACGGCAAACGTAATTAGTGTCTATTTTGTTCTGGTAACCAGACAATCCCTATTTCGCGTTGATCACACGCGTTTTAATAGCACCCATAACAAGATGGCTGATATAAAGGTAAGTGAAGCATTTGGCGGCATTTTGACTGGTAACGGCCAAAATTGTATCAAGTTTTGAGACTGATATAGTTTCTGCGGTTTCAGTTTTCGTATTTACATGAAAAGTCTGAACGTCAAGCATAAAATGCTATATTTTTTTCTCCCATTCATGCTTCAAGTACTTGCAAAAAGTACATAACTTGCAGTTGTACAAATTCAACATGTTTGAGTTCATTGCCAACTACTACTATGCTGCTGCAATTCATTTCACTTCATATTTAGTTGTTTTGGACGATTTTTCAACAACAGTCATTTAATGAGATAAATCATAATTTTGAAATGTTATGCACTGATTTATTACTACCCTCATTAATTTGTTTATGTGAGTCCAGCAATTACTCTATCTTAGTAAAAGAAATGTATTTGGCTTACGGAAACTTGCTCTCAACCACCAGCTAAGCACATACAAATAAATATTGGAAAGTATTGTGGGGAGGGAGCCAATTGACTTAATCATTTTCTCCAATTAATTAAGTACAACTTCACTGTGGTTGAAAAAATTTGATTTTTATTTGAATGCACTTTTCATTCGAAAGTTACGAACTGGATAAAAAAGAGGAAACATTTTCATAGTCTGCTAATCTGCTAACAATTTGTATGACCATACACTTGAACAATATACAATTATTATATATGCTAATTTAATTCAGAGTTGTTATGGTTAAGATGTGTCATGTCCCTTGGTGCAGAGGTTTCTTGTAGTTGTTTATTAAGTTATCTTGGTAGTTTCTCAAGTATAGCAAAGCATCTACCCAATTATTATATTTCAATTTATTAATGTGACTCTTGCAGGCCATGTTCAATAAAATGAACACTGCTGGACAGAATGGTTCGGCGGAGGCTGCGCCTCCAGCCAAAGGACCTAAAGGAGGCACTATCGAGAAAATTTACCAGAAGAAAACACAGTTAGAACACATCCTTCTACGTCCTGACACATACATTGGATCCGTTGAGCGGACTACTGAGTTAATGTGGGTTTTTGACAAGACCAAGGAGTGCATGGTCCAAAGAGAATTAAACTTTGTACCAGGTTTGTACCTACTGCTTTGAAAATATGTTGCAATACTTTTTAACCAGAATTTAGATATACCTTAATTGTAACTTTACAGGTTTATACAAAATATATGACGAAATCTTAGTCAATGCAGCTGACAATAAGCAGAGAGACCCCAAAATGGACGTAATGAAAATTGACATAAATCAAGAAACAAATACTATATCAGTGTACAATAACGGCTGCGGCATTCCTGTGGTGATGCATAAAGATGAGAAAATGTATGTTCCAACTATGATCTTTGGTCATTTACTGACATCGTCAAACTACAATGATGAAGAAGAAAAAGTGACAGGAGGCAGAAACGGTTATGGTGCCAAACTATGTAACATATTCTCAACAAAATTTACAGTAGAAACTGCATCGAAACAATATAAGAAACATTTTAAGCAGACGTGGGGTTCCAACATGACTAAAGCTTCCGAACCTAAAGTCAAGGAAGCTGGTAAGGATGACGATTTTACAAAAGTTATATTCAGTCCTGATTTGTCAAAATTCAAGATGGAAAAGTTAGAAGATGACATAGTAGCTCTGATGTCCCGTCGAGCTTATGACATTGCCATGACGACACAAGGTGTTAAGGTGTACCTTAATGGAGAAAGGCTTAAAATAAATAAGTTTAAAGACTATGTAGATTTATACATAAAAGGTAAAGAAGATGAGAATGGACAACCATTGAAGGTAGTCTATGAGAAAGTAAATGACCGCTGGGAAATTGCGCTTACACTCTCAGATAGAGGTTTTCAACAGGTATCATTTGTGAACTCCATTGCTACCACTAAAGGCGGGAAGCATGTTGATACGGTTTCCGACGGAATAGTTAAGAATGTCTTAGAAATAATTAAGAAGAAAAACAAAGGTGGTGTAAACATAAAACCTGTGCAGGTTAAGAATCACATGTGGGTGTTCATTAATTGTCTGATTGTAAACCCTACCTTTGACTCACAAACAAAAGAAAACATGACTCTCCAAGCCAAGAGCTTTGGTTCAAAATGCAATTACTCTGAGAAATTTATCACGGCTGTGTCAAAATCAGGCCTTGTTGAATCTGTATTGACATGGGCTAAGTTCAAAGCTCAGACAGAGCTTGTGAAGGCTTCAGGCAAGAAGCAGAGCAAACTGAAAGGTATACCAAAGTTAGAAGATGCCAATGATGCTGGTACTAAAAATTCTCACTTATGTACACTCATCCTCACTGAGGGAGACTCAGCCAAGTCATTGGCTGTGTCAGGACTTGGTGTGGTTGGTCGAGATCACTATGGTGTCTTTCCCCTAAAGGGTAAACCACTCAACGTTAGGGATGCATCTCATAAACAAGTCTTAGAAAACGTAGAAATTAACAATATGATCAAAATTGTCGGACTCCAGTACAAAAAGAAATACAACACTGTTGATGATTTGAAATCATTGAGATATGGTAAAGTGATGATCATGGCTGATCAGGATCAGGACGGGTCTCACATAAAAGGTCTGATTATCAATTTCATACATCACAATTGGCCAGAATTATTAAAACTACCATTTTTAGAAGAATTTATTACTCCTATCGTGAAAGCTACTAAAAAAGACAAAGAACTGTCATTTTACTCATTACCTGAGTTTGAGGAATGGAAGAACAATACGGAAAACCATCACACATTCAATATCAAATACTACAAGGGTTTGGGTACCTCCACATCAAAGGAGGCTAAGGAGTACTTTCAGAATATGGAGAGGCACAGGATAAAGTTCAAGTATACGGGGCCTACAGATGATCATCATATTGAACTGGCGTTTTCTAAGAAAGGTGCGGACCAACGTAAAGAGTGGCTTACTAGTCACATGGATGAGGTGAAAAGAAGGAAAGAAATTGGTCTCCCAGAGAGATATTTGTACACAAAAGATACTAAAGCTGTCTCATATTCGGATTTTGTCAATTTGGAGCTGGTTCTCTTCTCAAATGGAGATAACGTAAGGTAAGAATACTGCAATTTGCCTCGGCTTCTCTCGGCAGTGGAAATTCACTTCATTTTAATGAAAGAATAACTAACAATTCAGCATCCCAAAATATTGTTTTTAAATCCCCTTTATTACTATTTCTAGATCAATACCTTCCATGATTGATGGTTTGAAACCTGGCCAACGGAAAGTCATCTTCACGTGCATTAAACGTAACGACAAACGAGAGGTCAAAGTGGCGCAGCTGGCTGGTTCGGTTGCGGAACACTCGGCCTACCATCACGGTTAGTATTCAAACATCTGCTTTTAAGAGGCAACTACCATAACGTAATATAATGCTGCCAATGCTGGAATATAATTCAGGGATTAAATCGACCAATTTTATTATTACTTAAACATAATGTCAAAAAATATATTCGTGTCTTGAGCGCCATCCCGTGTCCTTGAAGCGAACATTGACATTGAATGAGTGTATGAGTTATTAATAATTGGTGTAGCTGTTAATTGTATGAGTGGTCATTGTATGCTTTTGTTTTATACCAACAACTAGCTTTTGCCCACGACTTCGTGCGCGCATATCCCGTTTTTTTCCGTTGCTTTCCTCATGAATGTGGCTATCATATGTATACTAAAACAATTTTCCAAATCCGACTGGTAGTTCCAGAGATTAGCGCGTTCAAACAAACAAACTCGTCAGCTTTATTACTAGTATAGATGGGCAGTTACAAGTAACTGTCATTAATTTTTTTCTTCAAATATATTCTTAGTTGAGTTAAAAGATTAATAGGATCGATGCGTATGCTATTGTGATGATGACCATTATTGTTTGTTACCAGGTGAACAGTCCCTAGCGATGACGATAGTGAACCTGGCTCAAAACTACGTGGGCTCCAACAACATCAACCTGCTGGAGCCGCGCGGTCAGTTCGGTACGCGGCTGTGCGGCGGCAAGGACTCTGCCAGCCCGCGTTACATCTTCACGCTCATGTCGCCGCTCACGAGGCTGGTGTTCCACCCTCACGATGACCCCTTACTTGTTGTAAGTAATCTAATCCACACTTTTATTTGGTCGTCTGTTGCGTTTTGGCGCGCTTACTGTTATGTCGTGTCGGCGTCATGACGAAACTGTAGCAGTTTACTAGACTGATTTTCCACCTGCAAGAAAACTTCAGTAAGAGTCCGACAGTCTGACTTACAGTAGACAGAAGGTGTAAACTACGTAGCAAGTGCACTAATGACAGCTTGGCAAGCATTACCTGCAAGTAGTTGAGAGTCTAAATACTTTAATTTCTCTTTACATTTCTCTTCTTTAGGGATAGCTCAGATAGAGCAGCGAAAATGTTGTAGGGAAGAGATCGCGGAATGCGATAAGGCCGCCTATTGTATGTGTTTTAGTTTCCTTTTTGTTTACAATAAAGTATATAATAAATAAATAATAAATGTTAGGCAATAAGTAGTCCACAACTGCAATAAACTTCAAAATAGTCTGCAAGAGATTTTCTGTGTCATGTATTATTAACAGAGATCGGAATTGGTATACTATATTTACCTAATGTTCGTGGAAGTAAGTAACATACGAGTTTGATATTTTCAACTTTATCTAATTAGTGATCAAGTTGAATAGTAATCAGTGCAATCTATACGAGCCTTTTGCTGCTCTATGTGTGCTGACTTTAGCAAAGCATGCACTTTTACTACATGTTTTTTTTTAAATTTGTCTTTTTTTTTTTAGCACGACTTCGAAGACAACCAGAAAATTGAGCCGATTCAGTACCTCCCAATCATTCCTATGGTCCTGGTGAATGGCGCCGAAGGTATTGGCACAGGATGGTCCACTAAGATACCCAATTACAACCCCAGGGACATTGCTGAAAACATTCAGTAAGTGACTATCTACTTGAACTGTCCGTTTATTCAAATCATTACAGGTCGCCGCAGTCAGTCGCGACATGACATTGCGAATTATTTCCCCACACAGTGCATACTTAATCTTTATTAACTTTTCAGACGTATGTTAGATGGTGAAGAACCAAAGCCTATGCACCCCTGGTACAAAAACTTCCGTGGTACTATTGAAGGCTTTGGCGACAAATACGTCATTTCCGGTGAAGCGGCTATATTGCCTGGCGAGAAGATCGAAATTACAGAACTTCCTGTCGGGATGTGGACTCAGAATTACAAGGAGAATGTGCTGGAGCCTATGTTGGGAACTGATAAAGTGAAGCCTGTCATATCGGAATATAGGGTAAGTTTTTTATGTCCGTTGCCCTTTTGCCAGCATCATCATCAGCATATAGTGCTAGTGGGCCTACTGCGAGCAATTGCTGGGCATAAATCTCTCCAAGCACACGTCATTGAACTCGATCGTTGGCTGCACTCATCCAGCTGCTACCAGCCAATGATTCTTAGTCCCAAAAGTTCATTCGATTCTAGGGCTTAAATAGCCAGCTTATTGCCACTACGCATTACTTTTTCTGTAGACGATTTTTGGGTGAAATCATATGCGCCACAAATCAAAATTTTCCTGTATTTAATCCTTTTCCGTCGCTTAGAAGTTGTAATTCGCTAGAGCGAGAAGTCCACTCGCATATAAACGTGCTTGCGATTAACAATGAGTTCGGCTACTTGCGAGCGGTCTTGTCGATCTTTTGAATTACGCCCCAAAGTGATAGAAAGAGATAGCGACACAGAAAAATACTTGGAAGTATGAGTTAACATTAGATGATATAAATGTTGTTATAGGAATACAACACAGACACGACGGTGCGGTTCGTGGTGAGCCTGCTGCCCGGAAAGCTGGCCGACGTGGAGATGGAGGGCGTGCACAAGGTGTTCAAGCTGCAGACCACCATCTCACTCACCTGCATGAACGCCTTCGACCACAACTGCTGTCTCAAAAAGTAAGAAAGCCTTCACTAATCACTACTACACATTATGCATTGTAAAAATCATTGTTGGGTTTTCATTGCTGAGTGGTTCCAGCCGAGTTCTGACAGTGGAAAACCTACCAGTCTCTTATGGCCTGTGCAGACGGGACGGCAGAGGATTTTAAATTGATCAATTGAATTTAATAGTAATCCAATCGAAATAAGGTATATATTTTAATTCTCGGTGATCGGCCTCGGAGCATCGCATCGCAGCGCAGTTTTGTCTAGAGCATCGGAGCATTAAAATATACATAAAATAACTTATTTCGATTCGATAACTATTAAATTCAATTGATAAATTGGGGAACAGTCAATCTCATGGATGTGCGATACGAATGGTGTTACGCATTTCGTAATGCTTTGAAACTGGCTGCACTACATCGTAAATACTGCTTCACCTCTTGTTGTTATCTCCGTGCAGTAACACCTGCACTATGAAAGACCTTTTCTAGGCTAATGGTAACTCTGTTGACGTGGACTGAATTCTAGACGAAAGCAGTGATAAAAAGCACGTCTGTGTCTTTGCAGTTAGGATGGTTTTTTGTGGTTCCACTGATCTGAGTTTGACTATGTAACAAAATTTTAATCTATTATGTCAAGAGCTGTATGATTACAATAGCAATCTGTCTATATCAACTAAAAAGTTGCCCTAATTGCATCTCAATCTGTCTATTCATGATGTTAAGGTCCGATTTTCTTGTTGTTTATAATATGTAAAATACTCACCAGATACGACAAAGTAGAAGAAATCCTGCGCGACTTCTACGAGCTGCGGCTGCGGTACTACGCGCGGCGCAAGGAGTACCGCGAGGGACAGCTGCAGGCCGAGGCCGACAAGCTGTCCAACCAGGCACGCTTCATACTGGAGAAGTGCGACAAGGGGCTCGTGGTGGAGAACAAGAAGCGGAAGGTCATGGTGGAAGAACTCATCAAGAGAGGTACGTAGGCGATGACTCATCATTATCAGCCGAATTACTTCCACTGCTGGACAAAGGCCTCCCCCAAAGGGGGCGTTTATCATAATCGCTACACTTGGCAGGCGGGTTGGCGATCGCAGTGTAGCGGTTGCAATGCACAGAGAATGCTGCTGCCCATTCTCTGGTGAGTCCCTTAGTCGTCTCTTACGACACCCACGGGAAGTGATGGGATGGTGCTATTCTACTTGATGTTATATTACACCGAATTTACCTACAAATTGTTATTGTGATGATTTTTTGCAATGGACCATACTTTATAGTCTCAATTTTACCATAACTGACAAATGCTTACACTGGACAGGGTCACTCAAATCTGTGTGGCGCTTTCCAAAATTGTTATTTAATTAACTTAATACGAAATAAATAAAATTTATCATTGACTGAAACTTTTCAGTGAAATCTTACTTGCGATCTGATCACTTCTAATACCCTCACATGTAGACAGTCTGTTCACAGCAAATTTTTGTACATAAAATATAAGTTGTTCTTCAGCAATCATTTTTGCTCAAATAAGGTGTACAACCTGTACATTTCGATTTTGATAACATATATTCATCGAATTTTTTTTCCTACAGGTTACGCTCCCGACCCGATCTCCGAATGGAAGAAGCGCGCGAGTAAGATGCAGGGGCTAACGGCAGTAGAAGACGACCCTCAAGAGTCTGAGGAAGAACCGGAACCTGAGCCTGAGAAGGGGAAACCCGTTGATCCAGGTGAGTTCTGAACCTTTCTACTTACATTCCTGTAACTACTAGGGAAACTCTAAATGTGGGCATTACTCATTAACTGGTGGTCACAATAAGTAGAATACTGGTATACAGATGAATTTGGTGAGCCTGGTAGCTGACTGTATCATTGGAAAAAGGCTAGAAAGATTATGACTACCAGTAAAAACCTTTGAATTTGCATAAGCATAAGTATAATGGGCTATAATGTTCCCACTGTTGGGATTCAGGCCTCTGGGAGAGAGTGGGGTGTAATTGCTGGATGTCTATAAATGATGTGTCAATTGAATCTTTAGTGGTTGTAAATTCGACTTAATTTACGCTTGTGTGAAATTGAAAATATTAGTTTCACGAATTATTTTTACACATTTAAACATTATGGAGTACTAGTTTTTCTAAAAAAACACCTTCAGGAGTTAAAAATAGGGTTCAATTTTGTACGCGAGTACAGTAATTCCAACCTGCACGAATGTTACAGAGAAAGCATTCCAGAACTTGAAGGAGGTGAAGAAGTTCAACTACCTGCTGGGCATGTCCATGTGGATGCTCACCAAGGAGAAGAAGGACGAGCTGCTGAAGCAGAGGGACCAGAAACTGTCCGAGCTTAACGCACTCAAGTAAGTTATTGTGCAGTTTATTCCTGATTATTTTCCTTGCAGGTTGGAAGAAAGTACCTGGTAGTAGCTAGATATTCTTTTAACTCTCTTCAAGCAACCAATCAATGTGCCACTCGGGTGTTGCAGTGGTTTGGTTTGGTATGTTATAGTCAAAGATCGGAAAAGCTAGTTGTGATAATTCACTCTGCTGACCCTAAACATTAAATGTTTTCATTCGCGGTATTCGGGGATTGAAGGCCCCTCTAAAGTTTTGAGTACTAAAACAAGTTTATAATAGGTCCTACTTACATATTTATTAAACACCCTGTATTTGTAGAGTTTATGACTGTCGAGTCTGTGTGAGTATTTGGATGTTTAGGGAACTCTTCAGAAAAACAATAAATAGTTGAACCATGAATGCGCGGGCGAGCGAGTCAATAGCTCTGCCTACTTCGTACATCGTATAGCGAGCGGCGCACCCGAGGGCGGCCAGGAGGCGCTCGTCGCGCGGTTCGGGTAACTTCGTGTTGCTTCGGAGTGTTGTTAGAGCGGCCGAACTTGTACGTGTAGGCTACATATTAATTCTAACTTGTTTTTTTACTGTGTGCAGGGCTAAAACAGCAGCGATGTTATGGCGTGAAGATTTAGACGAATTCTTAGTAAAGTTGCAGGAAGTTGAGGAGAAGGAGAGGCAAGAAGAACAATCTGTTAACAAGAAGACCACCAAAGCCGCCGTGAGTACTTACTACAAATATAAAATTCTGCTATGTTTTTTATCTATTTCAAAAGCTAAGGTCAAAATATACGCTACTAGCTTTCGCCCGCGAATTCGTATGCTCATATCCTGTTTTTTCCCGTTCCCGTAGGAATTTCCCGTTCCGTGTAGCCTATAGCCTTCCTCATGAATGTGGCTATCATATACAAAAATAATTTTCCAAATCCGACTTGTAGTTCCAGAGATAAGCGCATTCAAACAAAACCCTTCAGCTTTATTATCAATATATATAAGTTTATCTTAAGTTTTTGATGATGTAACTCTGATCATATTGAGCTAAACTTTCAATTTGTTTTATGCTTACGAGTTGGAAAGAATAAAGGTAATTATATTTTTAATATAAGACAGTAAGTTTTGATGGAGCTTGTTGTCTCCAAATTTATTATTTTGTAGCATGATGAATATTCATAAACATACATAATTCGTCATCTTGTCGAGGAGAACATGACGAATATGTCTCGAAATGTGTTCGGGTCTATGACTGATTACACACTATTTTTTCAAAATCAAAAGTCATTTATTCAAATTAGGTTGAGTGCCAGCACTTTTTGAACGTCAAAGTTCTATATAAAGACAGTCCCCCAAAACGCCCGCCCGTCACCACTTCCTAGTGTTTCAGCTGGGAAGAAGTGGCGCAACAAACTCCCCAGCAACACATCTGTCTCTTAAGTTTTAACAATTTATTTAAACTTACCGCAGTATATAACATAGTAGAAAGGATGAAATCTATGTATGATCCATAAACTGTATATTTCAATGTCTAGTTAAAATATTCGCCTTGCTCATTTTCAGAATGCCAACAAGAAGAACCGCAAGTCGTTGATGGACATCTTACCGTCGGACAATGGCAGACGCGTGGAGCCCAAGATATCTGACGATCTCATCAAGAGGATTCAGGCTGCCGAGAAGGCGAAAACGAGGAAAGAAACCAAGAAGGAATATGATCCAGTAAGTTGTATATTTGCTTTTCAAAAATCACCCTTATAACTACTATACTAGGAAATAAAGTCGCTGTCAGAGTAAAAATTTTATGATAGATGTGAGGTTTGCTGTAGCGTATTATAGAATGATGCCAAAGAGTCATTGGATGAACTAAATCATATGAATAGAAGCCAAAAAATGAGTGTCCCTCAACAAAACCGGTCAAGTGCGAGTCGAACTCGTGCGCCGAGGTTTCCGTACCTACCCGTTATACCGCCATAATAAAATTGGTATCATTTTTATTGGTGGCAGGCGTCAACTATGTATGCATGGGGACAGACACCTTGACCTTTAATTTTCAATATTTATTATTTTTTGGAATTTTTCCTTTATCCATGCTGGTTTGGATTCTAAGTAAACGGGAACAACCATATAGGTTTTCGACCCAAAACCTGTAGGGTACTTCCGGTTGACCTAGAATTGTCAATTTTGGTACTTAGAAGTTTTCGCGAAAATCTAAATTTGGCCATATCTTTTTATTGTGTTGACTCAGGACCTCAGGATTTTTATACACCTAATAGGGACTATAGACCTCAGTATCTGGTATAAATTTCAACTTGCTAGGTCCACCCAGGGTTCCTGAGAAAATCGGTGGTGACATACGGCCAGACAGACGGAAAAGAGAGTGATCTTATAAGGGTTCCTTATTTACCTTTAACATAAAGGTACGGAACCCTAAAAATCACACCGTTCTCAATGCTAGGACACAGACCACCTCTATATGAAAGGGAGCTTGCTGGATATCATAGGTTTTCGAATTTTCGCATTCAGGACTTGTCATATATTTATTCAATAAGTGTGTCAAATATAGTTTTTTTTTACTGTTAATACACGTTAACTTTGACCACTATCTCACTTGATGGTAAGCGATAATGTGGTCGAGCACGCTTGCCTAGAAGGAACCTATTCACTCTTGACTTGAAAGACTCCCAGGTTGTAGCTATCAGGAAACACAGACTCTGGCAGTTAATTCCACTCCTTATTTAGCCTTAGTGCATCCATAAAAGTCTATTTTCTTTCCTCAGGATGATCCAACCGGCGTTAGTCCGATAAGTGCTGAAAAGAAACCGAAGGCGACTCGTGTGAAGAAGGAGAAAGTCGAGAAACCTGAGAAGGCGGAGAAGGCTGCCGGCGACGGAATGAAACAAACTAAAATTGCTTTCAAAAAGGAACCTAAGAAGGTACTTAATTATTGTATTCCTTGTCTTAAAAATTCGTCTATCCGTTGCGAATAGTGTTCCAGTATGAAACAGAGAACACAGTGAATAAAGCACATTTAAAAACTTTATGCCCCAGTAAAAACAAAGCGTTAGGATGGCGCAGAGCCAGAACACGGAAATAACAAAAAAAAAAAAAAACGAAATGTGTAGGGACACAGTAGAAGTAAAATTTCAAAGGACAAGTTGGAAATTCTCTCCGCCGCTGCCTGTGAGCACGCGATATATCGTGTACCCCTCCACGCGGCCGTAGCGCTTTTTCGTGACAGAAAAATCCTAATACCCCCGTCTATATAGAAGGTTCCCATTTAGAAATTTCGCTAGTTAGATCACATGAGATCCCTATCTCATGGGATCTAAGAACGTTACTAAATGTGAATGTGCGTGTGAATGGCCCGAGCAATGACCATAGACCCCTGTCTATGGTCATTCACACGATGAGTTGATTTTGAACGAATAAGATTAAGAGCGTTAACGTCTCGCACAGCAAGTCAAGATTAGGCATTACAGTGCAAAAATCACGCACGTGCATAGAGTTGCGCGGTCTCTCTAAACTATAGTCAAACTTATAGTTTTGATCCATTTCTTTGATTTTGTTGCATAAGACGTAATGTGTATTACGTATTTTTTTTTTAATACAATTTAATTAATACTTACTTCACAACCTCATTTTTAACCGACTTCAAAAAAGGATGTTCGACTGTATGAACTTCTCATTGATGAAAAGTACGTATACAGTGAAAAGTGGGAACATGAAACTTTTGCTGGATAGATTATCTAATGGGGGTTCTGTGAGAATTATTTATGCAGAGATTTCTGCCATAATTAATTTCAGGAACTTGACAAAATGTAAGGTTACGAAATTATTTTTCACCTAAAAAAATGAACAGACGTTCTAGTTAGTATGTTATGCGTACATACATTACGCGGTTTCTTCGCAAATTATAAGTCGGATTTTCGTAGTTCTGATCTTTAGAGATACACGAAAATATATACGAAACCCCTCAATAGCGAACAGTATACGTATTATGTTTTGGTTACTTAATTATTGGTTAGACTAGTTGGACTTCTATGTCTAGGGAGTCTATTCAGAGAAAATTTGTTTATTCTAATAAATAATTTAGGCTTAAATAAATTTTTATATTTACTAAATAATTTACATGTTTGATGTATAACGTAAAAAAAGATGGAAAACAAAAATACAAAAAATAAATAAAAAATAAAATCATGTCGAATTAGTAGGTCGTGTTCCTAAGTGGCATCGACCTAGACTTTCGTGGGTCAATAATTTCTGGAAGGAGGCACTTATTATAATAATCAATTAACTTGATTTTCATAACGTTATGCCAAAACTCGTCGTCTCGAGCGATTTTTTCAATTTTCAAGGGAAATTCTTTTCCCGTCCAGACTGCAAACAGACATAAACTCTTCCTGGTTATGTGTAACTGCCCTTGAACTTGAAAAAACCACTCGTGACGACGGTTGACAGTTCCATCAGGGTTCCAAAATTTTATTTTCTTTTTTCCTATGGCATCTTCAGCACTTAATCCGAATGCAGAAATGGGACATTTCACTTCTACTATCCCTTCTTCAAAAATGCCATCTGGTGAAGCGCCCAGAAAAAATACTCTTGGTCAACGAAGAGGCCACATTTGTTAATGTTTATATTTAATTGCTCTTCCAGTTGCCGGATTGCGATTGCTTCATTCCAAAACTAAAAATCACACAGTTAACAATGCATTGTCATCCAAACTGAACGTGTATACAGCATTTCAGCTCAATCGGTCGAAGATATCTGCTTCAAAATTGAGTAGCAAGATTCCACCCGAACAAACATAAATACATACATTGCAAGTTAAATAAAAGCTTTTAATGAATGTGCAGGAGTGATGTGTGTTTGGTTGTGTGTACAGAAGCGCATGACGTTCAGCGGCAGCAGCTCCTCGGGCTCCGGCTCCGACAGCGAGCCAGCCGCAGT
>NDFZ01005131.1:0-57065 GCA_002192655.3 Mamestra configurata
ACTTTCATAGTATAATGTCTTACGGTATCTTATTATGGGGACGAGCTGCAGACATCGAGTCTGCAGCTCGCTGCAGCTGCAGCTGCAGAAAAGAGCCATCAGAGCCATATACCATCTTGGTCGGCGCGATTCCCTTAGGGAACTGTTTAAGGATATTAACATCATGACGGTACCTTGTCAATACATATACGAAAACATTATGTATGTTCGGAAAAATATTCATCTTTTTAATAAGATTAGTGATAGGCATAATTTTAATACTAGAAATAGGAATAAATTAGATCAACCCCGATTCAGATTGGCTAAAGTACACACTTCTTTTATGGGATATTGTATTAAGTTTTATAATAAAATACCACGTGAGATTCTCGAACTGAATGAGAAAAAATTTAAAACATGCATAAAACGCACTCTATGTAGACAGGCATATTATAAACTGGAAGATTATATCCTTGATAAAAATGCTTGGCTAAATGCCGGTCCTGCTCCACAGCCTCAGCCGCTTGGTTCCACTAGTTAGGTTTTATATTTGGAAGAGATGCTCACCCTCTTTTATGTCTAATAATAATACTATTCCGCATAATCTTATATTATGTTTGGAATAAACTTTTCTTTTTCTGTATTTTCAGATTGATATTCATAGTTTTATATAATTTAGAAGCAATTTTTATTTCAAGTTCTGTAAATGTGAGAACCCTGGACCATTATGTTAATAGATAGTTTCCTTGTTTGACATGAAATAGCAGGGGCAGTTGAGGGTGTGTCATGCTCACTCCAATGTCTCGCTGATGGTGGCGCGTGTATCGGATCATTCAGTTCCCTTCAAAATGGTTGAGCTGAATGGTGCTGATGCACGCGTCATGTTCGTGAACGGGCGCCGTCAGTGGAGACTGGTCATCCCTTGGTTGCCACTGCCTCATTTTAATATTTCATACTATAAATTGTTTTTTTTCTTTCTTTACATTGTTCTCATATATAGAAGCAACAAGGTTTATGTAACCAGGATTTTTGTAAACATAAAATGATTTAAAAGAGTGTCCGTGGAGTTTCTTGCACGTTCTTCTCCATAGAGATCTACGCTTGCGAACGTGCAAATAGCTTCATGTTTTTGACGGACTGACTTTGACAATTCAAAAGTACCTGATAATGGTTTATTTGAAATAAATGCTTTGACTTTTGACTTTTGACTTTTGACATAAAACTATTTCATTCGTCATATGCACAGCAAATTCAGCATTTAGTGACCGACTCTTGTTAGCTTTATTCAAAGTTTACAAATATAGAGCATCAAGAACTTACCAAAACCTGGAAGATTTTCATATACAGATTGTTTGCTTTTATAATTTTCATATATATCACTATCAATTTAAGACACTGTTCATCATTTTTCTGCTCATTTCTCATACTCAGGATATGTTTCGCCCAGTTTTCAAGGTATTTTCGTAACAATAGTATAATTCGAATATATATTACTAAATTAATATTTGATGCGATGTAAAATATGTCGCAAGTGCTGTCACAAATACGGTCGAAAACAAAACGGTAATAATTTGCTAAATAAAATATCGCATGTAATGAAATGTCGATACAGATAATAGTAGTTATTAAGATCCAATTCCAAACAATAAAATTGCTGAAGATACTCTTGCTAAAATGTATGCCTCTGTTAATATTTTGGATCCTCAAAATGAGTGTGACGTTTTTGACCTTATGCATTTCGTCCGCAACTGAAACTAAAACTGATTGCAAACGTAAAAAAGAAGAGAATAGAAATTAAAGTCTGACATTTAGTTCTGACATTTTCTGACTTCTTATTTCTAAGGTTCCTGCTGATACACAATGCATTCAAGAATAACATAAGGCAGAATGCAAATATTTGATATTTTACTCCTCTAGGATAAATATGATGATTTGTAACATTATATTTTGACGCCATAAATCATTTTAGAGCACAGTTAAAGGAAAATACAAATCTTTGGACGTCTTTTTCGAGATGATTACTGAGCAACACACGAATATTTGAAACAACTTTATGATTTTGAAGCATTTTTGTTAGTATCAATTTACACAATCCAGTGTTTCCTGATATTATGTATTCATTATTTGTTTCATTACTTTCCCGAACACTTCAATTTTGTCAACATAATTGTAAATTTGGTCCGGTCGTATTAATTTTATGGACACAACTAATCTTCCTAAATGTCTTCATGCGTTTGATAAATATGTCATACACATTATTTTATAGTTTGACAGCATTTTTCGGATGATCTATCAATATCCGCCTAATTTGTTAATGTCTAAATATTTTTATGTTCGTAAATTAATCTAGATTTAAGGACTGCTCGGAGTTGGATAAAAATTATATGACAACATAGGATACTGTTACACGCCAGAATAGATGCCGGGTACATAACGACATTAGTTGCTACTGGCGCTATCTAGTATCGAGTAGCAGAATGAGTAAAGTCAAGTACTTTCTAGACTTTTCTACAGTTCTCGATAATTGGTCAGTCGGCACCGATAGTTACGAGTACTTTCCAGATGATTCTACAGTAGAAGGATCTGGAATTGATTGTCCTATAAAAGTACCGCATAGCCCGCGACCGGGGGAGTATTGGTTTTGCGATACAAGCGAATACTTCGGAAGCAAACTTCAAGTGCGATTAAAGTGATCAGAAGTGAAGTTGTATTTTATAATTAGCGAGTTTAAAGTTGTCATTAGTTTTGTTAAATTAAAGTGTCATTTTGGTTATTTAATCGGCTGTTTTTATTGTCAGGAACCCCAAGCTCGTAACAATACCTTTATCAAGGTGGAATGCAGAGCTAAGAGGCTCATTGATGACATAAAACTGGTGGATGCCAAGCTTCACAGCTTGGCTCATCGCCGCAAGGTCTACGACAGATTGTACTTCGGGGAGAGTTTCCAGGAACTCCACGACCTCATCCCACCGGCCCCATTCTACCATCAGACGTCTAGACGCACTGCAAGTTATCATCCTTACCTTGTTGCTAATCTACCAATTCGCACTAAACGTTTCCAAACTTTTATAATGCGCACAGCAAAGGTGTGGAACTCTCTGCCAGCGTCTGTGTTTCTGAACGCATACAACCCTAATCTCTTCAAAATTTGAGTGAACAGGCTTCTACTGGGAAAGCTCGCTCCATCGTCGACTTTGTCTCTGTCATCTATGACCTAGACTAGAATCAAGAGCAAAACCATCTCAATAAAAAAAAACCTACTTTTATACGGCCGTACGTTTCCCTGGAATAATTTGGCACATGGCAGAAGGCGCTAAATATAAATAAACCATGTATTAATACATTGTTGATACACTTTTGAACATCAGACACAGCTGAAATAAATACCGATATAATTATTAGCCAAGCATATAAAATCTTAAAAAAAAGGGTCCCTTCCTTTATATGGTTGTTAGAACTAATGTTCTTTTGATGGGTTTCGTTTCCGTACATTGCCCAACGGTACCTTATCACTAAGCCTCCGCTTTTCATCCGTCCGTCCGACTGTCTATCAGCGAGCTTATCTCATGAATCGTAACAGGTAGAGTTGCAAATGTTTATGTTAAGGAACCAATCTTGAGCAAGTCTGGCTCCGCATCGCACCTGGCTGGGTTTGAAGTATGTCTGTATAGTAGGTAGGTAAAAATAAAATACATTGAATTGCTAATATTTTATTTCACTAAACCGAGATGGCCTCAGAGTTACAGCCTTAAAAAAAAATTTGATCTTTTAAGGGATGTCATGATTGAGGAAGGTCAATTGAAACCAAACACAGGTTAAGTTAGTGGAAACCTTTTGTGTTCAATGCCCTATCTTCCAATCAAGCAAGATGGGTCGGAAAAAATATTTCATAGATAATTCATTTGCAACATTACAATGACGTAATATGTTATAACTGAACTCAAACATATTGGAAGCGAAGCATCTACATAGAACAGGCCACACGCGGACATCTTACTGAACGTTTGATTTGCCCGTATCACGTTCTTGCAAAGACGTTTTTGACTTTCTGTAAAGAAGTATAGCAAAAGAAGATCTAAAATGCAATAGAATGCCATGTGGTTTTACAAAAAAAATCTTACGTGTGCAGTTCGTGTTTTTTATAAGCCGTATGCACGTTGTCTCAGCTTCCTCAACGGTTATATAAAACGTCTCACAGTATATACTAAATATCACGGCAAGAACCATGTTCTTTGTAAGCGCAAACATTATTGCACAACAGTAATACCAGTTCTGGAATATGAAAAATTAAAATTACATACAAACACGTACATAAACTCACGCCTTTTCTCGATAGGTTAGGCTACAACTACAGAGTTTCACCTGCTACGATCCTTACATATCCATTCTTTGGCTTATTTTATGTTCATTCATCTGGATACGCACACCGATGAGCACGTGGCCTTTCTTTATAACATAACCAATACGATCCATTCCTGGCGTTTCCACTTACGTCTTGCTTGTCATTTTGTCAGTCGTCATTCATTTATTCTCGCAACATCATCAAACCATCTAAGCACACTCATTTAAACTGTGACACTACGACTCGTTTTATATCTACACTCCTACTAAACCTAATCATCAACATCATCTGCCTAGCCTTTTTCCCAACTATATTGGGGTCGGATTTCAGTCAAATCGGATTCAGCTGAATATTAGTGATGGAGCGGCTGCCTACCAGGCCTCCACAACCCATTAACTGGATAACACGGTACTCTTTGGCAAGACTGGTATCAGATTGCCAAGCTTCGGACAATCCGTAACGACTGCTAAAGATTTACAAATGACAGCCGGTACCAACGGCTTGACGTGCTTTCCGAGGTACGGAGGAAACTCGACATGTTAAGATGGTCACCCATCCATAAACCAACCTTGGCAAGCGTTGCTTAACCTTGATCGACCCGTGCGGCTGATATTCTTTAGCCACGAGCTCACGAGCTCAAACCTACCACTTGAAAAACGGCAACTTCTTAATGAAGTTTGGTGGCGTGCCCAAGAATTTTGTGTTATGTCAGGAATTTTGGTAATCCGTATATTTATAGTAGTATAGATGTACACTTACTGTGACTCCCATTTTCATTGCAAAAATCATTATGTCGACGTAACATAGAATACGATAAAATGCGCCAAATGTGTGATACAATGCCTATGAACAAAAAATATGGTTAGTTACGAGGTTCTTAAACCTTAAATTACTACATATAGTGAGGAATGACGTTAAAAACTGTTAAATGAAGTTTGAGTTAATAAGTGGCTTTTGCGGACATGATATCCAATAGGATTTAGTTATAAATGAAATGACACTCTTATCATTTTATTATTGTCATTTTTATACTGTCTATTTCAGCGTCCAAATATTTTCTGGGTATTAGTTATCGATCAAAAACAAGAATAATGCAAAAAAAACTTTAAAGCACATAACAAATCATGTGTTCCCGATATTTTTTCTAAAAGTGTACTGAACCTGTAATGATAGACAAGCAATAAATAAATGGTAAAAGTCAATTAAGTATTATCAAAATAATAACCGTAGCTTCCCTTTCTAGTTCTTCTCAGTTCTTCTGTTTTACCAGACCCCAGTTGATTGATAGTTTGGTACCACATTACCTATTTATTTCTGCTGTTAAATCATGATTGTCATGTCTTTGTGCCCAGCGATCCTGCGGGTATAGTCTTGCCAACTCACCAAGGCAGGTTGGTCTTAAGAACAAGCTGCCGTTGTAGTCTCCTATTATATCACCCGGCAGTCTATTTTGTTTGTGTGGCGTAGTAATGGTAACGTCTGAGAGGAGAATTTACGGGACGGAATTTTGTGAAGACCTACCATGTCCGTCGGACTTCGCTAATATAGTCGAGACTCATTGCTATTTAGCAGTCTCTTTTGTGTGTGTCCGCCGCAATCCAACAGACTAAAATTCGGCGGACATGGTCTTTTTAGGCATGTTCGCAGTCAAGTCCTTCTAGTAAATGCCTGGTTCAATAAGCCTTATAGGAATAATCGGTTCTAGTTTTATAAAGATAAATAGATAACTTACCAATACGTGGAAAATTTTCATGTATAAATTGTAAGCTTTTAAAATTTTCAGGTACATCCCAAACAATATCAGACAATGTTCATCATTTTCGTGCTTTTTATTCATCTGTAGGATATCTTTAACCCACTTTTCAAGATATTGCCTCAACAGTGCTATTATTCTGATCGCTATGATTAAATTAATATCCGATGCGATGTACATTAAGTCACAAATATTGTCGCAAATAAGGTCAAAAATAAAAGGATAAAAACATGTTATATAACACATAACTTGTAAAGCTACATCAGTACAGATAATAGTGATTATTGAAATCCAATTCCAAACAATAAAACTCTTGATACCTTTTTTAAAACTAAAACTCTTATGTATAGTTTGAATCTTCAGAATAAGTAAGACGTTATTTTTTTTATGAAGTTCATCTACAATAAACATGATGGAAAAACTGATTGCAAAAGTTAAAAAAAAGATAACTGCAATAAATGATATGAGGCCTCTTTCAAATGATGACATACCATTTTTAGTCATGTCCACGGTAAGCATTCTATAAATACACAACGCGTTCATGAATAACATAAAACAGAATGCAGTTATTTGATACTGTCTTCCTCTCGGATAAATATGATAATGTTTAACGTAATATTTTGTTGCCATAAACAACTTAAGCGGATGGTTAAAAGAATGCACTAAGTTTATTACATCTTTATCCAGACGATTTCTAGCTAATACTCGGAATATTACTGGAGCGACTTTTTGTTTATGAGGCATTGTCTTAGTGTCAACATAAGCTGTCCGAGGCTTGATAAGTATAATGATTGTTATCTGTTCTTTTTTTATATAACAAAGGAAACAAGTCGTTTTAACATTATGAAATGTCTTAACGCACCAATGTTATGGACTCAACTAATTTTCAGAATTGTCTTGTTACATTAGTGCCCTTACAGCTTATACTGGCGATGGCCTTAACAAAGTGATTAATAAATTAAAAGGTCCTTGGTAAAGTGACATTCTATCAGCGATTACGATTGCCAAAAACGTAAAAATTTCAAAAGTAGGTACCCCACTGAATCAAAAATTTGATGTGATAATTAGAATTTCCTACATTTTAGTGAGTTAATCGAGCTCGAGCCCTGTATTTTGATAGCTCATACAAAAGAATTGAAACATCAAACCACTCCTTTATCTACTTTCTGAGGTTTCTTAGGAGGAAGTTACCTCATAGAACGACATCCGTACATGCACTCATGGTTTTTACAAAATCATTTAGGTATATAAAAAAATGAAAATTAAATGTTATTCAACAATGTTTTTTCTTATTGATGAAAATTATTTTAATTTAATTACAAAATCACAAACTGTAAGAACACGATAGTATAAGAAGCGATGAAACTTAAAAACGTTGGAGGTAGCTCGGCGTCTATGTTGAACAAGCCAGATGCACTCATCTTCTTGAAGGAAGTTCTCTGTAAACGTTGGATGTTCTTGCAAACTCTTAGTTTTTTATCTGAAAATTTATCAAAACTAACAAAATGAACTACTTAAATGTAAAAAATTTGTTTCCGGAATTGTCTACTCCAAGTGTCAGACAGAGGTCCATCGAAATGACTAGTCCCAATAGCTAGCTTCCTTAGTAAGCTATGTCAATAACTGTAATACCTACTAATGATGATCATAATAAAGCTGCAAGACATCCATTGTTGACATAAGCTTCTTCTAAGCACTGTCACAATGTTCGCTGCCGTGCTTTTCTCATTCGTAAACTCATTAGCCCACTCTGTGGGAGGCCTTCCAACCAACATATCATTTTCCGGTACGCGGTCGCTACTCCAGAATTAAACGGTAGTAGAGACATTTCACTTACCGTTTCTTGATTTCATGAGCATAACGCAGGTACTCTGAACATCTCTCATCGTTGTATAGAAGTTCTCACATTTCATGCTCAAGCATAGAAGTATAACGATATTCTTCAAGCTCCAAACTTGAGCTACTATCGGTACTATAAGAAACTGAAAAGGATTGAAAACCAATAACCATCTGAAGGTAACGATTGCGGGACGCTAGCTTGACGCCTTTTTTTATTTTATTTTTTTAAGGATGGGAAATCATCAAATGACTTCTTCCGCTCTGGGCAGAGCGTAACGGCGTGACAGACTCTTACTGACTAAAACCCATCCGTGTTCCTTCTAAAGCCCTTTGCGTTCCAGGGCCGCCGGCCGCGGTGACTCTTTCGAACAAATTCCGCAACCCTGGCAGGCTCTGGCCCTGGCGGACCCCATCTTCTATGCTGACATCGCTATGAGGCGCGCGTGGATTACTACGTGGCCTGGTGGTGATCGTTCAGCGAGCCACCCAACGCTCGCCGCCTTAGGTGGCCCGGGATCGCCCTACGACTACTACACACACGCCTACACACTGGATTCGGCCCTTACTAGCGCAAACGATTTGGAAGTGGACCAGAACAGCCTGAAAGTAAAATGAATTTTCTGTGCCAGAGCTATCGAAAATTTTAAAAAAAGAAGGAAGGTTTCAATTTTGCTTTCATTTTTATCAACGAAAATGACGTCTTTAGTCCTCATATAAATAACGACTAAAGCATTTGTTTGACTTGAGAGTAAACAGAACAAAATCAGGGCTTAAGGCTTGTTGTGACTTATCGTTCTATAGTTTCTGCCTACTCTTTGAGGTAAAGACATGAGTATATATTGTAAGAGACTTATTAATTTGGATTGAATTATGAATACGAATACATACTTACGTGTTCTTCATTTGTTGCTATTAAACATCGTAACGTTAATATTATACCTACGTTCCGCAATCCTAGGTAAGCGCTATATATCGTATAAAATACAATCTGGAAAAATAATGAGTAACTTATATATATTTAAAATAAAACGTATTAAAGGAACTAATTAAATCAAACATTTGAAAAAAAAAACATGCCATATGTCTAAAAGTTATCTCTACTATCATATATAACTCCTGTATATTCAAATATATATCAAACATTATTTTCCAGTACTCGTCTCTTTCTGTGTCGGTGCCTCTTAAGTTTTGAACAGTCTCAATCCAAACACGCAGCAGATTTTCTAACAATTTCAGTAGTAACAAAGCATATACAACGTTTATTTCGTAAGCAATGCTAGCATATGTTGAAATAATTTCAATAAAATTAACATCAAAGTAAGCGAAATAGTAACAAATGATGTAACCAATCATGAAAGTATTAAGAATGATAACATAAGTCCAGTTATAAACAATGAAATATTGGAGTTCATTGTCGTTTAGTGGTAGTAGTCGAAGCACGTGTTGCATTTTCAAGACCAATAATACGTTATAGTAGCTGTGCGTAATGTTTAAGTAGCTGTTTAAAAAATCCCCGACTAAGAAGAAAATAAAGTCAATTGAACTGCAGAAACAATAGTTAAAACTGGAAAACCCATATTCACTACTGAAATGGACGATTGAAATGATAACATGATACAGACAAGCACATCGATGTATGAGCACGCAACACGCTCTAATGAAGTGGTAAATATAAGTGTTAGAAGTGACCATGTTGTTATAAACAGAATATTTTGCACATATTAAAATGTTTTGCATCACATTCAATGGTCTAAGTACTGATTGTAAATCTTCTCTTATCACATTACTAAACACTATCTTGTAAAATGAAACTATTGACACATTCTCAATTATTACAGGGTTTTTATTTGGTTTATAATAGTTTTTGAAAAATGAATACATGTCTTGCGCTCGGGATAATTTCATGTTAACAATAAACTCACATGACAGTCGATTATGTGTTAAAATTTCTTTAAATGACATTTAATAATACATATCTTGTTAAGTGTTACTATTTGTTATTTACTTAATGTTACTGGAAATTAAATTTGCTACTCGTTACTTTAAGCTATAATTCATTAAAGTTATTTGTGTCTCGTAATCAAATGGTCAGCAGAGTATAAATATGCGGTAGTGACATAATATTATTTTAAATAATACGCTTAGATTGGCAATTATACTCGTTTTTCTGTTATATACACACACTGTTACGGCCTGTCTCAATAATGTATCAACCTTTGACTAACTGTCAAATTAGCTACCAACAATAACTGAAACGTCGTGTTTGCCTTTCCAACATGACGTTTCAGCTACTGTTGGTAGCTAATTTGACAGTTGATTAAGGCCCTACCCTCACTTTCGAGCCGTAAAAAGGTTACTTTCTACAGCCTACTCCTTATTAATGGCTGAGTCGAAAGATTGGTAAAATTGGTAAATGTAGTATACTAGTTTACTACATTTTATGAAGATTTATGTACAACAATATGAACATTTGTTTTTTTCGAATGACAAATAGTTTTGCCGTATAAAATAAATCCCAACACGAGTTAACTTATCGTAACAGACGTTCACGCTGAGTATGCAGTCACCGTCAGCATGCGTCGTATTGCAATTATGCATTTAATGAAAATTAGAGATAATTTTCTTTACATTATGTTCAGTCTTGCATCAGCCACCAGCTCAATATCCTATATTTTTATAATATTGTAAACTATACATATCATAAAACAGTGCGAACTGTTGTGTCTGTACATTAAACAAAATTTACGAAAAATGGATTAAGGGCGATAAAAGAGGAACATACAACACAAAAAACGATTTTTGTTCTGTCTGTCTGACTGTTTACGCTAATCTCCGAATATACTGTACAAATATACATCTGAGTGCGGGTTTTTACACTTACATCCGAATTAGTTCTGAGCAACATTTAGTCTTTGTTTCATTTAAATTGGTAGCCAGGAAAAAAAGTTATGGTTATTTAAATATTTTAAAATTACGTTTCAATGTTTTTCGGCACATATTATAAGATCGGCTAATTTCACGTAAATGACAACCAAATTCGTGGACTGGCGGTACAGTGACTGCCTTTCAATATATACGCTGTTGGTTCGAACCCCAACTCGTGCACGCATCTCATTTTTAAATTATTGTGAAGTTATTTTTGTACATTTTGTATTCCTGCAATACATATTTTTCGATAATAATCGTTATTTTAAACCTTTTACAACATTGATATTTTTAACAAACATCTAAACCTACATGCTTAAGTTAGAATTATTACTTTTGACGAAAATCGTCTCTAATCACCTTGACAAAGGATTATCACGCATCGGGGTCTTTTTTGATATGGCAATAGCCTTCGATACCGTTTCAATACCTATTCTCTTGAGAAAATTGAAAATTAGAGTCTATTGGAGTTTGAGGAATTTGTCTCGAATGGTTTCGCAGCTATTATATCGGTAGAAAACAATGCACTAAAACGAATTCTTTCATTAATAATACACATGACTTCGCTTTCGGTGTGCCACAAGGCAGTATTTTAGGACCCACGCTTTTTCTTGTATACCTAAACAATCTCTCCTCAATTCACATAGAAAATGCAAATATATTGATTAATATTGAACTACGCAGCCGACACAGTTATAATCTTTCACCGTCGAACGTGGGATAGCATGCAGTCTTTAACACAAACTAGTCTTCAACGAGTTGTGGAATGGCTGAATAGTAACCTATTAACCATTTTTTTGACGTGTTTAACGTCAAAAACAAACATCTTAGCTGCTTCACCTGACTTAAGGTTAATAGTGCGTAGTTGTCAACTATCTGCCAACCTCTATCTCAACTCGAACTTACCATCATGTACATGCAAACAGATAAATAAAGTAACACACATGAAATATCTAATCGTAATCGTAGACGAAAAAAATAATTTCAGTGAGCATATTGCAGCTACTTTGCAGGGTAAGAAAGATTATACACGTTATGAAACAGTGGAGGGATGTAGCGTCATTAAAACTTCTAAGGACAAGTTACACCACACTATGTCAGTCGATCTTATCTTATTATATTCTAGCCTGGGGTGGCACTGCTACGTCCCATCTTATAGGTTTAGAAAGATCACAACGGGGATATCTCAAAATAATGGTGAAAAAGCTTTTCCGTTTCCCTACCATTCCCTTTTACAAAGAAACCCAATTACTTAGTGTTACAATAATTTACCTACTCAAAATCACTCATGTTACCCACAAAGAAGTCCTAAGCTCACCTGACTTTAAACACATGACAAGGAGCCGTGTCTTCAAGTAATCCATCATCCCTGTTAAAACAGAATTCGCTAAAAGGTTCAGCACCTATATGAAAACCCTGTTTTACAATAACTTCATTAAATTGTGTAGCTTAAGAAACCTATCACTGCGTGAAGCTAACATTTAAGTTACCAAAGCTTTAATAGACTGGACATACGAAACCACAAAAAAAATATAAAACATTTATTGTGATCTCATAATTATTTAAATAAATATAGGCATTAAATGCAATAATCTAGTTTTACTTAATCTAAGTTCTTATATTATAACTATAAATACTAGGAAAATTAAACTTTATTGGAATTATTGTTATTCTGTGTATACATATTAACAATTTGTAACTGCATAGGAATCCTAAAAGCTTCCAGCGGGACAGGCCTCTAGCCTAGTGCAGGAAGTGTTTGAAAATTATTTTTTGCTTAATTTTTAAAGAAACTAAACGCTCTTGTGTAACACACAATTTGTAACCTACATTTTCTTTTTAATAAATTTATTGTTATTCTTTTCTCGGAATGGTCAATTTTTACCATGATTGGTTACCTAAGCAAGCTGAGATCCAAATAAAATTGAATCAGCTCCTTCATAATAAAAAGAAGAGAGAACAAGACGCCAATCGAGAGGAACTCGACGTTGGAAGACGCCTTCCGCCAAAGCATATCGGAGTCTGTACAACTAACACATCCAGTTCAAAGTGCCTCATTATGCACCATGAAATAAACAACATTTGGAAACCATTTTCTTTCTTCTCCAAGAAACTCAGCGACACTCGGTCAAGATACAGCGTATACGATCGCGAGCTATTAGCTAAATATATGGCTGTCAAACATTTTAGAAGTTTTTTTACTGAAGTATATATTATAGTGTATACGGACCACAAGCCCCTTACTTATGCTTTGACCAATTCTGCAAGCTCAAGCAATAAACAAAAACGTGAAAGGTAACTCCATTTTATAAGCTAATTTTGCAGCAAAATCGAGTACATTCATGTAAGTGAAAACACAGTTGCCGACGCATTAGCTCGCATTACTGCAATTGATTGTTCGTCCGTTATCAACTGCAGTCACTTGGCAGGGGAACAAAATCGAGACGGCGGTTTGAGCCGCCTGTTGAAAAAACAAAATCTTCACTTCATTAATATAACGCTACCAAGTTCAAATAAACAAATCTACTGCGAAAACACAACGAAGACTCCACGTTCTTACCTGTCGAAATCTTCAGCAGCTGGAACACCACTGCATATTTTCCCTTTATGGGTTAGGTTCTAATTCCCCTTTGGACCGAAGGTTGGATAGGTGCCGCTAAATATCTCGGATTATGTCACATGTAAACTAGGTGGGTACGTTTAAACTTGCTTCGGCCTTTTAAGGGATACAACTATCAAATAAGTAGTACTTAGTTAACTCATTTATATTTAACCTTACTAAATATATACATACTTACAAAAAAAAACATATGTACGTATGTTTTTATACTTAGGGATAATGTATTATATATTAGTATATTGCGTCGCCTGAGGGCCTCAGCAGCCGCAGAAGCAGCACCGGCAACCCGGAGTTCCATCGTGGAAATTGTGCTTTTCAAGCAGTAAGCAATATCAATGACGTATATCTGTACTATATGGTGCTATACCTAGCACTGGAAATAAAAGTATTATGTGCTATTGGTTCCATCGCTTTAGTGTGAGACATTTGACCTCACTAATCAACAAACTTATGCGGTTGGTCACACGAGTAAAATTTCCCAAACGAAATTGATTGAACCTTATATGTCGTTGAAATTTCGTGACGTTTGTGAAGCGTTGTTTCCATGTTCTAACTCATATTCAAGAACAACACCAAATTTTATTTTTTTGAAAAATAATGACAACACTTAAAATTCATCTATACTAATATAATTAAGCTGAAGAGTTTGCTTGTTTATTTGTTCGCTCGCGCTTATCTCTAGAACTACCAGTCGGATTTAGGAAATTATTTTTGTATATGAAAGAAAGAAAGAAAAAATGTTTATATGATAGCAACATTCATGAAGAAGGCTATAAGGCTATACGGGAACGGGGAATTCCTACGGAAACGAGAAAAAACGGGATATGCGCGTACGAAGTCGCGGGCGAAAGCTAGTCTAATATAAAATACTGAGTCTAACCGAAGTTATCACAGTTCAACGTGACCCGTTCAATAAAACGACAATTTTATAGGTAAAACCCGAATAAGATGAGGATGTGGATGATGATAGATGTAGTGTTCTTATCCTCTCGTATCACTCCGCGATGTGAGATAAAATATCACTTCGAAGTTTTTAAGTCTACACCAGTAGACTTAAAAAGCAAAATACCCAACTTGTAACGTGTACCAACACGTGAAATAAAACCCTTTTCTAAGTGCTCGCGAATAACAGTGTCATACATTACGCCACCCTTAGTTTTAGTGACACCTGCATGTTCCATTCCAAACAATAAAAGTGTCGTTCATTGGCTTGTCGGGAATTGCCAAGTGAATGTTCACCGCCCTCAAAGTTGTTTATTTTGCACGTAAACCTAATCCTTTTTCTTAAATAAAAGTAGCAGGGTATTCTCCAATACGAGGACTAATTTATTCCTCATATTGGAAATTAACCGGAACAAACAAAAATGTGTTTTTGTTATAAGTCGTATATACTTTCATATGAATTTGTTAAAAAGCTGTTATTTTGATACCTATTAGAATTTTATTCAATTGTATAGATAACTATGACACTGGTCTGCAAAAAATAGGTTTTTAAATATTTGAGAATACATATAACTTTTCGCTGCACGTATCAGCATAATTCCCCCACAGGTTTTTGCTCCGCCTCAAGTTGGTCCTGTACCACAGGTTTTTCCCAAAAACCTACACTAGTCACCAGTCTCTTTGAATGGTGAGATATAATTTAATTAGTCCCAATTAATTTTCATTTTAAGGCAACAGTTAAAGGCAAACCAACTGTTGCCTTAAAATGAAGAGAGAATAAAATGACTTTGAATTCAAAACTTAGCAAAATATCTTGTATTAAAACTGATAGGTACTTAAACAAATTCGACTACATTTTCGTAATTAACTATCATGTTTCTTTTGGTAACATTTATAACTTGATATCAAACAATCATTTTAGGTTTTACCTAATCCCTTTTTTTGGATTGGAAACCAACAAATATCCTCCCGCTACGGAGTGGAAGAGAGTGTCAGACTTAATAACTAAAACCCACCCGTGTTCAAAAATTTCGCAACAATAATGATTCACTAGAATTGCACGGCGCACATTAGGAGGAGGCAGATTTTGTCTGACTTACAATTAACAGACAAAAGGAGGTTACTGCCTTAAATTTCTTATACTTGATTTGATTGTTAATAATAATAAAAAAAGAATTATCAAAATCCATTCATAATCATGACTGGATTTTGTTGAAAAGCTTATACTCCTGAGGTGCTAAGGTGGTCCCATTGGCACCTAGTCAGAATCTGATGATGGGATCCCAGGGAAATCGAGGACAACCCTTAAATTTTAAAGGCACATACAATGTTTTTTATATACTTTGTAACGCAATTCAGATAATTGTGCCTGGTAATCAACATCTCATCTTGATCTGATGCTGGGATCCCAGGAAAAATGTTTGCTCAGCGATATTTTCGCCAATTGTCAACCGATTCAGATGATTCTTTTGTTGTTTGGAAAAGTATTTTTACAAACTGGTCTCGTTTCAATTTGGTTAAGATCTGATAAAGAACTTCGGAGGTAGGCAACGGACGTATCATCACTGAAAAGCGGTAAATAAAAAACTTTTACTAATAACTTAACTTTTTTAATACTCTATTTATTATCTCTATTTAATTGTCATTTTAATTCCATTCCGTAATTAAAAAAAGTTTACTTTTACTACAGGAAAACAAACGGTAAAATACAATATTATAAGAAGTACCTAATAAAGCTTGACAATTTCAGAAGTAGTTCGGTTCTATGACGAACAAGCCCGTTGGATATTCTTGCAAACAAATTTTCCTTTAAAAAAAAAATGCATATGGTTTTGAGTAGTTTGTACAATTTTGTTTGCTTAGTAATTAAATTTACCAGAACAATTTCTTGACTTCAGCATCAGCGTGTGTGAACATCTTGCATTGCTGCATAGAATCTCTAACATTGAACGATCAGACTAGTAGATACGATAATATTTTTTACGTTCCAGACTTGACTACAAATTAATATAAGAATGCAAAACTGAAATATGTAGTATGGATAATATTAAGTTAACTTGATTTCATACCGACTGCTGTTCAGTCCATGATCCGAAACAAGAACGCGTGGGATTCTGTCGCCTCTTTTTGCAAGTAGGCATGCAAAGGAGGTAGCGGAGAGGAAGAGAGACCGTACCTCTCACTTGTGTTCCTGAAGAGCAGCGGTTCTCAAAGTGCGGTCAACAATCTACGCCATAACGAGTAGCCTGCGAGCGGCAAATTTAGGGCTGGGTCGTCGCCTAACAAGTCAGGCCCTTAGGCAAATACCAACCAATTACGCACCGTTCCTTAGAACGGTGCGTAATTGGAGCCCACGCCTACTCGACCCGCTTAGACTTGACCCGAACAATAAAATACCAGAAGTTTTGTACCACTAAAAAGTGGAAAATAAAAAACTTTTTTAATTTCGGAAGTCGGTGTCAAAAAACTTTAATAAATTTTATACTTTGTAGTGTTTTTTATTTGGAAGTGGGTTGTATTTTTTTGTGAAAAAGTTTTTTTAACTGTTTTGTTCTTGATTTTTTTTTTTAAGGATGGGAAGTCAACAAATGACTTCTTCCGCTCTGGATGGAGCGGAAGGGCGTGTCAGACTCTTACTGACTAAAACCCATCCGTGTTCCTTCTAAAGCCCTTTGCGTTCCTGGGCTGCGGTGACTCTTTCGAACAAATTCCGCAACCCTGGCAGGCTCTGGCCCTAGCGGGCCCCGTCCTCTATGCTGACATCTCTTTGAGGCGCGCGTGAAACACAAAGCGCCATCGACCCGGGCCTGGTGGTGATCGGACAGCGAGCCACCCAACGCTCGCCGTTCGCAGGCCCGCGCCTACGGTAGCCGGGGATCGCCCTGCGACTCCCGACGCCCGGGGCGTCTTCTCCTGTAGCGGCGGTTGGGGCGAAGGCCTTGCCTTTCTCACGCGCGGCCCGCCTCCTCCTTCGCTAGCATTACTGCTTCGCAGAAGGAGGTTTTGTTCTTACTTGAAAGTTGTTTTTTGTAGAAAATTTTTTATTTTGTAATTGTTGATTTTGTATTTTGCTGAAATTATAATTGTGTTTTCCTAGTTCTGTATTCTTTAAGATACATAATGTTTATTTGTAAATTATAAGCTATGCCAGAAAGCTTCATGCAGCAGCAGCATCAATTCATGTTACTCTGGCTTTGGTATTGTTCGTCAAATCGTTGAGCTCCTTAAAGTTCTAAGTTGGAGCTACATGCTAACTGACAAATGCTTGCACTATCTGGACAGGCTCACTCAAATCTGTGGGGTACTTTCCTCAAAAGACTTCCTCAGACATTAACCTATTTTCTGATAGGTTCTCATATGATTTGACCAGTACAATGTTATGGACTTTAAAAGAAGCTTTGATCTCTGAGTTTGTTTCGATGTAACTTTCAGGGTAGTCAGTTAGAAAACACCGGCCTCAGCCTAGAATTGTGTCATTCTTGTTTAGAATGACCAAAAAGATTGACTTGTTAAAAGTCTTATTATCAACTTACTTAAAAAATAAATATCATTTCAAATATATGGTGAAAAGATGGTTAAGTATTTCTTTGTCCCGATATAATTAATACAGTAAATATAAAACGCTTCGCAACTTTCCATCATCGTTCCCGACGTACGAGGATGCAGGGCGCTGACTACGAGTGACTATGCCAGTTGATTGGCATGACAAGGACGAAACCACTGCTCGCGGTTGCCTCCCTATCTAAACTTAGTAAAGTTTACGTTTTAGACAAAGACGTTAATAACCTTAATTGCGTTTTTTTTTTCCCTCGGGCCAGTGATCTTTAGTTTAGCTATTCACCCAATTATTCGACAGCTTAATTCTAAATTTAACGTTTGGTATCGTGATGATGGAACCCTTGGAGGCGATGTAGATACTGTCTTAAATGACCTACAATTTTTAAAAAATCAATTCCATTGCATAGGACTTGATCTGAACTTATCCAAATGCGATTTTTTTTATCGGACAACACTGACTACTTACACTTCCAAAATTCAACACAATAGCCCCTGAAATCAAAATTATGGACAAAAGCTCTCTTCGTCTCCTTGGGTGCCCAATCTTTGAGAATTCTTTTCCAGATTTTGTTGAAGAAAAAATTCAAAATTTTAATGACGTTTCGGAAAGATTGCTCCAAATTAACATGCATTCGGCCATCACTCTTATTCGTTATTGCTGTTTCGGCCCAAAATTAATATATTTCCTTCGTGCTTCCCATTTATGGAAGCACCCCCACCTTTTGGACAAAATAGACCAAATTATCAAGCATACACTTACTTTAATTTTAAATGTGGCCATGGACGACAAAGCCTGGGCGCAAGCAACCCTTCCCATCCGTATGGGAGGCCTCGGCGTCCGCAAAATTACCAGTATTAGTTTACCGGCTTTTATATCCTCGGTGTACGGCACTGATAAATTAATCAGGAATATTCTAGTTTCTACACTGATTGATTTTGATGTGCCGTACTTCACCGAGGCTGTGGAGGCCTGGAGACTCGCTTGCCCGAATTCAAATCCGCCCGACTACCCTTCATCCCAGAGACGGTGGGACGAGCCGCTCTGCAGGCAAGTTCAGGAAAAACTTATTGCCACATCAACTACTACTGCAGAGCGTGCGCGCCTGCTGGCTGTGGGTGAGTGGGAGTCGGGTCTCTGGCTTCACGCACTACCGTCGTCGAACATTGGCACCATGTTCGACGATACTACTTTCCGCCTCGCTGCCTGCCTGCGTCTTGGCGCTCCTTGTTGTTCTCCTCATCGCTGCCACTGTGGCGAAGTTGTCAACAGCCTCGGACACCACGGCCTGTCATGCAGCCGTAGCGCGGGTCGCATTGCGCGGCACGCGAATCTTAACGACATCATCCGACGAGCTCTTGTCACCGTCGGCGTTCCGGCTGTGTTAGAACCCAATGGCCTGGCACGCGACGATGGCAAGAGACCGGACGGCATGTCGTTATTTCCATGGAAGATGGGTAGGCCATTAGTGTGGGACGCTACTTGTGTCGATACTCTTGCGCCATCCCATCTTCCTAGCTCTTCGTGCTGTGCTGGCGCTGCCGCTGCGGCTGCAGAGAACCTCAAGCGGCGGAAATATAATAAACTTGTTGGTAGTTATATTTTCGAGCCGTTTGGGGTTGAAACTCTCGGGTCTTGGGGTCCGAGTGCACATAACTTATTTAAAGATCTCTCAAGGCGCTTAGTTGACACTTCACGTGACCCAAGGGCTGGCTTTTACCTTGGTCAAAGAATAAGCATTGCCATACAACGTGGCAATGCCGCCAGTCTTTTGGGTACACTTCCAGTCGACAGCGATGCGGATGAATTTTTTGACGCCATATTTTAGGGTTTATTTAGTTAGGAGATTTTATTTTTATTTCTAGTGCATATAGTTAGTTAAGTATTTATGGAATAAAGAAATAATTGCGTTTATTTGAAATAACTAGGGATTTAGTAGACAGAAATCCTTCGCCTGTTACATGGCGTCTAGAATAGCTGAATAGTTAGTTGATGTTTTTAGTCAGACATGTTATTATTACAGAACGAATTAATATTTACATTTTTGTGTAGCGCTTTTTGCAAAACTATTCGAAATAGTACTGTAGCTAATACACAAAAAAAGTTTTCAACATTTGAAATGTTTTGAAAATATATGTATTTACCTATATTTATTTTAGATACGTAAACTCTAAAAAAACAATAATGTACGTAGATAAAAAGCTCGACAGCCGAAGAGGTAGCTCGGCGTCTATGATGAACAAACCGCACGTGGTTATCTTCTTGAATGTTGCCTTTTCTATACGCTGGATGCTTTTGCAAACCTTTCTTGCTGGATCTGTTAATGTGATAGCAAATATCGTTAATACTCTATAGCAATGATACACGAATAAAAATAATAATAATTATGTAAGCATCTTACCAGTACAATTTCTTGACTTCATCAGGATTATGCAGGTACTCTGTACATCTCTCATAGAAGCATAGAATCTCTCACATTCTACGCTCAAACAGATAATAACGACAATATTCTTGAAACTCCAAATATGCGACAGTATGGGTAGCGTCAGCGCCTGAATAATTCTTTAATCTATAAACTAAAGTATGGCGAATAACAACTAAAGCGATAAAAATAGGCTGTTTTGGTTACAAAGTCGTTTCAGCCACGAACAACAACAAAAATAAACAAAATTATATGACTATTTTGACTGATTCAGGCCCACTTGCACAAACCACAGCTATATTTTAACTCCGAGCTAGTTGCTAGCCGAGTTTTTATAAATGTACACCGATTACTCCGAGGATTTTGATCCGATTTATGTGATTCTTTTATCGTTCGATGCGGTATACTTCCCATTTACTCCCGTAGAAATGTATTTTTTTTAAATATGGGTTTGCTCTTGACTCTAGTCTAGGTCATAGATGACAGAGACAAAGTCGACGATGGAGCGAGCTTACCCAGAAGAAGCCTGTTCACTCTAATTTTGAAGAGATTAGGGTTGGATTGATTGTATTGAGTTCAGCCCAGCAGTTTTTTTTTATTTTATGAAAATTTTTATTACTTGTAGCTTACTTGGATGATGTAATTACGTCGTCCAAGTAAGCAAAAAGATGTCGGGTAATTAGTATCACAACCAAAAAGTTAAAAAAAACCTTTTACAAAATAATTAAACTGACTTCCAAATTCTAAAATAACTTTTATTTCGGACTTCCGAACTTATAGTAGGTAATTTTTACTTTGTTTTTATGAAATGTTATTTTGTTATTTAACCTCTTGTTAGCAACAAACTCCGAAATTACTCTGGTTTGCGCAAGTAGGCCTTAATGTACCGGATACTTACACGACAATCACCTGTAATTTCTGTAATGCCTTTTAAATTCAGCACTGTAGCCATGTTCCATAAACCAAGGAAAGCGCTGAACAATAAATAATATAAAATCTGAAAAAAAGAAAACATAAAACGAACTCTGATTTGATTTAAGTCATATATGTAACTTCGCTATTATCATCGGCAGCCTACGGCAATCTACTTTTTCACATCGGTCTCTCCAATCAGACGGCATTCATTGACCTGATCCCTGGCAACTCTCAGCCAACCTCTACCAGTCACAACCATCGAGCGAAGATACATCGTCGTTATCGAAAGCACTCAAACAGCTCGTAACATATAAAGAATTAACAAACCATCTGTTGAAAAGTTGTCTGAATGATCATGTAGCCATCTAGTATATGCAAGTATACGTCTAACATGACATTCCAATACTCTTCATTTTCTAATTCTTCGGGGTTTCTTGTATTTTGAACTTTTCCAAGCCACACACGAAGCATTTTTTGTATTAACTTCAATAGTAACAAGGCATAAATAACGTTAATATCGTAAGCGATGCTAGCATAGGCCGTAATAATTTCCATGATACTTATGTCAGTTATAGTAAAACAATAGCAAATGATATAACCGATACTTAAAAGATTAAAGATGAATGTATACTTCCAGCTACATACTACGAATGATCTAATTTCGTCGCCATTTATTTTTAAGACTCGAAGCACGTGTTGAATTTTCAAAACCAACAAGATATTATAGTGACTGTGTAAGATGTTTGAGAAACCATTCACCAAATCCCCGATCAAGTAAAATATGAAGTTTAGTAAAAAGCCAACGCAGAAAAAAAAACTGTTTATACCCCACCATTCATTATGCAAGACGCCAAGCATACCGATCACTCGATGCAAACAGGCACCCCTGAATATTAGCGTTAAGAGCAACCTTATAAAATAGTAGAGATTAGTATTGGAAGTGATAATATTGTCACGTATAGAATACTTCGCACAAATAAAAAGGCTTTGCATCAGATTCAACGGCCTTAGTATTGATTGTAAATCTTCTTCAATCACATTATTAAGTAACATCTTCTTAAATGATGCCATTGGTACATTTTCGATTTTAATAGTATTTGAGTTTGATTTTGCACAATGTTTGGGATATGAAAACATGTCTAATACACTTGGCAGCTTGGGGTTACTTAATGTAGAAAATGAAAGTTAAGCAACAGTAAAGTAGATAAGTAATCGTTTCTTAAGTAGCGTTTTATATTTAGTATCCTATTCGATGAAATTAGATGATTAAATTGATGTTTCTAATAATATAATTGTAATGTTACTTGGATAAGAACTAAAACTACCTTGTGATATAAAGAAATTCATATTTATTGTTAGCCACTTTGGTGGTACAGGACTTCCGCATTACTGAGACCGTACCTTTTTTTTTTATATCGGGGGGAAATCCTCGTCGATGTCCTCCACTCTGGGGTAGGCGGAGGGGTCTGTTAGACTCTTACTGACTAAAACCCCCCCGGTGTTCCATCTCCCAACTACGCCGGGGATAGCGGGAACATATGCGACTTCCGTAATTCCCGGCTGGTGCCGGCCCGCCTCTGCGGGCCACCTCGCGTCAGTAGGGGGAGTGAGGTGTTTGACTCCCCCCTCTATGTCAAAAAGCGGCGCACGGGAACACCCCGCGCCACCACCCCGGGTCCGGATAATAGAGGGCGACGGATATCCCCAAGTCCGCCGCCAATGGACCCAGTTGGGGGGGNGTCAAAGAGGGGCGCACGGGAACACCACGCGCCGCCACCTCGGGTCCGGATGAGTGGGGGGCGACGGACATCCCCAAGTCCGCCGCCCCTGGACCCAGTTAGGGGGGCCGGAAGAGGGCAGCGTATGCTCTCCTCCAACGCCCGATGCGCCTGCTGCGGGCCGGGCGGGTTGAATTTTCCCGCTCCCCTTCCGCAGCCTCCTTCTGCACGATAACAGAAGGAATCCACCGTGTCCCAGGAATCCTCGCCGCCGACCATTGCGGCGGCGAGGAGCGAGAGGTCTCTGCTACCACAGAGATGAGGGCACGGCGCGGCTCCTCCCAAGCGGCACACTCTGCCAGCGTATGCCACGCCATGTGCTCCCGACAGTCGACACAGTGGTGACACCGAGCGTCCGACTCCCTGCCTATGTGACACAGGAATCTCCCTGCAGCTGTAGTGACCTACTCTAATATAAATTATTAAATATAAATTATGCAATTGTTTCAAATTAAAATCAAAAATAATTTATGTATATATTTACAAAGTAACCTAACAACTAGTATTGTATAAATTCAAAAATCAAAATAAAATCTTTTAATGTTACTAACATTCAACATAACAGATATTTTGCATTAGTAGATATTTTCTTATCAGCTAACCGGCGTTGCTATGACACGTCTTTTGTTCTAGCGGCCAGCAGGCCTGCTACATCACACGAACCGGTTGTGTGAGCGACACGGTACTAACATTGCGTTGCGCTCGCGCAAGTGCGGTTGATGTGCGCTACGCTTAGGCAGTATGTTCATTGAGCCGATACCGACCGTTGCTATTTAAAATCATAGCTTCGCCACGCTGAAATCTAACTGTATTTTCGCTTGCTTTCGTACATCTATCATCTACGCCATATTTCTACAACTCCTTCTTACTTTTCTTACCTGTGTCTGTGAAATAAACATTTTTTCTTCTTCTTGGATTTTCCTTTATTTCGGACTTTCCTTTATTTCTTCAATCTATCTACATCTTCACACACGCCAGCCACCTACATTGGTGACCCCGTCCAGAAGCACGAGCACGACCGAGAACAAAGCACGCAGTCATCAAGATGTCGGCGAGTCGACAGCGGACACTTTTCGTGTGGGTGTGCGTGTACCGCCGTTCTACCCAGAGAAGCCGGCATTATGGTTTCATCAGATGGAAGCGCAGCTCATCCTAGCGAATATCAAGTCGGATGTCACCGAGTTCCATTTTGTTACCGGCAAGATGGAAACGCAATATGCATCAGAAGTCGAAGATATTATCGACCACCCTCCAACAAACGGAAAGTACGAGAAACTAAAAAGTGAGCTCATAAAGCGACTTTTGGTAACGCGTGAGAAGCAGATTAAGCAACTTCTCATGCATGAAGAGTAGGGCGACCGAAAACCTTCCCAGTTTTACCGTCACTTCCTCAATCTCACTGGTCAAGGTGTACTGGAGGAGTTCCTGAAGACCATGTGGACGAGACGCCTGCCCGCAAGTACACAGGCAATCATAGCTTCACAGTCCAAGCAGGACCTGGGCGAGCTGGCTGAGCTGGCAGACCGGATCCATGACGTCGTCGGCACCCAGGTGGCATCAACATCTGCCATCTCTACAGCTGTATTGTCGAGCACCCCGGCCAAACAACGTGAACTTCGAGATCGCCGCACTGACCAAGCAGATGGAGAAGGTGGAGCGATTGTCTCATTCTAGAGGACGATCCCGTAGTCGTACGCG
Organism: Mamestra configurata; assembly: GCA_002192655.3. NCBI lineage: Eukaryota > Metazoa > Arthropoda > Insecta > Lepidoptera > Noctuidae > Mamestra > Mamestra configurata. The sequence continues at coordinate 24,770 of NDFZ01005131.1, forward strand.
CCATCGGTCCAACTCCAATAGGTCACAGTCCAGCTACAGAAGGTTCCCCCAGTGCTGGTACCATCATAATTTCGGGGACCGGGTTAGGAAGTACGTGAATCTGTGCGACTACCCTACGTCGGAAAATGTGAGGGGCAATCAGTGATGGCGACCGATGAATGTCCGAGTGCTTGTCGCTTATTTGTCACCGATCAAAGGTCAAAGGTGCAGTTTTAGGTCGGCATTAACAAGACGACTAGAAAAAACAAATTACCAGTTGTGGCAAATGGGACATCGATTATCACGTATGGGCTTATAAATTTAACTCTAAACCTAGGGTTACACCGCGACTTCGCTTGGCGATTTATTGTAGCGGATGTTACAAAGGCGATAATAGGCGTGGATTTTCTATCGTTTCATAATTTGGTTGTTGATTGCAGGAACCAACGCCTCATCGACAATCATACTATGCTCTCCACCCCGGCTTCGCCTGTCCGTCGTTCTGATGTCGTCTCTTTGGTGAAAGTAAGTCTTGCTGATTCCGCATGGAGGCAATGTTGCAGTGTGGCACCTGTCGCTTGTACGAGTCACCGTGGTCGTCGCCTCTCCACCTAACACCTAAGAAAGACGATGGTTGCTGTCCCTGTGGCGATTACAGGATATAGAACGCACAAACTATCCCTGACTAATACCCCCATCCAGCACATCCAGGACTTCGCTCATAGCCTGTCTGGCTGCACCTTATTTTCCCAAATTGATCTTGTAAAAGCATACAACCAGATTCCTGTTCATCCAGATGACATCCCGAAGACTACGGTCACAACGCCGTTCGGTCTTTTCGAATTCCCCTACATGACGTTCGGGCTTGGAAATGCCGGACAGACGTTTCAGCGCTTCGTGGATGAAATGCTCAGGGGTCTGGACTTTACGTACGCATATTTAGATGACTTTTTGATCTTCTCGAAAGACCAAAAGACCCACGAACACCACCCGCCCCAGATTTTTTCCAGGCTCCGAGATTACGGTATGGTCATCAACAGCTCTAAGTGCGCCTTTGGAGTGTTTGAGGTACACTTTTGGGGCTACCACATCTTAGCCAAAGGCACAAGATCATTGCCTACTGTTAAGTATGCGGGTGCGGGGAAGGGGTACACAAGTGAAACGCTTGCTAGCTAACAACGCACTGCTTTATTCGCGGAAAGGACACGCAGTTACAAGAGGCGGGCGGCGCGGGGGGAGCGCGCCTTGCACACATACATAACAATTCCTCCCTCTAATCAACAACAATTATTACAAATTAAAATACTTAGTAGGTATCCACAACTTTGTACCTATACTCTAGTCCTAAATTACCTCTAACGCTAGAAGTACTTTTTAAAACAAATAACGGGGCGATTACGTAACGATTTCTTTGTGACAACATTTGACTCATCGTGTTGTGTGATCTGGGTATTCCGTTCGGTCCTTGCTTTATCTCCAACATCCTCAGAGTTCGAAGGTCTCTCCGGTCTGTCGGCAGCTACGTCGTTCATACTACCTTGTTGATCATCATCATGGGCCTGTTGAGGGTCTTCAGACTCATCTGCTTCCACCGACGGTGACGATGAAGTGCTTGGTTCACATGATTCTGTTCTCCTCCCTCCGGCCGAACTACCCGGCAAGGGATCTGGTAAGCAAAGCTCCGGTTGGAGTTCGTGCGATTCAGGAGCTGCTGGCGACGGTGATGACGGAGGCGACGACGACGGCCAGTGTGGCCATGACGGTTGCGGTGCAGGAGGACCAGATGACCCAGGTAAGCTCACTTTGGTTTTTTGTACAATATCCTCATTGTTACTTGTACCTTTATACCGCATCAGCTGATTGATGTGTCTTTTGTAACTTTCTGAACTATGACTGTCTTTTACTAAATACAATACTTTTCCTATTCTTTTAAGTATGACGCCCTTACACCATGTATAACTTGTCTTTAATTCTTTAATTCTTTATTGTACACTATAACAGCTTATATTAATTCACATTTAAAAAATAGTTCATGTACAAAGGCGAGCTTAACTCAAAAATGAGTTTTCTACCAGCAAACCTTTGAGTGATAGAGAGAGATCACAATAGAGGGTAGGATCCAGTGCACAAATTTTACAATGCTACATTTATAAATATACCTACATACGTAAACATATAAATATATACATACATATCTAAAAATATTATGTCATTGCGAAAGGAAATGCTCTTTAACTTTCCTCTTGAAGACGTCAAGAGAAGGGCTGTCGCGTAAGGAGTGTGGGAGAGAGTTCCAGAGACGCACTGCAGTTACAGAGAAAGATCCACCATAGCGGCTGGAAGTGTGACGCGGAGTACGAAGGAGAAGAGAAGTGGCAGTACGACATGGTTTACCTCTCGGGACGAGGTACTCAAAGCGTTCACGAAGGTATTGAGGAGAATTAGGAGTGTGCAGGATAGTAAAGAGAAGGGATAGGATGTGAGTATCTCGCCGACGCCGAATCGGCAGCCACTCCAATTTGGTCCGGAACTCCGACACGTGGTCATATTTCCGGAGGCCAAAAATAAAGCGAATGCACAAGTTCTGCAGTCGTTCAAGTTTATCTAGGAGCACCTCCGTTGCATCTAGAAAACAGACATCCGCATAGTCTATAAGTGGAAGAAGAAGAGATTGAGCAAGACTGACCTTAGTGCGAAATGGTAAGAATTTTTGGAGACGTTTGAGAGACTGAAAAGTGTAGAATACCCTCTTACTAACATGAGCAACATGAACCTCCCAAGAGAGGTTAGTGTCCATATATACGCCGAGGTTCTTAGCGCTTTTAGAGTAGGCTATAGGCACTGAGTCATAAACTACTGGCGGCAGAGCCCGGTGATCTAATTGGCTGAGCATGTATCTGCCACCAATAATGAGCGCTTGAGATTTAGATGGGTTCAGCAAAAGTCCAAAGGATTCAGCCCACGTATTGATACTTGCAAGGTCATCATTGATGGCAGCTACCGCTCCAGCCAGTTCATCCACTTTAAAATGACGATATAGCTGCAAGTCGTCTGCATAGAGATGATAGTTTGAAGTTAGGACCTTTGCGATAACGTTTATAAAAACTGAGAAGAGAAGAGGTGAGAGGACGCCACCTTGTGGAACACCCGCAGCCAAATCACACCATTCAGAGGAAACCTCATCAGATCGAACAGACTGCGAGCGGCCCTGAAGATAGGATTTGAACCACTCAATTACCGTTGCAGAGACATTAAGAGAGGAAAGGATTCCCAGGAGAATGTCAAAATCAACTGAATTAAAAGCACTGCTGAAGTCCAGTAGAACCAATACTGTTAGACATTTGTTCTCCATAGCCAGCCTTATGTCGTCAGTTATTTTGACCAGAGTTGTCACAGTGCTATGACCAGGTCTGAAGCCAGATTGATAAGGACTCAACAGGCTATTAGAGGAAAGATAATAAGACAGTTGCTTTTGTACAACACTCTCGAGGACTTTGGAGAGGACTGGGAGGATGGATATCGGACGGAACTGGGATGGTGAGGAGGGATTTGAAACTTTAGGAAGCGGTAGGACATGAGCCCTCTTCCATGCTGAAGGGAAAGAGTTAGTGTAGAGAGAAAAATTTATTATATGAGTTATGACGGGAACAATTTCACTTATAATGGGAAGGAACATTTGCAGTTGAAGGCCATCATCACCTACCGCTTTAGTGGAGATGGATAGGATACATTTCCTAATATCCAGTTCAGTAATTNAGTGCAGGCTTGAGAAAAGATTCGGATACAAGGACAGCGTGAACAAGATCTGAGTCGAAGGAAGACAGCAGATCAGAGTAGTGAGCAGGAATACTTTGAGCATTTATGTGCACAACGTTGAAAAATTTACGACAACTTGAAAAAGTAGAAGAAAGGAGGTCTCGTAGATGCAGAGAAGTATCATCGCTAAAAGCACTGGCAAAGCTCTGATCTGACGCACAAGAGGATGAACACGAGAAGAAACTGTCATTAAGCAAATCATCAGACATAATACAATATAAATAAAATAAACAAATTGGCTAAACTTATAAGTTATCTAAATATTAAATTAATCTAAAAGAATTTTAAAAAAAAATCCTTACTCCAACCTCGATGCACTCGCCGGTTAACATAATATAATAAAAAAATTATATGAATTATTGAAAAGCCATTAGGCCAAAGTAAATATAAAGTTTCCGAACGAAACTTAAAGTGACAATTACATTTTTATACATGGCATGTGTCAAAACAACACGACGAAATAAAGTACAAAACAAAAATCGAGTGACCGACATTCAAAAATAAAATTATATATACCTATATACATATAGAATTGGCAGAGTCGTGAAGAAGTACCATCATCAACTTGCTTTGTTAACAAACTTTTTGTATAATACAACATCGTTTTTTCTTAAATATTTTGTTTTATTTTTCCCTTTCTGCTTAGTTTGCATACTGTTTATAATTTACAACGTTAGATACTGCCGGTGACAAGGGTGCCGATGTCTTTGGGTCCATTAGATCTAATCGCGACCTTAACTTGCGCCCAAACACTAATTGCGCAGGGGACAAACCAGTAGTAGAGTGAACTGAATTACGATAGTCCATGAGATATTTGAGCAATTTTACCGACGTTTCATTCGCGCTATGACTCGAAAGAATACTAGACTTTATTCCTTTTTTAATAACCTTAACAAAACTTTCGGCCTGACCGTTACTAGGAGGGTGATAGACCGGTGACGTCAAATGCGAAATACCGTTTGCCGCGCAAAATTGTTCGAATTCTCGAGAACAGAAAGCGGTGCCATTATCACTTACAATCGTTTTCGGAACCCCAAACCTTGATATAAAATCACATAGCTTCTCAATGACCGCGGTCGAAGAAGTAGCCGTCTTCAACTTCTACCCATTTAGTATGTGCATCTACAGCTACCAAATAAGTGCAACCTTTAATTGGACCGAGATAGTCTACGTGTATTCTGTAGAAAGGACAAGGTGGAAATTCCCAGTGGGCTGGGGGCGCGCGCGGTGGGGAGGGGCGCAACTGGATGCACACATCGCATGAACCTATCGTTGATTCTATAGCCTGGTCAATTCCTGGGAACCATAATCTTGATCGCGCTTCGGCCTTAGTTTTTACCACGCCCAAATGGGAAGAATGTAATTCTTTAAGAATGATTCCGTATAAGCTCGTTGGAATTACCACTTTATGGCCTCGCATGATACAGCCATTCTCATAGGATAATTGTGATCTACATAAGTAGTACGGTTTTATCCTTATATCATTCATCTTCTGTGGCCAACTATTTAAAATAAAGTTTTTTACAAGCCTCAAAACTACGTCATTACTTGTCTCCTCGCGCAATTTATCTAATGTCACGGGCATGCTTCCGTCCACAACAAAACAAACATAAGTCGCTCGGTCGTACGATACTTCGCAATCGCAACACTTACAATGTTCAGTGCACGCGCACTCATGTAAAGCGCGCGGCAAGCTCGCGCGGGAAACATAATCCGCGCTATCATTAGCGCTGCGAACATATTCTATTTTGTAGTTATAACTACTTAAGAACAAAGCGTACCGTTGTAACCTATTCGCTGATATTTCTGGTATGCCTTTATGAGGCCCAAAAATTGCCAAAAGGGGCTTGTGGTCCGTCCGAAGAATAAACGGTTCCGATCTTCCATATAAATATTGATGAAACCGACGCACGCCATAAATAATGGCGGTTGCTTCTTTTTGGATCTGAGCATATCGCTTTTCAGCCGAGTTCAAGGTACGCGAAACAAATGAAATAGGTCTTTCCACACCATCTAAACCTACTTGTGAGAGGACTGCTCCCAACCTACTTGGGGAAGCGTCTACCGTTAATATTATGGTCGCGTTCGGGTCAAAATGCGCGAGAACCTGTTCCGATGTCATGAACTTTTTTATTGACCTAAAAGCCGATTCATGAATTTCAGTCCATGTCCACTTACAACCCTTTTTTAAGAGGTCGTACAACGGACTGAGGATAGTGGATGCGTTAGGTACGAAATTCCTGCAATAGTTAATTAACCCTAAAAATGATTGAAGCTGACTAACATTTAAGGGCACCGGTGCTTCCAACATTGCTTTTATTTTTTCCGGCGCTTTTTTCAGGCCATCCTTAGTAATAATATAACCTAAATAACTGATTTCGTCCTGAAAAAAACTACATTTTCCATTTTGTAATGTTAACCCTGCCTCTTCTGAGCGCTTCAAAACGGAATTCAACCTTTGTAAATGCTCTTGTCTATCCTTTCCCGTGATTAAAATATCGTCTAGCAGGCACAACACTCCATATATACCAGATAACAAGCCCTCGATAGCGCGCTGGAAAATAGACGGCGCGCTGGCTAATCCAAACACTAAACGTGTAAATCTGTATAGCCCGCGGTTTGTATTTATGCAGGTTAAGTTTTTTGAGTCATCGTCCAAACCCAACTGGTTATAAGCCATGGAAAAGTCAAGTTTGCTAAACTGTTGACCCCCATGGATCTTTGAAAATAGTTCGTTAGTAGTGGGAAGCGGATACTGCTCTACTAATAACTGTTTATTTATACTAACTGAATAGTCAGCACACAATCTGACTGTCCCGTTTCGTTTTAGGACTGGAACTATTGGTGAAGCGTATTCCGAATATTCTACGGATTCAAGAATACCTAAACTGACCAATCTGTCGATTTCTTTTTCGACCAATGCCCGTAACGCAAAAGCTACCGGTCGCGCTTTACAAAAAACCGGTTTAGCTCCTTCCTTCAACGATAGTTTAATTTTGTACTTGTTAAATTTTCCCAATTCCTCCGAAAATAACTTCGGGTATTGCTGTTGCAATCCCGAAGTTTCACAAAAGTTGACCGGTATTAACTGTAAACGAAACAATGATAAGAAATCTCGACCAAGAATGGGCGGGCCGCCGTCGCAGACCACATACAAGTACATAACATTCGTTCGATCCGCGTAGCGTATCGGAAGTCGCAACGTACCTAGGCACACAATTTTCCCGCCGTTATACGTTATGAGCTGTTTACATGTACTTGATAAAGGCACCTTACTGAAATGACTTTTGTAAAAGCCCTCCGAAACAACGGTTACCGCGGACCCGCTATCGATCTCAAATTTGATTGGCACGTTATCAATCCAAACCGTTTCTACCATAGGTTCGCCCCTGACTGAACGGATATGATACAGCTTACCGTCATCGTCATCCTCACCCTTGTCACCGCCATCCATCTGTACGTAATTCACTTTTGGGCACATTTTACGCAAGTGGCCTTTTACGTGACACTTTTTACAAACAAAATTTGCGAATCTACAGTCAGCCGATTTATGATTCGAATAACCACATACACTACATTTCACTTTCACTACACTACTACCACTTTTTCCTTTATCCGCTATCTTGAAGAGCTGCTGGTCTGCCTCAGACACCTGTGCCGGCGCTCCCGCACTAGTCGCGGCAGCAGCATGCGAACATCGGAGGTTCTCTGCCATCTCCACGATCTTGGCCAGCGTGAGGTCCGCCAGGTCTTTCGAGTACAGCTTCTCCTTCTCTCGTCCCGGCTGCATCCCCATGATGAACTTGTCGCGGAGTGCCTCCTCCACGTTGAGAAAGGCGCATTTTTCTGTCAGCCCTCGCAACCTCGCTGCCCATTGAGAATGTGATTCTCCTGCATGTTGAGACGCCGCGTAGAAGTTGTGACGCTCACCAAACCCGACACATTTGGGGGTGAAATGATTGTCCAGTAGTGATAAGAGGTCTTCATAGGGCACATCTACAACGGCTTTTGGTAAAACTAAATCAGTCGTTAGCTTGTAGGTACCTTTAGTGAGTGCGCTGAGCAAGATGGCCTTTCGTTTTTCACCCGCGGAATCCGTCGTCTCGTTAATGCCATTTGCCACGAAATATTGTGCAATACGTCCTTTGTACGTTTTCCATGTCTGTGTGTTATGGTCGAATGTATGTAGAATTCCAAATTGCACAGAACTAGACATCTTTAACACGTTTTAGGTAAAAATCTCGTCGCCAGTGTTAAGAATGCGGGTGCGGGGAAGGGGTACACAAGTGAAACGCTTGCTAGCTAACAACGCACTGCTTTATTCGCGGAAAGGACACGCGGTTACAAGAGGCGGGCGGCGCGGGGGGAGCGCGCCTTGCACACATACATAACACCTACCAAGTTCGAAGCAGTGCAGAATTTCCCAACGCCTAAGAACGTGATAGAGCTGCGTAGATTTCTTGGGATGCTGAACTTCTACAGAAGGTTTATTCCAGGTGCAGCTGGTCTCCAAGCACCCCTGAACACCCTGCTCACTGGATCGGTTAAAGGTTCACATACCGTCAACTTTACATCCGAGGAGTACGAGGCATTCCAGAACTGCAAGAATAGCCTGTGTCAAACAGCACTGTTGGCTCATCCTGACTGTAACGCTAAGTTAGCGTTGGTCATGGATGCGTCAGACAAAGCCATGGGCGCGGTCATGCAGCAACTGAATGCGGGGGCTTGGGAGCCTCTTGCCTTCTTTTCGCGGAAGCTGACCTCGGCGCAGGTTAAGTACTCACCTTACGACCGCGAGTTGCTCGCCATTTACGAGAGTGTCAAGTATTTTCGACACATGCTGGAGGCTCGCGACTTTGTGATTTACACAGACCACAAGCCTCTCACATTCGCCTTCCACCCTCGTAAAGAGAATTGTTCCCCACGACGGTCCCGTCACCTGGACCTTATAGCCTAATTCACAATGGACATTCGGTATATATCTGGGAAGAATAATGTCGTGGCGGATACCTTCTCGCGCGTTGAGGAGATTACTCAACGTGTGCCGCTGAAAGGATCGTTGAAGCGCAACTGGAAGACCAGGAGCTGCTTACCGGGGGGGGGGATAATGCGTTACGCCTTCAACAAGTTAGCGTACCAGGATCGCAGACGCAGCTATACTGCGACGTCAGCACCCTTACGCCAAGACCTTTTGTGCCCAAGGAGTTGCGCAGGACAATTTTCCTTAGCCTGCACTACTTGAGTCACCCAGGCACCAAAGCATCAGCAAGATTGGTTGCAGACCGATATGTGTGACCTGGCATTAGGAAAGACTGTCGAGAGTGGGTACGCTCTTGCCTGACTTGCCAGCGCTCGTCACGTCACGTCTTTGCAACACTGGGAGCTTTCAAATTACCGCAATCGAGATTTGAAAAGTGAAGTACTAGTTTTTAAGGCAGGCACTAAAACCTATCCGATTGCACCACAATTGAAACTTTGCGGAAGTCCCTTAAAGCAAGTCACAACATTCAAGTTTCTGGACCATTGGGTTCCCGAAGACCTTAAAGACAACCTGGATATAGAGCGTGAGCGCAGAGCATTGGCTGTGCGCTGCAATATGTTAGCTCGCAAATTTGCGAAATGCTCGACTGGCGTAAAAGCTACGCTGTTTAGAGCGTATTGTCAGTCGTTTTATACATGCACTTTGTGGGTCAACTAATAATACTCAGAGGGTAAATATAATATAATAATAATAAACAGCGCTCTGAGAGTCCAGTATAATAATGCATTCAGGGTGCCGCGCTACTGTAGAGAGTAGAGGCGGAGATTAATGGTTTTCATGCATTTCGCCTCCGCCATGCGTCGGGTACCAGCCCCAACAGCATCCTGGGAGCTATAGTGGACAGAAGGGATAGCGCCATACTGGGGCATTGGATAAGCCTGCATGTGAGTTTAGTGTAGGTATATAATTGTATTTTTTTCCGGTAAAGTACTTACACTAGTTTCTAAGTTTTTGTATACCACCAATTAATGAACTCTGCCTGAATTAAAAGATTTTTATTTTATTTATATACATTTACTTAAGATCAGATTGACAATTTACAAATACACAGACTGTGATAAAACAATAGTTTTTTTTATTTTTTTTATTCTTTGAATTTTAGGGACTTTTATAACGCACAGCGTAGGTATGCCAGTCCCATCGTAACCTAATACAATATACACAAACATCCAACATACTTCCAACTGATCAATGTATCAGGGCCATAAAGTCGAACAACTTTCTCGCATCTTCAGAGCTCGGCTTATTTAATATTTGGTGGAATGTACCTATATCGTTCTTGTTCAACTTCTAAGCCCTGAACAACTTACTCCTATCATCCTCATAGCGAACACATTCCATTAACAAGTGATGCATGTCCTCTAGCACTCCACACACCTCACAATTGGGAGAGGTATTTTTTTTCATCAAGAAAGCGAATTTGTTGCATGGAATATGTCCAGACCTGAGTCTGTGAGCTGTAACTACTAAAACTATAGTATAAGTAGTAATCAAGCTTGCTAACTTTAGAGGTAGCTCGGCATCTATGACGAACAAGCCGCACGCGGTCATCTTCTTGAATGATGCTCGCTGTACACGTTGGATGCTCTTGTAAAACTTTCTGTCCGTATCTATATTGTACAATAGTAGATGATTGAAATAAGTTGAGATTAATCTAATATCTACAAAAACTAGTATACTCAATGCCTCGCCAAACATGACAATTTAAAGTTTTTTTTAGAATATAAGAAAAGTCAGGTTCCATTAGGACTTAATGTACAAAGCGCTCCGGGCACTCGGCGTGCGGCCTGGGCACTGTGACGAAAATGTATGGCGTCTGTCCACAGGCCCGCGATGCGAAGTATATTTCGTTCCTTTGACGCCATACATCTTGTCAGCGCCCTGGCCGCGCAACCTGTCCGCTTTGTATATCAAGTCCCAATAATGTAGAGACAACAAAAAAAGTGCTTTGGCTAAGTACTTTGATACTGAGGCAACGCCATTGAGGCAATAAAGTACAATTTATAAGAAATACCTGAACAATTCCCGGACTTCATGAGCATTACACACGTACTTTTCACATCTCGCATGGCTGCATAGAACTTCTCACATTCTATACTCAAGCATATGAGTATGATTATAAACTTTATGTTCCATAATTGTGTCAGAAAAAGTCGAAAGTCATACTGAAATTATTGAGTAGCATATTTTAAAGTCGGTACCTGGGTCCGCCGAAAAGTGTCTTAAAGTTATTTCTGTTATATATTATTTATTATGTGGGCTTTTTCACCAATGCTATATATAACTACGCGGTGCGAGAATGTGTGTGCTGTGAAAATGTGTGTTATTTTTCATCAAAACTGAGCGAGGGACTTGCGCAGTGCGATAATGAGTAGCAAACTTGTAAAACGGTCCTTAGCTGAGTGGTACGAGGATGCGTGACGAACTGTTTTCAGCTGTGTACGAAGCAATGCGAGTTCGAACATTTAGCCCGCCGTTTACCTCACTCACGCACATTCCTCGCAGACATTTCTCGCTTTTTATACATAAGAGCTTAATAATATATTCCAGTTTAGGAGAAATATTAATCCTATAAATGATTTTTTAATTCGCGCACCACTTGTTTTTTTTTTGGTATAGGCATGTAAAAAGGAACGCATGTGAGTTAAAAATGATGAATATAACCCAATTATTTAATGGTTTGTGTGAGAATGATGTGAAAGAAATTGAGTAATAATTATTGCCTGACGGTTTACAGGAGAAAATGGGCCATCAGCCATCGTCTTGAATAGATAACTCTACCAGATACCCTTCCTCTCCCTTGATCGTGTATCTCGTTTAGCTATAAGCATTTATTGTTGTTTTTTACAGGCAGGACCATAGTAAGATAAACAATTAAGTATTCACTTACCTTAACTTTGGCCCGGAATGTGAATATCATTGCTTGGTTACGCAAATTAAGGAAAACGCATAATATAGTAAAATACGCTATCTGAAATAATTAAGATGATATAAGAGATTATATATGATTATGTACTTTTACATATAATTTTGTCTCTAAATAGACATTCAAACAATGAATCGCATGTAAATTATGTGGTAAGTGTTTATTTTAGAACCATTGATTCGCGCGTGTTTTTGGAATGTTACATGACATTTGGATAATGGTTCCTAGAATCAACTTGCGCGACTTATGACTTACCATTTGTTGAAATGTTTTTTCTATAATGTTATAAGTCTCCAGAATAATCAAGTACACATCAAACATTAAATTACAATATTTTCTTCTTTCGAAATCTTTACTGTCTCTTGATTTTTTAACATTTTCAATCCACACACGAAGGAGTTTCTCCAATAATTTTATTATTGTTAATGCATATATAGTATTGATTTCATAGGAAATGCAGCCGTAAATTGTTATAACATCGAACACATTTCCGACGTAAAAAATACAAAAACAAATACAAAAGCCAATGCAACAAGTATTTAAAATTATAATCCAAGTCCAGTTGAACACAGTGAAACCTCTGAGTTCGTGCTTATCTATTCGTAGGACTTTGATTACGTGTTGAATAAATAAGACCAACAAGACATTGTAGTCGCCGTGGATGATGTTTGAGATGCTGTTGTGTGAAAGGCTCACAGAATAGAAGAAACGGTTGTTCGTCCTACGACTACTAATATGAATAATGCGAATGATTAAATAATACAAATAGGCGAATCGAAATATTAGCGTGCCAAATATCTTTATGACATTATAAAAGTTATTAATGACACTGATAAGGTTGTTACGAATCATATACTTTCGGCAGAGGAAGAGTGTTTGCATTAAATTCAACGGTCTTAGGACAGATTGTAAATCTTTTTCAATAAAATTAGTACTTGGTATTCCGTTAAGATTTACCGCTGAAAGATTATTGCTTATCCCCTACATTTGGTTAAAAACATTACTCTTGAGAGGCAGTTGACTGTTTAGGCAGTTAGACATTAATAGGCCTAGAAAACTGTAGTCAATCGATCAGCAACTTATTTTCTAATACGTAGTTTAGTAAATTGTGTTTTTTATTAATTGTCATCACTGTTTCCATGACGATCCCACATACATTTATTGGGTGATTACATATGAAGTTTTCGTTTTTATTTCGATAACTTCGGTTGGACTTGGAATTTTAAAGTAAATAAACTCTATATTTAAGCCATGTCTTTCTTTGCTTGAAATCTGTTTCTAGTCATTTGTTTCTTTGGGTTTTGTTTGTCCTGGAATATCGCCATAAGATTTATACTCCTTTTGTATGAATTCTAGGAAAAATCGGAATTTTTTAATTTGAGTTCCGACGGGGTATCTGTGTTTCAAACGGCATGCGTTATTGGTTCAATGGCTTTCGTTTGAGAAGTTTTACCTCCCAAATCAATCTCCGTGTGGCCTCGGAGTATTTCCCAAACGCAAGCGATTGAACCAATTACTCACAATCCGTACAGCAGCAGTACTAAGGACATTTAAATACTCGTACAATGCCTAAACAGTAAGTAATTACTGAGCACATAAAAAGCACGTGATCAACCAGAAGGCGAGACAATTCAATCAGCCTGCCTATAAGCGGATTTTAACAATATTCACAGACACCAAAATTGGACTTCAAAACCACAGACAAAAGAAATGGTGTTACAGGAATGTTTGATTAGAAAAGTGCTTTCTTTGGAAGCAACCGTATCCAGCAGATGATAAACGGAGTGAAAACGAGGCATATAGCTCTGTCCTGTTAGAAGGGGCCAAGTATAGACCATCATCTACGACCCTGGCGCAATGCGGGTTGGTGGAACTCTTTCTTTCAAGTCTTGAATCTTTGACAAGGCTTCCGATCCCTTAATAACTAGCATGTATCGAGATGAATGTAGTACACTAAAATCGTAACCGCCATTTTACATTGTAGCAATAGAACAAGTATTTGATAGTTGTGATGACGTGTTAGAGCTTAGGGCAAACTTTTCCAAAGGGCCATGGCCATCCGGCTGAGCCGAGGATACCGCACGGTCTCCGTGCGGTATCCGGCGAGCCGGCGAGCCTCCATGCCGGATTAGCAGTTGTAACAAGTAAATGAAAACATTATACAAATATTTTGTTCGCGACGAGCGTCACAAACAGTTTTTAATTATTTAACTCGCGTACATATGTATCTATGTAATAGATACTTTAGTTTAAATGCTATGTAATGTTCAAAATTAAATTATATTAATTATAGTAGGGTGACACACTCCCTCACATATCCCCTAAGGTAACGTTTTCAAAAGGTAACCCGGTAAGGTATTATTATTATTATTAGCTTTATTTAATCCCTTACATGTATGTATTTCTTATCTACTATTATGTATGCTTATTTATTTATTTGTTAGTAATGTTAGTTTTGTTTTTAAATAAGGTTAGTATTGTTAGGTGTAAGGGCCGCCTTTTGCGGTGAAAGCCTCCTCCAAACCATTCCAGGTGGCTCTATCATTTGCCCGTCTGGACCATAAGTTTTTAATTTGCGATATCGCGTATTCCAATTCAGCTATTCTTGCTTCATTTGCTAATGATCTGAGATTGAATGTAGATATATAATAATTTTTTTTTTAGGTTTGGTGGGTGGTCGTCTACAACCCCCGCGGTGACGAGCCGTTCTGGGGGAGGATTTGTAGGTTTTGTGTTTGTCTTTGAAATATAACGTTTGTTTTTTGTTTTAGAGGGTGCAGTGTTTTCATTTTTCTGGAGTTTTCTTAATTTCTATTCATCAGAATCATTTGAAGAGTAAGGAGTTTCCCCTTCCTCGGGTTTTTTAGTTGAAATAACATTTTGTTTAGTGAAGAAATTTTTCATAGAGCTCTGATTTTTTCCCATTTTATATGTTTGAGTTTTATTCTTTTTTATTGCTTGTTGTTGTGCGGTGTTCTTGTTTGAATCTATTAACTGGTGGGGAGGGGTTATTTCTTACTCTCTCTTTTTCCTAGTTTTTTCTGTTTCGGTTTTGTTTGTCTTTTCTTCTTTTGTTTCGCTACTGTCTTTCATGGATGGTTCTCGAACTATAAGTTTGTCGTATCGCAGGAAGGCTATTTTTCCGGCTTCCTTCTCTTTTTTTAACTGTTCTTGTAACTCTTTACGCATTTCTAGGATTTGAGGTGGGAAATCTTCTTTCATATAAATAGTTTTCGTTTGTATATATTTCTTGTTTTTCAAAATTGTAATCTTCCTGCCATACGTTGTAAATGTTACGACGATAGGTCTCACTTTGTCTTTTAAGTATTTTCCCATTCTCCGGACCGTCTCTAATTCTTTTCTGTCACATTCCAGCTTAAGCTCGTCTTTAATAGTTTGTAACACGGTTCCTTCCAACTCCTGATATTATTTTTCACCTTCTTGTACCCCAAAGAATATGACATTCCTTTGTCTAATGTGTTTTTCTATGGCACTAATTCTTTTGTCATGTTTGGAGTTAGTTTCCTTAATTTGTTCAAGTTCCCTTTGTAAGAAGTTAAAATTTTGGTCTATTTTATCATTTATTTTGCTCGTGATACTGGTCTCTAAATTCAGCAGTGATTCTTCAGTGTCTCTTTTAATATCTAATCTTAGTTCTTTTAAAAGTTTTTCTATTTCCGACATAGTGGCGCCCTCTGTTAACTTTAGGCCGTATTGTATACTTAAGCTCTGTGATGCCCTCTGTGAGTAAGGTGCTGTACTATGTGAACTTTTGGACGTTTTTGTGTAAGTATGCTTTGGAAGTAGTTTCCCTGAGCGGAGACAGATGTCACTCTTCTTTGCTACTTCTTGTTGTTTAGGTCGTCCGTTAGATGTCGTTGTGCGCCGAGTTTCTAATCGATTTTCGTGCTATGGTCTAAGGATGACTTTGACAATTTGATTTTGTAGGTTAGGTTTGCAATTTCGGTGTAATTTTAAACAGAAAACTATTTCTTTATTTTTAATGCACAAAAATGTTCAAATTTTCAATGTTCACACGATTTTTAAAGCACATCGGCTAGTTTTTCTTTAAACTGTCATTGTCATTCACATCACTTCACCTCAGTCAGGGTCTCCACTATTCTGCACTGTTTTAACATAAGTTTGTCTAATTTTTGTCGTGATTACACTTTTAAAACTTTAAAATCGACGAGCGTTTAAACAAACAATGTTTACATCACCGCGCCCTCTGGCCGGTAAGGTATTAGAAGGTAAATAGGAGGTATTGAACATTTCACACATACTCACACAGACCAATAACATATCTCAGGTAATCGGGTGAATGAACAAACAACCGCTCACACCTTCATTTACTAAACATAAAAAATATCTAGGTTTTCAGAATCTAGATAATCTGATCTGAAGCCACAAAATAGGATTTTATAGAAAATGTAGATTTTTTCCCGGTTTCCAGTTCTTGGGCCTATACTGTTGCCACCCCTAGGGGAGTGGATTTGACTATTGTGTATCTGGACAGGAGTATGATGAACCTACCCTGAGGTATGACAGCCCTCGAGGCTCAGATTTTAATAGGTTCACAGACTTACTACACAGGAAATTTACTAGTTCCATTGAACTAACCCCTCAGTAGACAGGGTTGAAGGGGTGGTTTTTACCCCAATAGACGGAAAATCTCAGGGGATTTAGGAGGAGGTACATCAATCCCTGTCCCGACTTAGAATAGTCTTAGATATAGCCGAAAATGTATAGTAGTTAAAGTTAAACTTACAGTTACAAATAAAACTAAAACATCGATTTGAGGGCCTCATTACGCTAAAGTAGTGTTCTAAAATGGCAATCAGTTTAAAAAATGGCATTTGTAGTCATTGGCAAGAAATAATTAGAATCTATGACTAAATATAGTGAAAATAGTCGCGAAAAAGTTCACTTAATCGCTAGTTGCAGTGTTAACAATATTTTTTGCGACTTCATCATTGGTAAGCATATATAAAAAAGCAAAAAAAGCAGTCGTTTTGGTCACACTCTACATCGAAGGAATTCAAGAAGGATGGACCTACTCCAAACACACCTCGTTTCAGTCGATCACGCCCGTGCGGTACATATTGTAACATAATATTATAATATGTAACATAATATGAACAAGGAGCACAATATGACATAACTTTTATATACTTCAAATACATTCAGGTAAATCATCTTTATAGGCAAACAAACTCTAATAAAACAATAGTGTAAGAAGTAATAAAGCCTATAACGTAGCGACAAATAAATAAATACATTATGAAAATAGTTTAATATGTAACATAATATGAACAAGCAGCACATTAAGACATTACTTCTATATACTATAAATACTTTCAGGCAAAATATAGTTATAGATAAACAAACTCTAATAAAACAATAGTGTAAGAAGTAATAAAGCCTGCCAACTGTACAGGTAGCCCAGCGTCTATGATAAACAAGCCGCATGCGCTAATCTTCTTGTATGATGCCTTCTGTAAACGTTGGATGTTCTTGCAAAGTCTTCTGTCTGAAAAATAGTTTTAATTAATGTCCGGAATTGCCAAACCTGGAATTTACACATTTAACCCATATTAATTAAGTAATTATGTAATACCAAAATCCTTATAATAGGTACTATTTGATTTAATTTCCATGGCTTGAAATGAACTCGCCACACGTTTCCCAAACAATACGACTCTTAAAACTAGAATTAACAGAAGCGACAATGAGATACTGAAACTCAACGAGTTCCTGAATTATCATAAAACTCTCTTAGATTCCGCAACAAAATTAATCAGAATAGATCAACGGAATCTAAGAAAAAACAGATATTTAACTTCCTACCGAATCAAACAAAATATCGCTCAAAAGACCTGTGCCAAAAGACACGAAGGTCCGGAGTTAGTAACAAAACACTGTCGGAAACTGCAAATGGGATAAATAACTTACCAAAACAATTTCTTGACTTCATGAGCATTACACAGGTACTTTGAACATCTCTCATTACTGCATAGTATCTCTCACATTCCACGCTTAAGCATATAAGAACGATGGCATTCTTAATGTTCCAAAATTGAATTACTAAAAGTAGACTGGCGTACTAAAACATGTCACAATATTTTCTGTAGTACATGTCCTAAAAAGGGGATGATTAGTATTTCGGCAATGTACTTACTTTGATATTGCCCCTGGCTATTAACTTTCTTAAAGTTAATGCCATTGCTAGGTTCCGCAAACTCTGGTAAGCAGCTAAAACCACGTAAAAAACAATCTGAAAAATAACTAGATGTGAAGTACATCGTTACAATGTTCAACTTAACAGGCGCTCTGGTATTTAAAATGAAAAGATTTTCCATTAAAAAATTACACTGCGGGCATGACTAAGAAATGTGTGGGCGGACGTAATACACATACATAATTCAACTGCTAGAAGGAAAGTTGAAAAAATAATTTAAAAGAAAGGCCTTTGTCCCGAAGAATACAGACAGACTAGGCTAGCAAATACCAATTAATGCACAATTAAGCTTGAAAAAATTAAAAGTAACCCTATTTTAAGTTTTATTTTATTAATTTCTTATTTTTAATAATAAAATAACCATACCATGTGTTGAAAAGTTGCCTCTATGATCATGTAAGTTTCCTGTATATTCACATATGTATCAAACATCGTTTTCCAGGTCTCTTCTTTTTTCATTTCTTCATTCTTTCTAGAGTTTTTAAGTTTTTCATTCCACTCACGAACTATGTGCTGTACTAATTTCAATACCAGCAAAGCGTACACTACGTTAATATCAAAAGTAATGTTAGAGTAAATTGCAATAATCTCGCAAATACCTAGGTCAAAAATAAAGGAGTACACATAGATAAAGCTAATGTAAAAAATATTAAGGAAGATAACATATTTCCAGTTGCCCACAATTAAACTTTCGAGTTTATTTCCATTTATTTGTAAGATTCTGAGCATGTGTTGGATTTTAGAGACCATCAATATGTTATTACTGCATTTTGTGATGTTCACACCGGTGTTAACTAAATCCCCGATGAAGGATAACATGTAGTCGGTAGAAAGAATCGAACAATAGAATGAATTGTAAATTCCCCGTGCATCATTAATCTGTATGAAATAGAGATTCAAACTGTACAAATAAACACACCCAATTACTATCATGCAGAACACTCGCATACAGTTGTAAAGAAAGCTATTAGAAGTAACAATGTTATCACGAATAGAATACTTCGCGCAGAAGAAAAGACTTTGCATCAGATTCAACGGTTTTAGTATAGATTTTAAATCTTCTTCAATCACGTTATTGAGTAATATTTTGTTAGATGAGCCTGTTGGCAAGTTCTCGATGAGATCAGTGATTCTGTTTAATTTTGAATTGTTTTTGAAATACCAAAACATGTTTGTATTGCGGGACAGGTCGTTTGAAGTAAAACTGAAGTCAATCGATATACAAGTAATTTCTTAATAAATTTAATTGTGCTATGAATGGATAGTGTTTTGTTTGTTATCGCACCCACAATGGTAATTTATTAAATAATAATTTAATTGTACTTAATTACCTATTAGTGAGTGACTCGACCACTTAGGCGCAGTTTTTTCGACTTGACAAACCACCACGGTGCATCGGTGTTTTAATATTTGGCACGCCGCTTTGCCCGCGTAAAATACGGCCCAGCCGTTTCGGAGATAAGCCAGAAGAAACAGACAGTATTATATTGTTTTTAAGTTTATATGCAGTAAAATTGAATATCTTAGTCGTCGCATACAAAATGGTTTAATAAGCCCGAGTTCAGAAAAGACAGATGCTGTGGTGGACGGAAATTGCCAAATAGGGGAAATAATTCGTGTATAAGCGAATTCTGGCATCGTTGTAGGGAATGGTGTTTTAAACAACATAGTACAAGTGCCAAGAGGGGTGTGTAAAGGTTTAGTTGTTCGTAAATATTGGCATGATTTTACTGCCGGTACAAAGCAGGACGACATTATAATATGTGTGCATATTTTAACTTTTTATATGTTTCCGTGATCATTTCATTCTAGCCTTTTCCCAATTATATTGGGGTGGGCTTCCAGTCAAACCGGATTCAAATGAATATCAGTATTTTACGTGGAGCGGCTGCCTACTGGACCTCCATAACCCATTAACTGGGTAACACGGTACTCATTGGTAAGACTGGTGTCAGATATTCTGGCTTCTGACTATCCGTAACGACTGCCAAAGATCTACAAATGATAGCCGGGACCAACGGCTTAACGTGCTTTCCGAGGCACGGAGGAGTCTCGGTATGTTAAGATGGTCACCCATACACAGACCAACCTCGGCAAGCGTTGCTTAACCTTGAAGATCGACCCGTGCGGCTGTTATTATTACAAAACAATAATTAATTGGATGGACAATAAAATTGCAAGGTTCAGAATTAGAACGGGCTGTTTTTTTCTATGCTTTTTTATTTTTTTTACTATTGGAAATCTGAAAATGAGGAGTGTCAGACTCTTACTGACTAAAACCCATCCGTGTCCACCTAATGTCCTTTGCGTTCCAGGGCCGCGGTGACTTTTTCGAACAAATTCCGCAACTCTTTTCTATGCCAACTGATATTGTTTCTCGTTCTATCTCAAAGGGTTGCCATGATCGCCACGCTTGGCAGGCGGGTTGGCGATCGCAGTGTAGCTGAATGCACAGAGAATGCTGCTGCCCATTCTCAAGTCAAACTATCGATGAAAAAATAATAATTTGAAGACTTCACTGTTTCCGATGACGTCTTACTTATAATGGAATAGTTAATTTAAAGTCCCCAGGTTTTATAATATAAATGACAAAAATAAAATATGGGCTATATTTATTTTCGAAAAAAGTAGAGATCCGCACAAAAATGTAACCCAAAGTAGCAACATTTTGACTAATAAATTCATCATTTGGCGTGCGCTGAGAAAACTATTGATGATACATAAAAATAATGAAGTACTCATTATTACCCATCTACCTATATACACCTATCAAAAAGTGCGCAAGAGTATATGTCTAACTATTATGGTTAATTAAGTCACAATGACTGCTATTTGTTCAAACTGGAGAAAATCTTAGTAGCTTGGTACGATTAAGTTGAAATGCGGCATTAATGATTTAGATAAAACATCAGAATAATAAATGGTTGGATTTTTCGAAAATAAACCCCTAAAAGGGGTGATGAAGTTTTTAGGCGAGGACATTAGCTATTGTTTGCTTCAATTTATGTGGAAATTATCCCACTTTAAATTGATCATATAAACTAAAAGTGGGATAATTGAAACGGATCTAATACTTTTTACATAATCAACTCCTGACGGGGTGAACGGGGTGAAAAGTTGCGCTTTTCCTGAGACCACAGAATCAGCAGCAAACATTGCTGGGTAATTAATGAAAATCGTTGTGCTTAAATTTCCAAAACTAACCTTTAAAAGGAGGTAGAAGGGAGCGTTGAAATTCGAAGAGTACCGACTAAATTGGCTAATCAGACTTTGCAATTTTATATAGACAACAACCACACAGAAAAGTCAGAATTCGTGCGACTTCGTAAGTTCGGGGTTAAATAATTGACAAGTTGCTCGAAAAAAAATTGGTACCTAATCAAAGTTGTTCGTCTCTCAATTCAAGTTAAAACTTGGAATACTATTTCTGAAATTAATACAGTGTTAATGGTCTTTAAAGACATCCGAAACAAAATTTGAGATTCTCTTACAAAAAATAACGTAAAAAACTATAAAATTTGATCACCCTTTAGAAATTTAGGGTTTTATAGTAAAAACAAAAGTCCTTGCGTGTCCAAAACTCGGTGACTATTGATGCTGTGAAGCTGTTATCTGGCATGGTTATAGAAAATAAAAAACGTAAAAAAATCTGCCATAGGAGATGGAGGGTTAACTTTTTATCGTCTGTTATATTGTAGCGGCGTCAATACCGCCACAAAAAACTTACGTAGGTAGTGAAATCTGTACCACCATTATCGAACTACGTCGTAAAGATCTGCATCGCGGTATCAGTTTTCCTTGCGATTTGAACATATACAACAGCTAACAGCCCAAATATCAACCATCGGGCAGTTGCCCACCAGACACAACAACCGTCTGGTCGGAGGATCTTGCCTTTTTAATGAAGGTTTGCGGGACTTTCCTATACTGGTGACCCTCGACCAAGTTCGTATAAAGTCAGCGTTCTACAAAAAAAAAAAAAGTCACTGCAACTTGAGTACGTATAAGAAGTGCTTACATGTTGGATGAAAGTGACGCTAATCGATATGGAACTCAGCGTTATGATAGCTCAATTTCAAGAGTCTAGAAATCATCTAACACGAGCAGTAGAACGAGCAAATATAATGTTTGCCAATTGTCAAAATTTTGTCAGCTGGTACTAGCAGCGGTGGCGGTAAGGTATTACACGAGACGGTAACAGTGAGTAATGACAGATACCGGTATCGATCGTTCTACATAACACAGAAATAATAAACTGTGCAGCGTTCCATTTTTTAAGTTGGTCGACTATTACTCGTTAACTTGTAAAGCCTACTTAGCTGTGATAGTTTTCCTTATAAATTCATTATATATTCATATTGTATGCTACTACCATGATTTTTTTACGTCTCCAAAAACAACCGTTTAGCTGGCTGAGGGGGGCTCTTGACTCTTACAAAAATGTTAGCACTTCAAACCTTAATATTTCGCAAACGGATCCTTGGATGGAAAAATGGTTTTAGTAAAACCCTCAATATTTTTAAACAACCTATCCAACGACATCTCACACCATGGGGTAGACAAAAAAAAATCGCTACTTTACATGTAGAAACATATATTTCAAGATTTTATTTTACCACTTTGTCGGCGTGATTAATATGTATGTCGCAGTAAGATAGTTATATCCGTAATATAGTTATATCCCTAGGGATATAATTATATACCGTAACATAGTTATACGAAAGCGATTCTTTACTATCTCACTAGGAATATAGTTATAAAACCGTCGAAGTTTAGTGATATACTTATATTACTAGATTAAGTTCAGTGTTATAAATATATTAGGGTTTGTCTCAAAAAAGTCATAGTGTATCATATTGTCATCATATTGTAGTATATTAAAGCTTATTTATTCTCAAACATTTTTGAAAAATTTTCAAAAGTGTGCCACTTTTTTGAGACAGACCCATTACTTGATAAAGCCTAGTGAAATAGAAATCAACCATATATGTATAATTAAATGAAACAAAATTTTATTGGTTTTATCTTTATTAACAAATCAACTTTATGTATCCTGCAGTTAGTTACAATACTTTGTGACATTAACACGTATTAAAGTAATTATAATTAAAACGATCATATTTTTTGGAATTTAAACATTAACAATACAATTAAAACTAATCAAACATTAAAAATCTTTTAAAGCCAAACATTTTTGAGATATCTTTATTTCTTATCAACAAGTTGAGATCTTGGTTTCTTTAAAAGTATTTTTTAATTTTTGTTCAGACAAGAAGAAAATCATGACATCTAGAATTACATAGCACTGAATGCTTTTTACAGGCACATCTTTTAGTAGAACACTGTATATTCGATTTTTTACAGGAACATTTTAAATAACCTTGGCCACCAAAGCGCGACAATTTTTGGCATATTTCTCTCAGTGACAAGTTTTCATTTGGTATAGGATCATTCAAAGTAATGTTTGAAAGCTGTATTGCATTTCTGGGTAACCAATCTTTCAGGATACCAACTGATGTTCCAATTTTATGACTTTCATTTCGCTTTTCTAAAACTATTCCTAATACATTTTTTTGATCCAATGGTCCACGATCTATCTTTGGTATTTCTATAAGAACTGAAGATCTCACGTCAATGTCAGGAAATTTCTGTGATGAGTGGGTTTTCATTTTTTGTGCGGCTTTTCTTAAGTTTTCGGCAGCTTTGTCTCTTTGGTCTTGAATGTTTTTTTCACTGTTGCATAAAAAGCATAATAGCTGCGATCCGTAACCTTCATCACATGACGTTATTCCACAAATTACGTGAACATTTCGTGCACACGAGTAGCATGAATGTGCTCCTGTACATTCTTTGCCGCAAACTACACATAAAAGTAAAATTTGTTCTGCTGGCACTCCAGGTGCCGATTGTTGCAAGTTGCATTAATTTCTTCATCTTTATCCATAGCTGGCACAAGTATGCCGCCGCCTCCCCCGCCGCGAGGGAGGCGGCGCGCCGCCTGCGCCGCACACTCTGAAAGCTATTTCACTAAACTTAATCTAGTAATATAAGTATATCACTAAACTTGGACCGTTTTATAACTATATTCCTAGTGAGATAGTAAAGAATCGCTTTAGTATAACTATGTTACGGTATATAATTATATACCTAGGGATATAACTATATTACGGCGTTATCTATCTTACTGCGACATGTATACTCATACCAAATTTCAACTTTCTTGCACTACGCGTCTCTGAGCTCAATTGCGGACGGACGGCCATACAGACAGACAGGAAGACAGACGGACATGGCGAAACTATAAGGGTTCCTTACTACTACTTACCAAATTGAAAAGTCGTTTCAAGGGAATAATGGGACAGCATTCTATGGAGAACTTACGACCAGCAATACTGCGGAGCGTGCCTGCCTGCTGGCTGTGGATGAATGGAAGTCGGGTCTTTGGCTACAGGCACTACCGTCACCCAATATAGGTACTATGCTTAATGTCAATACTTTCCGCATCGCTACGTGTCTGCGTCTGGGTGTTCCACATCGGTGTCAATGCTGTGAAGCAGTCGACCGCCTCGGACACCATGGCCTGTTCTGCAGTAAGAGCGCTGGTTGGTTAGCCCTACTAACTCAAACGGCCCCGTTTTTGTGGAACACATCCAATCTTTATCTTTCCTAAAAAACTTTGATGAGGACTTTAAACCAATTGCAGATTTATTATAAAATATGTATATGAATAAATAAAATAAAAAAATACGTAAGGAACTAAACTTAGTTAAACAACGTTAGTGTTTTTTCTTAAAAAACTTTACTGCTCATAATGCCTATGTCCAGCAATGGACGTCTTTCGGCTGATATGATGATGATGATATAAAGATATGTATATTCAGCAGAAGAAGTGGGACTGGCAGGGACATAATTTTATTTCGGCCCAACGATATTGATTACTCTCTGAGGAAAGTAAGTGGAAATGGTAAAATATATCTCAATAGACAAGAGGGTTATTAATCACCAAATGGTCCCATCAGTCTTATTGAAGTTCAAGGACATCACATTCAATATTCAAAAAGTAAAAATCGTACAAGTGTCGGGCCACACACAGTACGGGCCGTGTGGTTCCGTAGTTGCCATACCTATGAAAATGACACTCATGTCAAGATGGCGCCAACTTCAAATTTGATTTCGAGCCCATTTCCAATACTGCTTTAAAGCTTAATATTTTGGAAACGGATTTCTTAATGTGAAAATGGTTTGAGTAACACCTAATATTTTTGAAAGACACCCACACAATCCAGTGAGTTGGAGTGGTGTTCCTGGCTTCAGTGGGTCGAAGCGGTGCCGTGAATCTTAATGACTTGACTGCTGGCATCGACAGGAGAGGTTCTTCAACCTTCTTGAATAATCGCCTAAGGTGCAGTTTACCAAGGTTGCGGATGAGTTTGAGGGTGACGATAGAGGCTGAGGATGCTGACCAGGAATGCTGGTGGTCAGGATCCCCGTAGAAGCTGTAGGTACTGGCTGGCTGTATGACTCGCTGCACAAAAGCTTGAGGTCATGATGAAGTAGGTCTGCACGAAGGCTGCGCAGACGTTTAATGTGACCAGTGGAAGTTTTATCTAAAACAATAAAATAGAAAAAGAAGTCCAAAGAATATTTTATCCTTTCAACTTTCTTCTGACTTTATTGCTGTCTTCAAAATAACGGAAACAAGATTATTATATAACTTCAATCACAAGGAAGTGCTATATTATACCGCAGGTTTTAGTGCCTGCTTTACTGTTTCCTAGGACTATTCACAAAAATCAGATGGACCGCTTTTTTCAACAAGATTCCAGTACTGTGATAATTATTTCATACTCGTATGTATTTCCCTCTTCTCGTTCTGTTAGTTTTGTATTGTGCTTCGTTCTTAGCCACATCTTGCTTATCGTTTTGATCCAGGTTATGCATAAAAGCATAGATTTTAGAAAAAGTGTCCGAGGTTTTATATCTTGGAATTGGATTTCCGTTTCCACTATGTTTGGCATCAACATGTTTATCAATACTACTTTTAGCATGGCGTTTGTGTACCTGACTGTCATTAACTTTTTTTGTGAATTATTGTTCACCTGTATCGATTTGGACTTTTTTATGCTATTCGAATTATTTATTACTAAGGAAATATCTCGAGGAATGGATAAAAAGTGTTCAAATATTTCATGAGGGAGAAAATGATGAAAAATATGGTATGAAATTGTTTGAAACATTTTTGAAATCTTCCGAGGTGTACAAGACGGCATCCCAAGTATTGGTAGGCTTTTAAATTAACATATATAAATTTAAACCGTGTATAAATTATTTAGTATTTAAATAAATAAATAAATAAAATAAAATTTGTTTATTTCAAGTACCACAAGACTCATATCAACAAAACACATTTAGTTAAAGTAATTAGTTACGTCCCTCTTTTTGTACACCCGTATAAATTACAATAAGGAGTTACAATTATGTTAGCTAACCTGTCTCTAAATCTCATTTACAGTTACTGAATTGCATCGTCCATACTTTTTTTTTTTAAGGATGGGAAATCATCAAATGACTTTTTCCGCTCTGGGTGGAGCGAAAGGGTGTGTCGGACTCTCACTGACTAAAACCCATCCGTGTTCCTTCTAAAGCCCTTTGCGTTCCAAGGCCGCGGTGACTCTTTCGAACAAATTCCGCAACCCTGGCATCGTCCATGCTTACGGCCGCAATTTAAGTTTTTTCGACATTTTTACAACTACTGGAATTTCTTCATACCCTATCTGGGTATGGCTATTTTGTTGATACGTTTGTATGTATGGATATGCGTTTAAGTATTTATTCCTGTATTTGAATATATCTGAATCTATGAATAATATTGTATATAATATAGATGGTCGCGTAATGACGTCACTACGCTGAATCGCGATGTTAAGATTTTCCACAAATACATGACCCCCCTTGGAAATCACTGAAAATAATGTCTCTCATTCTGAGCTCGGTTTTTCCTAGTAAATGCCTTGAAGGCTCCTCACACCTTTTTGGGAATTTGTACATACAGTATTTAAGGTACTTTTCCTCCATGTGGCAAAGTCGTGGGCAGCCCTGTAAATAATTCAGTGAGTAACATAATTTTAAGTATACTAGCATAAATAAGGAACGCTGTGTCTGAACTAAACAAACACGAATAAAGTTTAAAGGTAAGAAGTACCTTTATACAGGGTGTTCCAGAAGAGCGTGGTCATATTTAAGGATGATGTTCTATTGCTTCTATAGAGTAAAGAAAAAATATCAAAATAAAAAAATATTGACACTTAACTTTGTTAAAGGCTATATTATAGCTAATAACTGATAAATATAACTAAATAAAAAAATATGAATAACATTTCACGTATTTTGAATTTTCATTGGTTCAACAATTTAATTTTGTTGTTCATTGGCCTGGTTCGAATATTTTCAAGAAGTCTAGAAATCAAATCAATCAGTCAAAAAGAAGAAAACCAATAACGTCTGGTTATATTAAAAACAAAAGTAGATTGTATCAAACTTTATTGGTAGTCTGAACGCATTGGCAAAGTAAAAAAAACACCGTAACTTAGTTACTGAGCGAACAACTCTAATATTGTAGGGCTCGCATAATCAATATTACACTATAATGTATGCATGATGATGATTCATTTTAGACGATTTCTACTTGGCTCCTCGTGGTGGTTGCGAACAGTATTCACTATTCTTGAATAATATTATTATTAACTTGACATAAAAGTGAATTGCCACAGTACAACAGCGTAATTTGTGATAACTTCCATCAAACATATTGGTAGCGCAGCATCTACATGGAACAGGCCACACGCGGTCATCTTACTGAATGTTCGATTGGCCAGTAGCACGCTCTTGCAAAAGTGCTTTTGACTTCCTGTACGAAAACACAACTTTTACTAACGGCATAAAGCTTTCAATCTCGCAAACAACAACTTTTTGTGAAGTTATAAATGTATAGTGCGGTCGATTTTTTGTTCGCGAATTTAGTGTTGGTCCCGTAGTAAAATTGTTCAAAATGATAAGTACATACAACGACATATTTTCGAATTTTGTGTGTTTCTGTCACACGTTGTAAAAAAATAAACTTGTTATGACTTCTGTATAAAAGTAAATATTTTAATACTTCTCGCGGACTATTAGCGCGATCTATATTGTACTTCCACTTTTCTTTAGCCTAATTTATTTAAGCTTGGCAGAGCATGTCTTATTCTTTCATACTTCCCCGATAATTGTCATCTCAATTCATCATTTAAACTTTACCCTCTATATTTGGTTCATTCCCCAGTTATGACTTTCAAATATTCTTACTTGGACAATCCCCGTTCGCCATAAGCTGTATACACGACGTCTCAGCATCCTCAATAGTTATATAGAACCTCTCACAGTATATGCCATGTATTATTATAAGTATTATATTCTTGAGAAGAAATATTACTGAATCCACACCGAAGAATGCTGGCTAAAAAATATTTCTAATAAGATACATGATAGACAGCAATATTTTATGAGCAAATAATTTAAAAACTAAGTTATAATTTCCGTACTTACTTCGTCGTTCGATAGAATATGTCTTTTTATCTCGAATATGATAAAGTAATAGTATAGCATAACGTGAAGAAATTTTACTATTACTTGGCTTACAGTCTGAAAACAAAACAAACCAAATATTTATAATTTAAGTAACCCATGATTGTAAAGATGACGACACTTACGAAAAACTTTATTTCAATAGCTGTCTTATAATTTTCTGATGCTGAAAGTCTGGATCTTTCAATAAGTAATTTATCTTTAAGCATTTCTCTTCCTATCCATCTAAGTAACCTGTTATTTTCCACTGCTTGTCAATGGGCTCCTCTCCCTGTTACATATAATAGTATATATCTGTTTTTTTTGCGGAATGGGAATCAGTTTATTCATCGAAGATAGAGGATATCTTCGTCATGGCCGACCATTCTGTCGCAATGTCGCCTATTATTTAATGGGACCCAATAAGTGGTTATTTTAATTATTACAGTGAAGACTTGGATTCATGTTTTAGTAGCAGAAGACGAATCGTCACTTACCAACACCTGGAAAATGATTTTATACCAATTGTAAGCATTTAAAATATGTTGGTAATCTCAAGCAATTTGTCACATTGTTTTTTAATATTTTGATCACCATTTAACATGAGGGTTTCTTTAATCCATTCATCGAGAATTTTTTTAAATAATATTATCATTCGGATAGCTATAATGTAGTTTACATCGAATGTAATAAACGTAATATCACAAATAAATTGTTGGGCAATTTCTACAAAACTTGACTTGACACCAAATAAAAAATAAATCACATGTAAATAAGTATCCCCACATATTGAAAATACGAGTGTAATCCAGTTCCAAACAACGTATCGTTTGATACTGTCTTTCAAATTTATACTCTTATGGATAGTTTGAATCTTCAAAATAAGAAAAACATGTTTTCGTTTATGCACAATGTCCAAAATGAATAGCATTGCAAAACAAGCTGATTGGATGATATAATAAAGAGCGCCAAGAACTGAAATGAATTCGTTTTCTGATTTTTTCATATTCACATCCCTGACGTCTATGGTAAACGTTCGATGTATACACAATGCAATCATGAATAATGTATGGCAAAAAGACAATAGTAAATATTTGTTTCCTCTTGGATAAATATGATTATTTTGTACATAGTATTTTGAAGAGAGAAACAACTGAAGTGCGAAATTAAAAGCATGCACAATCTTTTGAACTTCCTTTTCTAGTCGATTGTTGAGTAGCACTTGAAATGTGGGATTTTGGGCAGTTTTACGTTTTTGAAATATTTTGAGCATGTTCAAACGCTCGTTCTTCGATGCTTCGTGTGGAAATATTGATATAGTAAGGTCGTTCATCGAAGAAAATCAATTAACTTTGATCATAAATTATACTTTGTCATTCTGCCTTGTCATGTTATTACATTGCTTTAGTACATTAGTCAAATGACAAGATTACTTAGACAAAACCTACCAACTGCGAGTCAGTTAAAAGGACTCTGCCCACTAGACTGTATGACACCATGACCTTGCTAGGTGTTGGTCAAAAATATATATTCTTTTTATTAAAAAGTATGTGGTGGCTCACAATGGGCCGCATAAAAAGACTTAAAGTCACCCAAAGGACAATTAAATTGGCATGGAGTTACCATATGGGATCGAACCAGAAATGAAGATTTACGCAGGAGAACGAAAGTTACCGATATAACCCGAAAAATCACAAAACTTATGTAGCACTGGGCGGGGAACATTGTTCGAAGAACAAATAGTCGAAGGAGTTGAAAGATTCTGGAGTGGCGACGGTGTACCGGAAGACGCGGCGTTAGAAGGCCTCCCACAAGGTAAACTGAAGACCTGATGAAGGCCTCGAAAACCGTCGGTTGCGGGACATGGCGATACTTAAAGAGGCCTATTTCCAGCAGTGGACATGCAACGGCTGAAATGATGATGATTATCAATAAACTCCGTGCATGACATGCATGTTGCCAAAATTGTGTGCGCAGGCGTGGAAACTGCGAGCATATGGGCTATAACCGCGTACGACGACCGTTCTAAGTCTGTGAAATGACATCATATGAAAATACATAGAATATACTTTCATATGAAATCGAGGATCAAGGGTTTAGAACAAACGGAACGGTCTAGTATGAGTATAGTAGTAGAAGTATATATATAGGAAACGGTGGAGAATACGGTGGAAGTCTGCCCTGCGTGACCTCATAGCGGCCATCGGCGGCGGCGACCTCTCGCGTCCGGCCCTGGTTCAATCTATGGTCCGAAGCGAGGGAGCATGGGAAGCAATCATCTCCTTCTACGAAGCAATAATGCAAGCGTAGGAGGAAACGGGACGCGTGAGGGAGAGGCAAACCTCACACCCTTGCCGCCGCAGAAGAAAAAGTCGTCCGGGCGACGGGGGTAGCCGATTCCCGGTGACCGTAGGCGCGGGCATGCGGCAGTCGAGCGATGTGTGGCTTGCCGTCCGTTAAGGACCAGGCCAGGGTCGATGGCGCGTTGTGTTCCACTCGCGCCTCAAAGAGATGTCTAAAAAAACTGGCCAAGTGCGAGAAAGAACGAATCTCATTTTTGAAAAATGTTACTTTCAAACCATAGACTTCTTATAGGTTTAGCTAGAAGCGAAAAATAACAAAATAATAAAAACTAAAAAAACCCCCGACAAAAAAACTTTAAAAAGAAAAATATATTGATCCTTTTAGTTTAATATAGGTACGATTCTTTGGCTCAAGCGTCTTCGCCTCAGGAAACCGCATTTTTTTTTAAATTACGTGCTTAGTGTAATAGCGGTCAATATGGGTATCAAATGAAAATTTAATACCCATATTGAGGCAGTTGTGAAAAAATATAGGTATATCGCAATTTTGTGATGGCGGCCATCTTGGTTTTAAAATTTATCATAGTATATAGTATTCTACTGGTCAATCCCTTTCATTTGATATCCATATTGAAGGAGTTGTGAAAAAAATATGTAATTCGCCATTTTATGGTGGCGACACACACGTAATAGACACGTCAAACTTATAACACGACGTTTCGCCCTCACTCCTACTTTTCGGGGTACATCTGTCCCTATAACCGATTGGCTCGAGCTCCTAGGCATGGATTTGAAACCCAGTCTCAACTTTGGCGTAAACATTGAGCACGAAAACCAAACCGCGGCCAGAAAGCTTGGCATCCTAAACAGAGTGAAGCGATACTTCACGCCTGGACAGCTTTTAACCCTTTACAAAGCACAAGTCCGATCCTGCATGAAGTATTGCAGCCACCTTTGGGATGGCTCAACTAAATATCAACTTACCTAAGAGACTCATTGGCGACGTAAAACTAGTGGATGCCAAGTTTCATAGCTTGGCTCATCGCCGCAAGGTTGCCTGCTTGTCGGTCTTCTACAGATTGTACTTCGGGGAGAGTGTCCAGGAACTCCACGACCTCTTCCTACCGGCCCACTTCTACCATTGGACATCTAGACGCACTGCAAGTTACCATCCCTACGTTGTTGCTATTCCACTAATTAGCACTAAACGTTTCAAAACGCCTTTTATTATGCGCACAGCAAAGGAACCTGCGTCTGTGTTTACGAACGCATACAACCCTAATCTCTTCAAAATTACAGTGAACAGGCTTCTTCTGGGTAAGCTCGCTCCATCGTCGACTTTGTCTCTGTCATCTATGACCTAGACTAGAGTCAAGAGCAAACCCATATTAAAT
>NDFZ01005131.1:57543-90075 GCA_002192655.3 Mamestra configurata
ATCGGACAGCGAGCCACCCAACGCTCGCCGTCCGCAGGCCCGCGCCTACGGTGGCCGGGGATCGCCCTGCGACTCCCGACGCCCGGGGCGTCTTCTCCTGTTGCGGCGGTTGGGACGAAGGCCTTGCCTTTCCCTCGCGCGGTCCGCCTCCTCCTTCGCTAGCATTACTGCTTCAGTTTGTACGCCCTAGTGACTGTGGAGCAGGACCAGCATTTTTATCTTCAACTAGTGGACCGCCCCGGCTTTGCCCGGATATTAATGTTCTTTTTAAAATTTTCTATCATAAGAACCTTCTCCTGACAATAACTAACACAACAAAAAAAAAAGAATTAGCGAAATTGGTCCAGCCATTCTTGAGTTTTGCGCTTAGCAACACATTCAGCAATTAATTTTTATTTATATAGATGTAATTCCTCAATTTATAATATAGTTTGCGTGTACAGTGTGCGTTTAATACAAGATTAAAATTTTGTTTCATTTAGTTTTAATATCGGGGGAGATATTTTATTGTTATATAGAGGTATGCGGTACAGAGAGTAAAGTCCCGCACACCTCCACTGAAAAGGGGAATATTCTCCGACCCAGACAGTTGTTGTGTCTGGTGGGCAACTGCCCGATAGTTGATATTCAGACTGTTGTATATGTTCAAATCCCACGAAGAACTTTGCTTGCGCGATGCAGGATTTCATTGTTAGTTCGTCGTAGATGGCGCTGCGGTTCTTTTTGTTGCCGTACAAATTTTGTTTCTTAGTTTTTCATGTGGCGGCATTGATGCCGCTACAGTTATATTTTAAACAGGACCCCATGAAAGATGTAACTACTTTAGCAAGTCTAAAACCTGGCTGAACTAGTTGGTTCCAATTTGTAGTGACATAGTTATGTCTGTCGCCTCGTTTATTAAAAAGATGTAGATTTTTTCTAACGTACCTACATGATGTTTTCATAGATATACTGACAAAGTACCGTCATAATGTTAATATTCTTAAACACTTACCTTAGAGAATCGCGCCAACGGAGATTGTAAATGGCTGTTATGGCTCTTTTCTGCTGAATAAATATTGACTCAATGTCTGCATAAGTATTAACGGTATTATAAATTAAACAAATTTGGAATCGAAAATTATGACAACTACGCCGTCTTGTATGAAGCCTAAAAACTTGTAGAACTCTGTCGCGACGCTAAGTGATAGGTTGATTACTAAATAAAAACAGAAAACATTTTATTCTATTTTGTTCGTATGGACAAAACAGCAACAATGACAAAGCGTAAGAAATTAGAAGTTAAGGGCGAGGCCCAACTATTGGATTGTTTTCTATAAACGAATACAATGTTGTCACTTGTAAGTCAATCTGTCAACTCTCGGGTCTTGGGGTCCGAGTGCACATAACTTATTTAAAGATCTCTCAAGGCGCTTAGTTGACACTTCACGTGACCCAAGGGCTGGCTTTTACCTTGGTCAAAGAATAAGCATTGCCATACAACGTGGCAATGCCGCCAGTCTTTTGGGTACACTTCCAGTCGACAGCGATACGGATGAATTTTTTGACGCCATATTTTAGGGTTTATTTAGTTAGGAGATTTTATTTTTATTTCTAGTGTATATAGTTAGTTAAGTATTTATGGAATATCTGCCAATGTCAAGTATATGTCATTGACGTGAAACTATGTATTAAGTTTGATCTTATCTTATCTTATCTTATAGTATTTTGTTTACTTTTCACCCTAAATTTTAACTGGTTATGGGCCTCCGGGGTATTGTCTGCACACTGCAACGTAATTATTTTTACTGAGAAAACAAGAATTTATCGTGAGTCAGTTTTTCACGTCACGACCACGTCATTGGGCACAATGAGTATGGCATCTGTGAGACTGCAGATTGAGAAGCTGCAAGGCATCAAAGACTACAACCAGTGGAAGTTCATGCTGAAGAACGTCCTTATGCACAAAGACCTACACGATCGCATAGAAACTAAGACCCTAAGAAGAATCAAAAGGCGTAGGCTAAAATTTGCTTATCGGTCGGTCCGTCCGCGTTGCCACAAATTCATATCGCGAACGGCATATGAAGCGTGGAATATCTTGCAACGCGCTTACGAAGATAAAGGTTTGTGCAGGAGACTAGCATCGTTAAGAGTGCTGTTTGGTGAGAGGCTGAGTGAGGCGGAGAGGATGCAGACTTACCTAATTAAAATAGTTGAGCTTGGGCAGCAGCTTACAGACATTAGGAACGCGTATGATGATGATGTTTTTTTAGCTGTAATCATGTTGAGCGGTTTGACCCCTGACTTTGACCCCTTTATCATGGCTTTGGAGAATGCTAATACAAAGTTGACAAGCAATGTGGGTAAGTCTAAACTTTTGCAGGAGCAGCAGCGACGCGATAGTAGCGCGATGATCATCCACAGCTCAATGCGTTGGCGCAAAGAAACCTCCAAAGTGTTTTTGCTTCAAAAACAGTACTCATTTTAAGAAAGATTACCGAAAGACAGCTGAAAGCAAACCGAAATGGACTCCCAAAGCAGAGAAGTCATTGTTAACTGCGTTATCTGTGAAGCTGCAGAGTAATATCTCAAGTATATGCCTCTTTGAGTTTAAAGTTTGGTATGTAACTCTCTGCTTACAGCCGTTGACGTGAAACTATGTATCAGCTCACAGAGATAAAAATTAAGTTAAATCTTAGTATTTTGTTTACTTTTCGCCTATACCTCAAACGAGCGTAATTTTGTGAGACGTGAGTCGCATATTTTGAGTTGCGCAATTTACGTTCAACTGAAATTTGGTTGGGCTGCCAGACGGACGGACGTAATTTCAGTTACTATCCAACGTTTGTACGAGGTGTTTGCAATGGATCAATTAAAATATTTTTATTTTTTATTTTATTTTATTTTATTTGTTTGGGACAAAAAACAGTTACACGTTACATTTTAACACAGGTGTTTAAAATAATAGAAATAACAAACATGTAACCCACACTATTGTCCGCGAATTTGTAAAAGAGACAGAGAGAGACCAACGTGCACATATTGCTCATCAGATTAATTTAAAAAATATATGAATGATTTTATTATGTAAACATTATGTGGAACAACAAATTAAGATTTTACCCTTACGGGGATCCGGATAGAAAGGCGAGAACCTGTTTTTTAAATTCATTTTGCGTTAAAGCGAAAATATCAAAATCGATAAAGTGGGAGTTATATGTAGCTACGAGGCGGCGGAGAGGTGCCCGCTCGCCCGCGTGTGTTCTGCACTTTTTAGTGTGGAACAAACAAGGAACGCGCACCTCTCGCCGCATGACAGTTCTAGGTACTACGTAACACAAATTGTTCGTAAGACTATTGCAATCAAACTTGTTGTTACAAATACCGTGTAGTGTCATGACCATTAGAAATGTTCGCCTGGACTCCAAGTTTAATAAGTTGTAAAGTTTTAACAGCTCGGTGTAATGGATTCGAGTGCGAAGACATCTGTAATGCATACTACGCAAGAATTTCTTTTGTACCATTTCAATGCAGTTTTTGTATTTATCATAAAATGGGCTCCAAACCGGAACAGCGTACTCCAACTGAGATCGTATCAATGATTTATATAGAAATAAGTATGTAGAGGGCTTTTTAAAATCGTTAGAGGATCTCATGACGAAACCATACATCCGAAACGCTTTTGTCGTTATGTTGTCAATGTGTGTGTCCAAGTGAAGGTTTGAGTCCAGCAGCACACCGAGGTCTCGCGTGGACTGGACTTTGTTTAAGACCACTCCATTAAGGGTGTAGGGAAAATTTAACATCTTTTTATTTTTAGTGAAAGAGATGGAATTACATTTTCCTAAGTTAAGTTAAGTTATTTAATTAATTAATATTATGCATTTACTAATCATTAGAAGATGTCAGGAAGAGAAAGAGAAGCTGGGTAAATCCACTAAATAGAGAAAGACTTATGTGTGGACGGTTCCATAGCTTATGTGAACGACTCCTCCGAACGCAATTTGGTTGATATAATGCGCATGAGTCGGCCGAATGCAACTTAAATTCCGCGACTCATTTTACGCAACTCACAACTCAAAAAATTACGCTATTCGGCCTCGCCTTAACATGATAAATTAAAATTGCGCTGAACCTTCCCTTGGATACCAGGTAACTGAAAGGATGAATTAGTTTAACTGCTAGTTTTAGAATCCTGTTACAGTGACTCGGAAGAATTGATATGTATTTCAGAAAAAATATAAGCCTGATTGTGTATCCTAAAAAATTACTAAAGTTCGTAAAAGACACGTGGTTCTCGACACCCATTTTTAATTTAATGCAGCACTTACTGATGCCAGCGACTTTGCGTAAATGTTGGCTTCGAAGAACAAAAGCTTTCGTACAAAATAAAATCTAAAAAATATTTCTTAGCTGATGCTCAATGCTCACGCCATAAAACATCAGCTTTTATTATTCCAAATGTCAGCTTTTTAGATATAGTAGATTTGGCTGTGGGTTGACATTAGTCAGGACAAAGAATTTTATAAGTATATTAATGGATAACGTATTAGAGCACTGAAGCTAAGCTGTTTATAAGCCTATACTATACTATATATATACTATATAAATGAAATTGTATATTTATACCTTTTAACATAATTGACACATTATTAACTTTCTTCGATACGGTGCTTCAGTATTTTATTTAAGTTTTTTCAAATCGTACCAATGTAATGTTTCTTAATTTTCAACGTCATAATATCCAGCATTCGTCAAATCCAGCAATCCAGTTTTACTCAATAACAGACTAGATGAAGATGTCCAAAAGATGTTTTACCCTTTTAACATCATACAGACTCTGTTTTTCTCGTCTACATTCCGTATTCAAGACAATTACATCACTCCTAATGGCAAAAAATATTACGTGATCGCGTTCTTTATTATTTCTTTAAAAATTGCTAAACATTTTCACCAATTAATAACTCATAATACTACCGATAATATGAGGATCAAACCAAATGGAATTATCAAATTTATTTTAACTTTTTTTTTCATTTACTATAATTTTGGTATTATTGTATTTTTTATTCTTGACATCTTTCACAGAAATGACAACATTTTACTTATTGTAATTATTCAAATCATACATAAAAGCAACGATTTCAATAAGAATATCCGCCGTTTCATTAAATGGAATTGGATATCGGTATCAACCATTTTTTGTACAAAAGTTTTTATTTTTACCACACTTCATTTTTTATATAAGCAATTCAATATTGTAAATTATATTTGTGATTTGATGTTAATAAGTATAGATATTCACTTTATCTATGC
Source organism: Mamestra configurata (assembly GCA_002192655.3). NCBI lineage: Eukaryota > Metazoa > Arthropoda > Insecta > Lepidoptera > Noctuidae > Mamestra > Mamestra configurata. Next base: position 62,842 of record NDFZ01005131.1, read on the forward strand.
TATTCAAGTTGTTATGTTGTTAAAAACATTTCTCGATGAATGGATCAAAAATATCCACTTCATGAATAATTGGCAATGTGATAAAGAATATTGTATGAAAATGTTTAAGACGTATAAAAATATTTTAGAAGCCTACAATGTCTACAAGAACGTGTCGCAAGTAGTGGTAAGTTTCTTAGCCTGAGTAAGAAAATTGCTGAAGATATATACTATAATTTTGAATAATAAAAAACCTATCTAAGGAATAGAGGATAGAGGGTATCATTCGATATGAGATGAGGGATAATAGACATGTGGCTTATAAAAATATGAAGATTTTAAGAAGGATGTAGGGAGAATGAGAGGGAGGCCAAAGAAAATGTGGATGGAGTGTATGAGGAAAAATTTGAAAGAAAAGAGACTCTATATAGGTGGCCAACTCTCGAATTGTGAAAAAAATCAGTTGTTTAGTACATTTGGTACATCAATATATAAAACGGTTGATTTCTAATTTTCGCAAATTCAGGGTTACCAATTACCAGACCATTTGAAACTGCTTAGCCGATCAGCTTCCCCAGGATTATGAACGTTAAATATGAAGAAACAAAAAAAAGCATTGAGCAAATCCGTTCTGAAAAGCTAATAACTCAGCATTATGCTCGGCTTTAGACACCTTTTTTTTTTAAGGATGGGATATCATCTAATGACTTCTTCCGCTCTGAGTGGAGCGGAAGGGCATGTCAGACTGTTACTGACTCAAACCCATCCGTGTTCCTTCTAAAGTCGTTTGCGTTCCAGGGCCGCGGTGACTCTTTCGAACAAATTCCTCAACCCTGGCAGGTTCTGCAACCCCGGCAGGTTCCACAACTCTGGCAGCTTTAGACACCTAGCGTTGGTTATTAGTTAGTTCCTCAACAGCTAAAATATTTGTCACAGCATTTAACAAATTATTGTGAAGCTCATCTATTTTGATAGAGGCATGTTATCTTCAGTCACTTTTAATGGATACATACAATTATAGGTTTTTTTAATACATTATGAGTGTACCTAAGCCATGCCACTTATAGTCCTATTGTGCCTTTTATCATAATTGAGACATTAGTATCTTTAGCCTAGTCTTCAGAACGATCAATACTAAAACCGTAGTTTTTGAACTTTTTAATATCCTACCAAAATTCGTAACAAAGTTTCTAAATTTTAAAGACATGCCAAAGATTTCAATTCCAAGAGAAGTTTTGCTCAATAACAGACTAGATAAAGAAATTCAAAGAATGCTATATCCCTTTATCTTACTATTAACTTTGTTTTTCTCATCTAAATTCTGTATTCGAGACAATTATATCACTCTTAATGGGAAAAAGTATTACATAGTCGCGTTCCTTTATATTTCTTTTATATTTGCGATTACTGTCCACCGATTAATAATTAATGAACTGAACCAAAATATGGGGATCGATACAAATGGAATCCTTATGTCAGTTTCTGTATTCTTATACGGGTACTATTGCTTTGCACTTACTTTTTTTTTCGTTGACAACGTCGTCCACAGCAATGACAACATTTTACTCATTTTAATTATCCAAATCATATATAAGAGCAACGGTTTCAATAAAAGTGTCCGAAGTTCCATTATCTGGAATTGGATCTCGGTATCAACAATTTTTTTTGCAAATGTTTTTAATTTTTCTTTGCTCTATTGTTTGTTTAAGAACTTCAATGTCTTGTATTTTATTTGTGATTTGGCGTCTGTAAGTAAAGATGTCCACTATGTCTACGCTTTTCAAGTTCTTATATTGTTAAACAAGTTTATTGATGAGTGGATCGAAAATATCGACAAGATGAATAATGGGCAGGGAAGTGATAAAATATATTGTTCTAAGATGTTTGAGACGTATAAAAATATTACGACAGCCTACAATGTGTACAAGACAGTGTCGCATGTTATGGTCAGTGTTTTTATTTTTCATAGAAGATCTTATAGTTAGTTGAAACCAGTGTGATCCTGTAAGATTATGTAAAGGTTTTGTTTTTACATTTGGTGAAGTTGGCGGGGCGAGCTGTTTATAACAATAGACCAATAGTCTACATAACTGGATCAAAAAAGCTAAAAGTCATGGGGAGACGCCTTTCCCAGCAGATGATGCAGGCTGTCGGTGTACAGTGATAGCTAACTTACATACTTTTCTTTACAGGTACTGCTCAGCACTCTCAATGTATTTGGACGGACCTTGTGTTACGTAGAGCTTTTGTTGCAAACGGCGGACCAATATAATGAAGTAAGGAAGATGATGGGGCCAAATATTACATGTTAAATTAAATTAATTTTACAAATACACAAAACACTAAGAACTCTTTTATACGACAATCTTTTTTGCCAATTTAAACTAGATGAGACCGGTGTGACAGGTTTCTTAGTTGACCACCCTGATAAGAAACAACGATATGAACTAAGTCGTCCGTGTATTTTAAGGTCATGGTCCTGGGCTCTTTTGAGAAATTCGCCATTTACAATTTTAATTCAATATAACTTTATCTTCTGCTCTCCTAGTAGCATAAACTCAATAAGAAGAACAAATTTAAGCTAGTTATCACGCTGCTACCTGCAATGATGTTTGCTTGCTTAGAGTGCACCGAAGTCATGCTTATGTACTAAAAGAGACTATTTTCGGGTTTTTCAAAAAGCCAGAAGCCCCAAAGAATACCATTAGTACACATCATCTGAGTAGTTGAGGTCAGATAAGCAATCGTATACATTACATTCAGTTGGATCAAAACATTAGGGCAAAGGATTATGATGATGACAGGCTATTTTATAGCATCAAATCGTTTCTAAACGTATGCAACATTACTTTCAGGCTACGAATTGGAAGATTGCCATTCTGACAGTAGTATGGCTAGGAAAGGATATGTTACTAGTTGTTATACAGAACGTATACTCTGAGAAGTTTTACATTGCCGTCGAGGAGGCTGAGGCGGCTTGTATACTGCGTTTAAAGAATAAAAATTATACAAGTGAGTTAGTGAACAACTTTTTTTAGAAACAAACTGAGTAAATGCTGCGTGTCATTATTATGAATGCATATTGCTATCTAATATCAACACGCGTAACTTTTAAGGCTATGTATTAGTAACTGTTAAAGAATTCCCTAGTATGGAGATGATGTTTACTGCAGCATAAGAGGTGAGTTGGAACTATCTGCGTGTCCCAGTGAGTCGAGGTGATGTCATCCCAGTGAGTCGGGATGATGCTGCAGGCTCCAGTGAGTCAGAGTGGTGCTGCTGACTCCAGTGGGTTGGAGCTGTGCGACGTAGTGACGTGACTGCTTGGGGTCGACCAGGAGAGGTTCTTCGTGGCTCTTCATGTGACTGGCCGAAGGTGCAGTGTGCTTGCCAAGGTCGCTGATGAGGATGCTGACCAGGACTGGCGTCAGCTGCATGCTGGTGGTCAGAATACCCGTAGAAGCCGTGGGTACTGGCTGACTGTATAACTCGCTGCTCGAGAGCTTGAGGTCAGGATGAGGAGTGATGACGACGTCATGATGAGATGGCTGCACGAAGGCTGCGCTGACGTTTTTTTCGAGGGTCACCAGTATAGAAGTATGCGGTGCAGAGAGTAAAGTCCCGCATACCTCCACTGGAAAGAGGAGGATCCTCCGAACCAGAAGGTTATTGTGTCTGGTGGGCAACTGCCCGATAGTTGACATACTGACTGTTGTATGTGTTCAAATCACACGGAGAACTTTGCTTGCGCGATACAGGATTTCTTTCCCTCAGCGGTTCTTTTTGTTGCCGTACAAATTTCGTTTCTTAGTTTTTCATATGGCGGCATTGATGCCGCTACAAATCTTTAAATTTTTATTGTAGTCAAGATGAAGCCAATGAGTCAACTTGATATACTAAGGTTGGTCGATAGTGAAAGTCACGAGAACCCACGAGAGGCAAAAAACACAGGAATGGTCGCTGTGACTATGATTGGTGGAGACTTAGGTCCGGCTGTGGACGTCTTTGGAGTGAATGATGATAGTGATTACGAGGCTAGAGGCATCATTTTAAAATTAGCTATATTTTATCTGTAATAAGATACATATATGTATCGTGTTTTTTCCTTACAGAGAGTGAAGAACGTCTATGCAAGAACGTGATACACGCAAATCGAACATTTAATAAGATGACCGCGTGTGGCCTGTTCTATGTACATGCTGTGCTACTGATATCTTTGCTGGGACTTGTAATTAATTATGTTGTTGTCCTTTTACAGTTTGCTCTTCTATAAGTTCGTTTGTATTATTTAGTCTTATCAACCAATTTTGTCTTTGTTATGTAAAATGTAGATATCAATAACTCATCCATGTAACTTTGTATTTATAACAAATTTGATGTTCGACTTAATTGGAATTCAATTGTTTCACCAGCCATCAAATTGATTAGGATAATAATACCTAAACTGCGTTAAAGTAGCATTATGGTGAAATGAATTGACATTTAACGCAGTTATCGTCGAAATTAAGACAGCAGAAGTCGTAAATAAAAAAAGGTTTTAATAAATAATCAAATGAAATCAAAAAGTACAATGGTACCTCCAGAAATATTACTTGACAACAGACTTGAAAAAGACATCCAAAAAATGATAATATATCCAGTGCATTTGGTGCTCTCATTCTTTTTTTTATCAAAATATAGTGTTAAAGATGATTATATTACTCCAAAAGGAAAAATGTTTCATCTTGTGACATTTTTCTGTATATCCTTTGCATATGGGTTAGGTATCAATCGTTTGTTTTTTGGGGAATTGGAAGACACAATGGGGATCAACAATAATGAGACTGTTACCATCTTTTTTGCATTCTTTATAATTTTCTACTGTTCGGGGTTTACCATTCTCTTCATTCTCAATATTGTTCACAGTGATATTAACATTGAAATAATTTTATTGATTCAAAAAATTTATAAGGGCTTAGACTTCAGTGGAAATCTAAAGAACCTCGTCCGTTGGAACTGGATCTCAATTTTAAGTTCGGTCATCATAAACAACTTTCTTCATTTCTTGTATTGTGGGATATATAATCAATTCAAGTGGAATGACCTGGTCTTAGATATAATGTTCATAACCTTAGATATCAATTTAGTTTATGCTATTCTTGTAATTGTTTTATTGAGAAAGTATCTCGAAAAATGGATTGAGGATATTCTTACGGGTAAAAATAGTGGAGATACAAATTGTGTTCATTTTTTTAGTATCTATCGATTTATTTTGGAAGCTTATAATATTTTTAAGAAGATTTTTCAACTACTCGTAAGACTTTCTTTATTTTCTTAGTTATTCACTAATAATTTAATACTTACATTCTGTTGTATGACTTGAAACAACGATTTACTGTTACAATTTAATTTTACCTGTTGTTTGAGTTGACGAAAGTGAAACTGCTTAACTTTTTTCATTTACACAGATATTATTCCATGCTGTTGATACATTTTTCCGAAGTTTGTGCTACTTTAGTGTTATATTGAATATCATGTCAATGTCGGCTGTTCACAGTGACGAAGTAAGTATCCATACGTACTAATTGGTGATGATAAAAATTACTCTATCAAAGTTTTTCATATATAAACTCGTTGAGCGATGTGCAATCTTAACGTGGAAACCGAGGGAACTCGAATAAATGAGATCTATTCTGTTTACTTATATCTTTCGGGTATTTTGTGCCTATGCACGTAGGGGGTGCACGCATCATTTCACTTGTTTACCTACATTTATCACATGAATCATAATTTTTCGTTTTCTCATTCTCCATCCTATCTATCGTGATGAGCTAGGCCTTAACCGCTTAATGTTTTAGGAGAAGATGCAGTTTTCATTGGCTATCTTTCTAGCTGCTCTATGGCTAACAAAAGATATACTTCTGGTAATAATCCAATGCGTGAATTGTGAGAAGTTCTATATTACCGTTGAAGAAGCAGAGACGGCGTGTATACAGCGCATGAAGAATAAAAACTATCTAGGTGAAGACGAAAATTTGTTTATGAAGTTTTATGAACTACTTGCTTCCACCAGTGGCTTCGCCCGTGTGAATGGAGCAAAATTATATTAAGGGTACATACTCCCAGGACCTATGTCCTATTCCAGGACATGGATTATCTGTGTGCCAAGTTTAATTCAAATCCGTTGTTCAAAATTAAGATATATAAATTTATGACAGGGACAAAGTGAAAAGTGTTTAAGTTTCTGTTTTAAAATGTTTTTAACTTTTCCAAATCTGTTATCAAGGCTGATTTTGGTAAGCATTCATCATCTAAAATCTGCATGATGATTCATAAAGATACAGCCAGCGACAAAATTTGATAAGCATCTAAAAAATCCAAAAGTCGTACACTTTGAAACAACCAAAGTCACTGAATAGCTTAGGCTAAAAAATGCGGCAAACAAACCAATGCAAAAATACAAAATTCGGTTATTTGACATTTTATTTCTCTTTTTATTTAAAAATAACTTCTGCAATCGAAAAGTTTGTATCTGTTTACGGAATCTTTCTATTAGCAAGTAATTCTGGATGACAGTTAATTCAAAAAATTTAAAGTCCTGCTTAATCAAAAAAAAAATTAATAATTAAATCAATAATCTACTGCGTTGAACACAATGGTCAACATTGCACGACTCCATGCCCGTATTGACATAGATTCTATAATATTTAAAACGTCCATCATGTGAAGTCATCACAAGAAATATTAAAGTTAATCGATTTGACTATGAATATTGATGTTTTAGGTGTTGGCGACTTTTGTGACTTTGTATTTGCTCCCCGAATATTGTCACTGACTACTTTATTTTTTTTCAGACTGTGAAAAGAATCTCTGCAGTAACGTAATACAGATAAACCGTGCTTCCTTCAGTAAAATGAGCGCATGTGGCCTGTTCTACATCGATGCCTCCTTACCGTTACATCTGATGGGTATTCTCACTAACTATATCGTTGTGATACTTCAGTCCACTTTTCTTTAGATATTGACGGCACTGAAAACTACCACTCATCAAAAACATACGCACAATAAAGGAAGTTCACAAGAAGAAAATAATTGTAAAATATCTGCTTTAAACTTTCGAAGAAAAAAATACATAGCAGAAGACGGATGACGCTATAGAAAAATAATATGGATTGTTTGAAGAATGACATGAAGGCAAAGGGTGAAAATGAAATCGTAACGGTTGGCAGGGTAACAATTATCATGGAAGAAGAATAATTTTTACGCCAACTACAACATCGGAAGGCTACTTGCAGATGAAGACAACACTGCTACCAAACTAAAATGGAACTGGGCCAGCCATATCAACCGCATGTTACCCAAGCATCAGGAACTGGCAACACGGTAATCACAAAATGAGATGGCGAAACGAGCTAGACTCCTACCTAAAGGAATGCGCTCAGATTGCCTAAAGTAGGCAAAAGTTTGCCTCTTTTGGGCAATAAATAGTTGAAAAATAATTTTTAATTCTAAGTTTCCCATAGAGGATAAAACAAAAAACTTTTTGGTATACTGTCTCAGTGATCCCATATATATGGTTTACGTCTTTTGATGATTTATTACTGATAAGATAAAATAAGCAAAATACAAATAACATTAAAGTTTAATATTTACAAAGTTGTTGTGTTATTTACATTTTATTTTTGTACTTTACGTTAGACGAAAAGTATTTTCATGTTAATATCTAATTCACAAACAATACGAACAATACAAATTACAATAATTTGACTTTACAGGTCCATATTTCCACCTGCCACCAGCTCGTATGCAAGTTGCATGTTATTACATTGCGGCCTACCAAGGAATAATGTGATCAATCGTTTGATCATACACAGAAATGTATTTAACTTTCATGCGAGTTGCTTGCAGATGCAAACGTGACCTTATTTCTAACAAAGATCACAAACTACAAAAATATACTTTCTACAAAACTTGCAAACTATAATTTGTGACGAAAAAAATTACATTTATGAGAAATTGTGTGCCTTATTTCTAATAATAGTACTGTTGGTAATATTTTCATTCAATCCTGGGTGTCGTGGAACCCAGCGAGTGGGCTGTGAAGGTCAGATAAACAGTAGCTCCAGGTAAAGACTTAATGTCCGGTGAAACCTAAATAAAGCTGATGCCAAAATATTGGTGAGAGGACACATATCACGGGGCATGTCAGTTAGTGTCACTTTTTACACTATTCATGTATTGTATTGACGGCCTGTGGCAATACTGGCCTCGTTTCCACCTGTCCCCAACTAGCTTGCAAGTACATTACTGGCTACTAAGGTATACTGTGATCAATCGCTCGGCCTAGCTATAAACCGACCCTTATAGTCAGTGCTCATTGCACTGGTCCAAATATTATGAGATAGTAATGCCGTCACTATTCGCTATCGGGACGAGGAATCCATGCTCTTTGGCAAAAGGGCAACCTTACATCATCCCAGATGAATAATTTTGATATTATTATTATTTGTGACTCTTAAAAATCAAAAGCTTTCACACAAAATTTATTATTTACAAGTTTATAAACACTCACTTCAGTACATTCACTTTTCACTTTGTTTTTCAACACAGCTCAATATTTTAAAGTCTCTCCCAAAGGTCTCCCCATCACCCAAGGTTTGTGGTAGCGGCTGGTTCAGGGTTTCTGGTAAAAAAAGTGAGGTGATTCCTCCCATCACGCTTAGAACGCCCATGATGATCAATGGTAAGGCTCTGGAGTAAACTGCCTGGTAAACGAAACAAAAAATTAGAAGTTAGTCATTTGATGATTTCCTATCCATAAAAATAAAAAAAGGTATGACGTAGTTAAAGCCGCCTTTTTTGGGATACGAGAACAATATTTTAAATCACCGACACTCCTGAAAGCTAAAATCAACATTAGCAACCACCAGAAAAAGCTCAACTCAATTTTGCAGCAAAATGTATTATAACAAAAACAAAACATATTCACTAAAAACGTTGTTGGCTAGTTTTATCCCTAATAGCAAAATAAGTGTCAAAAGACTTACCAGATGCACTATATACGGAACAGCTAATAGGCCCAGTCCAGATATGAAAGAAGCAGCTCCCATTGCCTGCGCTCTTAGTACAGTTGGCAACAGTTCTCCGATCAGTACGTAGAAGACAGCAAACGATGAAGCAGCAAACAGTCGTCCCAGCATAGAGAGTGACACTGTTATCCATGGCCATGCTGGAAAAAGAATGGTTAAAAGTATAAATATAAAAACAATTTACAGTTCTATGAATTTCATCACAGGTTATATTATGTTTCAAAATATTTAAAAAGAGGATGATGATGATGATCTTTTTAGTAAAATTAGTGATACATATAATTTTAATACTAGAAATAAAGACAAATTAGATAACCATTTTTTAGATTAAAAGTCCACACATCTTTCATTTTTTAATTTTGATATTCTGTTGATTCGCAACCATGAAACGTATCTAACTATTCAGTCTATCGCCTTAATTAAGGCTGCTGATAATGCTAAATTTAAATCATCGTTCTATTTCTGTAAATTGTTTGGAAATGATAGATATCGAATAATGTTTTCTTACAGACTATGTCTACATTTTTCAACCTACCTCACCTTCACAACTCTGCTGGAAGTTTATTTTAAAATAAACAGTATCTTTGTGCTTTTTTCTCTGAATATAGATTTGTCATAAAAATATTTTGTATGTACATAAGTTAATAAATTTAAAGTTTCATCATTTAGTAAATCGTGCAAGTCACTTACATTCCGGAACAAGAATACAGCTTATACAGGCGACTCCTCCAACGCACATGAAGACACACAGCACCCAGCGCCGACCAAACCTCTCCATGCAGCGCCAGGCCATAAAATACGATGGTATTTCTACGGCGCCACCTGCATCGAGAAAACTCTTTTATGAATCTTGTTGAATTTTGATTTCGTTTTCGAGTGACATGTAAAGTTGCAAAGACTTTAATGAAAAAAGGGTTATGGAATATAGGAACGCGATTTAAGGGTTTAGGATGCCTTTTGGTAGACTAAAACACTCGTGTCGAATATCAATTAATGATTACCACATTTTGCATGAGTTGCTTATGGCATCCTCGCTTAAAACTGACAAACTGAAAATACTGGCTGTGTTTAAAATGGAATGTTGGAGCTGAAGATCTGACAAATATCTCTACTCACCAATGAAAAACGCCAAGTAATCATTAACCCCTAAATTTGGTGTATTATAACTCATACTGTTATACACAACTCCAAGAGCAACCCAGTCAAACGTAAGAATGAAGAACTTCTTCCTTATATTCGGATACCTGAACACATCTAACGGAGAAGCTTTACAATCTCCTTCTGAGTTCTGATCGTCCATTCTCTTGTTCTCCACTATATCTTCTTTTCCGTCTTCTTGAATAAATATCTTACTAACTAACTGTAATGACTTTCTTCTCAGTGTACTCGCTGGTGACTTGGCATATTCCGTCTGAGTTGCTTTCTGTTGGTGTTCAGCATTCAGATTCGTTGCTTCTGTAATATACTGTTCCCTATCCTCCTCTTCTTTTTTCAGTCTAGATTTTTTATTCACAATTTCTGCTACTTCTAAAGCGATTATTTTTTCTAAGCTCTTATTGGACTCTTCTGTTTCGGATATTTTTGAGAGATCTGGCTTGAACGTAAGCATGTTGCTTATTCTTCTGTCAAGATTTTCATCTTTTTCGGGTTGTTCTGTATAACCTGAAACGTGGCCATTCATGTTTGACATAGGTGCTAATTCTTCTTGTGTAGCATCTTCTTCATCTTTTATTTTCTTCTGTAATAGAATAATATGAAGCTTAGAAGGAATTGCTCTATATTGCTCTTTATTTAGTTATCCACCTTTAAGAGTTGGGCAATGCCAGACATCAGACAAATCCACAAATCCAGACTCCAGACGTTTACTGAGAAATCTTATATTGAAAAATCTGATAACACTGTGTTCGACTTGGGAATTGAACCCAGGGCCTCTTACTCAGCTTCAAAATGTAATCATGAGTGAATCATAACTTACATGCAATTCTAACAAGAACCCTCTTTCCAGATGTATACCGTTCTTCCTAGCGAGATTCCTAAGGACTTTTTCTGCTTCAGCTATTCGGCCTCTTCCAACCAGCCACCTTGGAGATTCTGGTATGAGCCAGTAATATCTGAAAAATAAGCCGGTTAATTGGAACCTGTGGTTTAACGCGGAACTGATAAAGTTAACGGAAATTAGGTTAATATACCCGTATATATTGGAATTTTCTCCTGGTTTTTAGCCTTATGACCTGTAAAAATAATACTTTTGCTCGTTTTTAGTTCTTTTTTAACTCTGAGGCCGGTGTTTCCTTACTGACTATTCTGGGATTAAACTCATCATTTAATGGTCAAATCATATGAGAATTTATGGGTTAATGTCTGTGGTGTCTTATGAGGCAAGCACTACACTGATTTGATTGTACCTGTCTTGTCCTGTTTTTAAGAATTTGAATACTACTAAATTGAGTACTGTACAAAGCCTGTTTTTAAATAAAAACCTTAAGATGAGACATATAATTATTAAAATTCAATGGGTACCTTCTCATGTTGGAATAACTGGAAATGAGGAAGCCGATCGTCTGGCCAGAGAAGCTAGTTATAATGGAATACCATTCAAGTGCTTGCCCTTATTCACGAATTGCTTATATTTGGTCAGAGAAAAGTGCACGGAGATTTGGAAGGAGCATTTTGACGAGAGGTCATTAACTAAAGGCATCTGGTATAAGACCATACAGCCGTGCCTTACGCGTTCACCGTGGTTCGCAGACTCCGGTTTGTCTAGATCAGATGTTGTGACTGCCCTAAGACTTCGTTCCGGGCACATACCGCTAAACAGCTTTGCTTTCCTGATGGGTAAATCCAACACTCCAAATTGTGCTGAGTGTGGCGTGATTGAAGACGTTTACCATGTGTTGGCGGAGTGTGCCCGAAGCGAGGACGAAAGGGCCAGCTTAATGCTGGAATATGATGTGGTGCTAAGGGAAGTGGGCTCATGTAACTTGATTCTGGCCCGTCCTCTGTCAGATGAGGCAAAATCAATTTATAAATTAGTTAAATTAGCCATTAAGCGTAGGTAAGTTAATTTTGTGAGGCCTATGAGGGTGGCATGTTCATGTTTGATCAAACCCTCTATAAAATTAATAAAGAATAAAAAAAAAAAAAAAAAAAACCTGTCAAACTTCGTATTTAAAATAGGGTTTGACACGAATTTAAATTAAAAGGCTTCTTTTAAAGCGCCTTTGATTTGTATATAGGCAATGCAACGTTATATTACATAACATTGCCAAAACAGCCTCTGATGAAGTCCAAAGACCAAGTTACAAATTAAACGTGATACTATTACTATACTACGTCCGTTCAGAGAATGCGTTCCTGACACCTATCAGTTAGTCACGACTAGTGATGGGCACAACATAACACTGAGTTCGTTACCGTTCCTCCAAAATGAACCGCCGCATTATTTTAAGATTATTTTCGTTTTAAATTGGCGGAATCATTTAAAATTTATATTTTAGTTAGTGGAAACCAAAAAAAGGTAATATTCATATAATAAAATTGTTTTATTTATTCTTTGTTACAAAGTTACAATCTGTATTTCTATGCAATAAAGTAAGTACATTGAATTGAATGTGCGTACAGAATATTAATCAGACTCCGATTCGCTTGAGGAGGTGGTGTCTTCATCATCTTCGCCTACATGTATAATTATATTATTATCAATAACAGAATCAATCCTCATATCTCGGTCAAAATGTTCCAAAATCAGGTTTTTAGTCTTCTCAACAACCTTTGCCCAGTCATCTCTTGTGACTTCCCCGCAGGCTTCTTTTAATAGGGTCATCATCTTTTTCGTGCTGAATGGCGGGGAAGTATTGTGGCGGGCGGCGTAACCTTTTATTTGAGCCCAGATTAGCTCGATCGCGTTATATTGGCAATGATACGGTGGAATTCTTAGAACGCGATGACCGTACTCCAGAGCCAGTTCATCGATTTCGTATCGCACATTTGCCGCTTTATTTTCTTTAACTAATTTAATTAGCTCTGCTTTTAGCATCTGCATATTTGCGTCAATGCCTTTTGCTTGTAACCAAGCCACCATTTCTTCTTTTTTATTAGCTTGGGTAGGTGGTTTCTGTATTTGAACCGAGTGATAGGAGGCATTATCCATGAATATTACAGAAGGCTCTGGTAGGCTGGGCAAAAGCACGTTCTGGAACCACTCTTTAAATGTAGTGGCATTCATTTCCTCGTGGTAGTCATTTGTGGTTTTTGATTGAAATGCCAGTAACGCGTTCTCCACAAAGCCGTATTTTGCAGAACCTGCGTGGCATATTATCAGACGGGCCCCCTTACCCATTGGTACTTTTGACGTCGACGCTTGTGTATCATCCGTCCAAGAACGGGAAACCGTGTGATTGGCGTTTAGCCATGTCTCGTCAATGAACACTACATTATCCCAGTTATCAATTTTTTTTGCTTCTCTCAAAAAACTTATCCGTTTTAAAATTATGTCGTATCGTTCTAATAAAATTTTTCTTTTGTCTGTTTTTTTATACGAAAAACCAATATCTTTTAAGATTTTGGTTAAAGCAGTTTTACCCCCGCTAAACAGTCCAGCTTCTCTTAACGATGCCAAAAGCTTCTTCCTGTTGAGATATTCATTTCTGGAATAGTAACCATATATATGATTTCTGATTGCATCGGCGTCAAAGGTGTCAATATCTGTCACGGGTTTAGTTCTACGTTTCTTCTTCGGAGTACGTAAAATATTATCTTCCATGCCAGTCGAGCCGAACTTTTCTTTATTAATATTTGTTATCGTTCGTTTGCTAACTCCAAGCGCCTGAGAGACGCGTTCTTGTACTTGTTCGACAGGTACCAGGGGTCCGCAATTTTGCCGCTCCCGCTCAAAGTAATCTTGCAGCTTGATGATTAACTCACGGGCTCCACTTTTCAATGTTTGTCCACGTTTAGGCATTATTATGCACCAAAAGTAAAAAGAACGCAATACAAAACACAATCGAAGTCCGATTTAGCGCCGATGTCAGTTTGAAAAGCAGAAACAGTCCATTAAACGAAAGCCGGGTAATCAAATAAAAACAGATCGAAAACACTTGAAGAACGTGGTCTATGCGCACGAAACGACAACAGACGACTGTTTTAGCGTCACAAAATGGCGGCCCAACGCCATTTGGGGTTACCATTTTCAACCTAAATATAAAAATGCTACTTTCTTTCGCGCGTTCGGTTTGGTCATAGTTTTATTTTTATATTTCATAAAAGTTATCTTATAGTCCATTATTTTCAAATTCTTAAAAAGAAAAACAAAGCGTATTATTTTATATTATAAGTATAACTGTATAAGAACAGATTACGATACTTGCCTGTTATTTTTAGCACAGCACTACAAATATAAAGCGCTGACATAACCTTGTAATAGCGCAGTATAGATTTAGAAAAATATTGTTTACCAAGTTATTTGACACTCAGTTTGGCACAAAATTATAACATTCATTGATTATTGATATAATAATGTTGTTTTAATGCTCATCAATTGTTAAAACGGTAAACAACCAGCAAAAATATTTTTATCGTAACTGCAACGCCATTACAAAGTTACGTCGTCAGTTCAATCGCGACGTGTCAGGAACGCATTCTCTGAACGGCCGAACTTTAGTTTAGTTTAGCAGTAAAATTATGGTAACTCACCCGTACAACAATATGAAAGGGAATGTAGTGACCAAAGACAGATGGTACCAGTCCTGCACAGCATAAGCCAGCATAGACAACAGACACATGCCACCAGCGAATAGCATTCCGACGACAATACCTGGAAAGAGAAAGAAAAAGCAATGAAAACGGATTTTGGACGTTAGGAGATGTGGTATCCTTGGAATAGTTGACACTAACTTACTTACTCTTTGAGTCGATTCTTTGAAAAGTGTAATTTAATTGCATAAATAGTATTAGGGTGAAATGTTCAGAGCTATTGCGCAACGGAAGACGCATCGAATCCCAACATTATGCTGAGCGATGGCCGTTTTGCGCGAATGTAATGCATATCTTCACAACTTGCATAAGTTTTATAATTAAGATTATTTTATTTTCTGGCATGCGTCATGCTTGTGGCAAATAAAGCCTTTTTCTTTCTCTTTCTTTCTTTCATCGTTGGAAGGACTCACACAAGGTAGTCTGGCCAAGGTTTGGAAATTTGTTGGATGGCAGATGCACAGGACTAGTCGATGTGGCGACACTTAAGGGAGGCCTATGTCCAGCAGTGGACGTATTTCGGCTAAAATTAATTCGGTGATCTTTACCCGTATGATTCCTCTGTCCCGGCGGCATCAGCTCCAATGCCAATATAAAAGGCAGCTGATACAAAGCTGGGAAGAACAGTCCACCTGCTACACGGAGTCCCACGTAAGTCCAGAATGATTTAGCGAAGCATGACGCTATTGCCAGAGGAACTTCGAGGAAGACCATCAGAAGAATAGTGGGACGGCGTCCATACCTGCAAAAGGGAAAATTGAATGTGGACTAACTTTAAAAACATAAAATTGTTTGTTTGTAACTACACGAATCAATAAATATCGATCCGATAGCATCAAATACCTAAATCATATCAGAAAGCTATCGCCGAGTTTGACTCTGTTACTCTTTATCCCGAAAATAATGCAACAGTAGCAGCTAGTACTTATGCCCGCGACTTCGGTCCCACAGGGGAGCGAAGTCGGAGGTAGTTTTTTTTTTAAATGTTATGTTTCATTTAACAGAAATTAGTGCAATTAGGTCCATACAAGCTACCGCCCGCGGCTCCGCCCGCGTTATTGTCGAAAATTATCCCAAGGGAACATATTCCCAGGATGAAAAGTATCCTATGTGTTATTCCAGACTATAATCTACCTCTGTGCCAATTGCCAACAAAAATTTCATCGAGATCCGTTGAGCCGTTCTGACGTGAAAGAGTAACAAACATCCATCCATCCATCCATCCTTACAAACATTCGCGTTTATAATATTAGTAGGATAGCAATTCAAATTTTGATGACCACACTAACTGTTCTAAAAACTCACCTATCAGACATCCAACCAAAGAAGAGGTTTCCAAATATGGAGCCGACCCAGAAGAGAGTGTTACACATTCTGGGCAGCCAATCCATATCGCAGACAAGAGAGAACTGTAAATGAAACAAAAGTGAGTTAATCATTCAGTTCCTGGTTAATAATCTTGATACCCATAGCGTCTGTAAAACATGCAAACAAAGGAGGTGTTGGTGGTGTTTATAGAACCATGATTGATCGAATAACGCTATTGAAAAGATTTTAAAAGATCGGATAGCACCATCCTCCCTCCATGCTTCAAATTTATAATTTAGATATTTATTTACAGAATGATTGTATTGTAATTGATTGATGGAGATTGAGAGGAAGGCTACATAAGAGATGGATGTATAATGTGGTAGATATGAAAGAAAATGGATAGAATGATACCGTGACGGTTGACAATAGGAATAGAAAAAGAAAACGTTTTGCCCCAAGAGCACTAGTTTTTTTCGAAACGGCAAAGTCTAAGCCTGTATATAGTGCATTTGATTTGATTAGATGGCTAATTAAGAAACATGGATACGTACATCTGTAACCAGGGTGTCCTGGTACTGTTCTGTACTGAACCGCCAGCCATTAGCACATGGCGACGTTGTGTTCTTCCTCACTGAGAGCACGGCATTCGTTATGTTGGATATCTGGAAAATTTCAAATGCATAGTTCAAATAACAATTACTGGAATTGTCAAATAGACAGTACTTACTATGATGTGCCAATGTCATCATGATTCCGTTGTGAAAACGGCATAGCGCTATGCGTCTTATAGCTCTTGCTCCTTCCTACACCGGAATTATGATGGTTTGAGGACGTTTCTACACATATGTCACAACTAACCACCCTCTGGACTCCCAGCAGAATTATGCTCCATACAAAAGGGGTTCTTTTCATTGCATAGGTTTAGACTCTTATATACCAGGAAAGCATTGTACAAAAGAACAGAGGCCTTTACTTGCGTGAAACATGGCTATGTTGTCTGTGTTACTCACCAAATCATTTTGTAGTTCATCGTTAACTGTCACTAGCTCAAATATTTTCACCGTATGAAACGCGGTTCCCTCTTTGATTGTGACTTTTCTGTGAACAAATAAACAGAAATTATAAATAAACACAATGAAGAAACATTTGCCCACACCAACCAACGAACGAGCCCCTCGGTCCTGACGATAAAAACATTTAAAATAAAAATCTTACAAGTGCCGAGTCATATGAATTAAAAAGGTGACAGACACCATTCATCAATCATTTTATTTAAGTTTTTATCAACAAGACTACTCTATATTGATAAAGTCAAAGTCAATTCATTTATTTCAACTAGACCATTAAAAGGCACTTTTGAACGTCAAATTAACAGTTTAAAATTAAAATATAAGTGACTCTAGTTGTCCATTCGCAAAAAGTAGATTCTTATGGAGAAGAACGGACAAGAAACTCCATAGTTACTCTTTTCAAATATAAGTTTTACAATATTTTGTATACATTTGTGTACATTGATCAATTGATTATATTATGTGAGCACAATGCATCCAACATTACACTAATATACAGCACACACTTATATACTATAGGTACAACAAAGCAATACCAGCAGAGATAAAATTAAGTTTGCTAGTAAGGGACATGGTACTCACATATTTACAATATAATTAAAAACAATGGATCAGTGTGTGAGTTAAATTACATATTAAAAACCTGAAAGTACACCAGTAAATAAAACAAGTTTGACTTTTTCTACTATACCCTCGATTGTCCTATGGAGCAGGACCAGCATGTTTCCTTTCTTCACGGTACCAGGGTGACATAAGGATCGAAGAACTTCGATGAAAATTTTAACGTTCGGTTCGTCAGCAACGCGCAATGTGTTTTATTCTGACGTACGAAAAGTCAACAAAATGAAATTATACTAATGGGTCTTCTAATGTGATTACTTAATTTTTACAACACCCAGGGGAAAACATCAACACATCAGACGTCGGTTGTCCATTATTCAAAGTGATGACTAACACACATTTAATTACGATGCTACTCCAATAATAATAATCTGGAGTGGTTTGTACTTACAAAAACATCTAATTTTGAGTAATTGCCAAACATTCCATCATAAAATCTGTGAGTTTGTAAGCAGTAGTTTATTTTTGCATCGAGAAGACAGACTAATGCCATTCCCATAGAAGTTTGTCACTGCTTAGTAGGTACCTACTGCAAGCGACTGCTGAATTTGACTAAATAAGGGTGCGTAAACTGAAAAAAACATTCAGGATGCAAGCTGTTTTTTTCCATTTTTAATTCATATTTGTTCCTACATGTAAAGTTGTTTGTTTATTATTTATTTTATTTATTAATATAACCACTTGTAAAACTCTTAGGGAATAAAAAGTTGTTTATAATTACTAATTTAATTTCAGTTCGTCCCACTGCAGAGGGCAAAGGCGTCCCTTTCTTCTTGTAGACAACTTGTGTGACAATATTATTTAGCAGGTATCTGTCGTCAAAATAAATGTTCAATGGTTTTAAGATTAAGCACATTTTTAACGATTTATTATAATAATCTCGGCAGCAGACACAATGTTCGTCAATTATGTTATTTATTAACCTACTGTAACGAGAATACATAGCTAAACCATTATAATATCTACACTGTCACCATATTTGACGGATGTAATGGGTGCCATGTTTAGTCGTTTCCGCTAAATACTTCAGGCTGACTACTTTGGTACTTAAATTATCAGATCTGATATTATTTATTTATTTAGTCTATATTGTCCTACTGCTTACACAACTTGTATTTATTAAAACTTGATGATGCAAACATCTGTGCTGCTCTGACTCTTGTACTAGGAGATCATAAATCACAAGAGCTAACATAATTTTGTTAATTTAAGTTGCTTGAAGCTTGTCATACGTAAAGCTAAATAAAATAAATTGCATTATCTTTAGAATTAAACGCACTATCGCGAGCACAGCTTAATACAAACATTTTTTGTACAAAAATTCAATGATCATAAATTCTTAAATTACAAGATGTCTGCTCCTTCAATTAAAGAACACGTGGTTGACGTTTTTTGTCAACATTTGATGGATGACTTGTTAAACGGCTCGTTAAGGCGATAAATTATAATTATTAATATAAATGAGCATGTTAACTATATAAATATACATAGTAACAACTAGCTTCTGCCCACCGCATCGTCCGCGTAAAAAGAATTTTAATTGTTTTTTTATTGCATGGATTTCTCAGGCGTCGTCCTAATTGGCTAACGATCGTCGATCGATATCGTCGCGCGATGAAAATTTTCTAGAAAATGATCCAGTGCTCACGCGATGATTTACAAACTTCAAGAAATATGAGGACGACGCCTAATATTTTTTCTAGAATATCAGTTACTCTTAACATTCCTTATTAGCCAGTGAAAGACCGGTCAAAATCAGCTCAGCTGTTTGGGATATTAGTTCAAACAAACAGACAGACAGACTTGAAAAAAAAAACACATTTTCAAAAAATATTTTTTTAAATTTGTGTTTTTCTGATAAGGATCATAATCATCATAATTATGCTATAATACGCTGTTATTTGATATTACAAACAGACACTTCAATTTTATTTAGTTTGGATAGATAATATGTATTAATTTAGCACTGACAAGTCATTGTGTTGATGTTTTGACAATGTTTAATGTTATTTTTAGGGTTTCGTTGTCAACAAGCAACCCTAGTTTCGCCATGTCCGTCTGTCTATCCGTGGTTTAGCTCAGAAAGTTGGAATTTGGTATGGGTACCTATACATATTTATCACGCCGACAAAGTGGTAAAATAAATTTGAAAAAGAGTGATAGTTGACCAACCTATAAAATGTAATTGGAGAAGGAAAATGTCCTACAAATTCCTCTACAGTTACCAGTGTCCTTTGTGAAACCGTTTTTAGACGTTTTTAACCGTTAAACCTATATATCTGTCAACGGGATATTGTATACCTACGTTGTAAGTTCATAAAATATCGCGTGAAATTGTAAACTCATTTACCTCAATAAGATACGAATAAATTGGAAACAATTCAAAGACTCAAATCAAAGCATTTATTTCAAAGATCATTTACAGGCACTTCTGAATTGTCAAGGTCGGTCGGTCAAAAAGATGAAGCTGTTCGCACGTTCCAAAGCGTAGATTTCTATGCAGAAGAACGTGCAAGAAACTCCACGGACACTATTTAAAATAATATTGTTTAACAAAGTTATGGTTACATCATTCCTGTTGAAATTATACATATATGTGAGAACGATGTAAAAGACGTCCAGGATAAAAACGTCCGGAGTGAAAAAAACAATTCAAAGAAACAATTAAAATAAATCGTGGCCACCGAGAAATGACCAGTCCCAGCTGACAGCGCCCGTTCACGAACATGACGCATGCGCTAGCACCATTCAGCTCAACCATTTTGAAGGGAGCCAAACAATCCAACGCATGCACCACCATCAGCCAGACTTTTGAGTGAGCATGACACTCCCAACCGGACACGGTACATTCAAGTCGAGACACCCAAAAGTGATAGTTATAATTTAAGTTTATGGTACACTGTACACAGTACACACACATGTGCCGTTAATGCATAAAATTATACAATGCTAAATAAAGTGAGTCTATAAAATGAAAATATTGCGTTCTCACAATCTTCAGCCGGTTCAACAGTGTTTCCAAATTCTAACTGATTAGTTTGCGCGCCCTAGTGGCTGTGGAGCAGAGGGATCCTGCCGTTTTGCCGAAAAGATTTTGACAAAATTTCATTACCCAAACAAATTTTAGCAACCTTTTTTTATACCATTGCAATATTTCGAATGATTTTATTTGGACATATTTTTATTTGGTTAAATGATTTATTACAGCAAACAATCTTCAGACAATAAACGTTTGGTGAAATGATTTTTTAAGACAAAAAATATTAAGGCAAAGTAGGTTAATTATTAAAAAAATGGTTAGGTTAGGTTAGGTTAAAACTGTGACCTTCTACGCCAGAAACGACTTGCATTAATAGAAAAAAGAGATTGTTTTTAGTAGTTTACCCGGAACTGAACTATTTAGATTAGGATAATTAACTGACGATACTAAATATTTGGCTTATTTGATTTTGCGTAAAAACTGTTATTCCAACTGAAATATTTGACTAAATAAAAAATGGTTAAAAGTACTAGTTGGTTAACAAGTTACAGTTTAAACGATCATTTCCCAAACATTAGGTTTGCGTTACAATTTTTGTGAATAGATTTTTTGCTAAGTAATAATTTGGCAAATTAAATTATGCGATAAATTTTTTGGGAAGTGAAAATTTGTCAAATTCCTTTCGGTCAAACAAGGGAGACCCGTGGAGCAGGACTAGCGTTGAGCCAAGCATGTTTATCTTCAATATAATCACCCAACTTTAAATATGCTTGCCTGCATAGTGTGCGTTTAATTTAAATTTTGTCTCATTTAGTTTCAATATATGGGGAGGTACTTTATTATAACATTTTAAACGGTATCCCATGAAAGATGAGGCTACTTTAGCCAGTCGGAAACCTGGTTGAACTAATTGGTCTCTTATTACAATCTTACGGAGTTTGCAATTTTCCGGTGACATATTCATAGATCGAAAGATCGAACCAAAGCTCCATTCTAAGTCGGAAATTGTGACGTGCAACTTTATTTTTTATTTATTTAATATTGGTTTGCTCTTGACTATAGTCTAGGTCATAGATGATAGAGACAAAGTCGACGATGGAGCGAGCTTACCCAGAAGAAGCTTGTTCACTCTAATTTTGAAGAGATTAGGGTTGTATGCGTTCGGAAATACAGACGCAGGCAGAGAGTTCCACTCCTTTGTTGTGCGCATTATAAAAGACGTTTGAAAACGTTTAGTGCGAATTGGTGGAATAGCAACAAGGAACAACTACGGAACCCTACACCGTGCGTTGCTCGACATGCACTTTATGGCCGGTTTTTCTATGTTTATTTTAAGAATGGGTGTGGTTTAGACGTAGATTAATAACTTATTATACGTGTGTCACAAAAAACAACGTAGTAAAAAATGTACAAAAAACAAACATGTAAAGTATTTTTGTTCTTGAAGCGCCATCTCAAGTCAAACGTGGACAAGCAAGACAAGTTTATATTAGTAAATACCAAGCCTAAGTATATTGCATATTATATTAGGTATCTAGGAATACCTATTATCTTATACGCTAGAAAAGGAGTGAGTTCTTGGAAAGAACATACGAAATTCACATTTTCATCCAATAGAAATATTTCAGTGACTGAAAAGGTGCATGAATTGAAAACACATTTATTAAAAAATCAATTCCAAAACAAGAAAAAATGATGTTTAGTATATTTTATGTTCTATAAACTCGTAAAATGAAAGAAACTGCTGATTTTTTTATACATATTTCAGGAAATTGACAATTTTCTTGAATACTTTCGACCCCCAGAAAGATTGCCTGTGTTTTAAAACTCATTTTGTATATACAATGTAAAAGTTTTAAGACAAACCCTTTTTAACCGGCTTCAAAACAAGGACGAGATTCTCAATTCATCGATATTTTCGCTAATTGTCAACCGATTTGAATGATTCTATTTTGGAACAATATTTTTCCGGATTGGTCTCATTTCAATTTGGTGAAGATCTGATAAATGATAAAAGCAATTAAAATTCTCATAAAATTATTTTGGGACTCGGAGAAGAAGCTCGAGCTACGTTAACTTTCTTCGAAGTTCAACACTTGTTGAGATCGATCCACGAATGGCACGAATGGCATGACTGGCATCCATTCCGAACCAAATATTGCGTTCCACGCAATGTTTTGGTTCGGAATGGATTGTCGTTTTATTCACGGAATAGTTTTTATTCCTTGAATAGTCTCTATTCCGTGAATAGTCTCTATTCCGTGAATAGTCCCTATTCCATGCCTAGGAACGCAAATTTAGCTTTTGATCTTGGTTGTCATTTGTACTCATTATGTACATTAGTCAGAAGCCAGAAAATCAGACACTAGTCTTGCCAAGGCATATCATGCTATGCAGACTGGATTGTGGGGGTGAGATAGGCAGTCACTCCACGTAAAATACTACTACTCAGCTGCACCCGGTGAGATTGGAAGTCGACCCTAGTATAGTCTGGAAAAGTCGGAACTACGAATACGTCTTACGTTGTGTACAGGCGTATGATATTAAGTAGGTAGGTAAACTTAATCCTAAGTGAAGGTGCACGAGTGTCAAGTACGCAGTCGACATTGGGGTTTCTACTTTCAAGTAGGATAAAAACCTAAATATAATTTACATACAGTTATGAGAACATGTTTATTGTTTCTGCCATCAGTCAATCATTGCGCCTTAATTCTTTTATTGAAGGTCAAATCATGATGGCCTGCAGACACACTTTTGGTTCTTAGCATACCGACATTTTATTTTTTTATTTTTTTAAATTTTATTTCTATGTACCGTGCGTGTTTCATGTAAGTGCTAAATAAATATTATTCTTTCTTTCTTTCTTTCTTTCAGGCCTGTTTAAACACAAGACTGAGGGTCTAAACAAAAGAAAGTTAAAGTTTTTCTTAATTTATAGCTCGCCTATTAAAAGACAGTTGGAAAAGTAGATTTTGAACGCGGAAAGCGGTAGCGTTTTACCCTTAGGCCGAAGTGTCTTTTGGCGGCAGATTGCGAGTGTCTATGTTTCGTAATACACAGGATTTTAAGTTTAAAAGCAATCTTCTACATACAGATATAGAAGTTATAAGACGTATAAAGAAAATGTTACTCAACCAGGGCGGGGTGCTAACATTTTTGAGTTCGCTTCACTTCCTCTTGCATCTTCAACTAATTTCAATTTTTTTGCTGAAAAAATTCGAATGAGATCGCTCCGATCAGGCAGTCAAGAACAAACTGATTTTAGCACTACACTGTGGCTAATTATTTGTTTTTAACGATCTCAAACGTTAATGTTTCATATTGATACCACAAAAGATTTTTTTTTCCTTCCCATAACACATAACAAAGGGTTTGTGAGGCCATTTGGAACTTACCATAATACTATCGACATATTAATACTGTCTTTCTGCAATATAATGGCAGCTTTTTTAATACAGTGGGAATGGGTTTACTTAAAAACGACCGCACTGAAAGAAGACGAATAAGTTTGTTTGTGCATTAACATTACGTCAAGTAGGTAACTAACTACCTCCAACAATTTAACCAAAATAAGCAAAACTACCAGGCACACATAAATCAAACATACCTTTCTTCAACGTAATCTCTCAGCGCCTCACGCAGCTCCTTTGGGTCAATATCGTACGCTTGACATGACTCGTACGTTCCATGCTCTCCTGGTACTGTCAATGAACGGAGCAGGTCATCTGGAAGGCCTAGGTTGTCTAGTTCTTGGGGAGGGGCGCACCAATGTTCTGGAGTAGCGTTGGTGAAGACCTGGAAACAAAAGAAAGAAGTTCCTATCAAATCCCACTTAGTTTCTCATGTTAATGAACTTTTTAGCTATTACTGTTGGTTTATTGCCAAAAAAACTCATAAAATATACCATTTTATAGTGTTTTTGATTCATCGAATACAGCTTGGAATTCAAACAACCAATCGAGAGCAGTTCGTTCTAAAAAAACGGTTTTCAATTGGTTTGCATCAAAGTATATATCGAAATTCAATAACCAATAGGTAGGCATTACGTTTGCTAAAAAAAACGTGCTACGATAAGCCACACACAGACCAAAACACAACATTTTAAACACTTGAGAGTCTGGTTTGTCTTATGGCTGTTTTTACGATTGTCTACATTATAATCTATGTATGTATGTATGTGCTGAATATATTTATATTGAATCAATAAAGTAGTAATTTATGTAAGTAAAAAAAAAACCTGTCTATTACAATAACGTATAGTGTTCGTTTGCACAAGTAATTTTGAAACTGGCTGAAAATCATGAAATTTAGAAAAAAAAATAACAGTATACACAATACAGAGATCTTAAAATATTAATTTATTATTGTTCCCCTATGTTTATTTATCTAAGAAATAAAACTTTTTTGTCCCTCTAGCCTATACTTTCAATTAATGGCTATTATTAATTTATTATTTATTATTAATTTCAGGAGATGAATATAATTTTCACTATGGGACCGACCCCGAAGAAAATCGGTATCATATATTCTAGGTAGATATGTGAACTGAGCATAAAAGGAACTCAACAGCACCTTTCTTTCATCATTAACAAAAAAAATACAGTAATTAAAAAAGTTCATGTACAAACGCGAGCTTAACTCAAAATTGTGTTTTCTGTCAGCAAACTTTTGAGTGATAGAGAGAGATCACAATAGAGGGTAGTATCCAGGGCACCAATTTTAAAATACTACATATTTTGTCATACATAAATATACATAATCACACGTATGAAAATATACTTTTCGAAATGCTCTTTAACTTTCCTCTTGAAGACATCAAGAGAAGGGCTGTCGCGTAAGAAGTGTAAGAGAGAGTTCCAGAGACGCACTGTAATAAAAAAAAACGGCTGGAGATGTGACGTGAAGTACGAAGAAGAGAAGTGGCAGTACGACATGGTTAATCCCTCGGGACGAGGTACTCAAAGCATTACATCCCTTGATTTGATTAGATCATACTTGAAAGATAGACTGGTTAAAGTCCAGGTAAACGGTGTAAACTCACAAGGGTCTGAAATGACAATGGGCGTTCCGCAAGGTTCAATATTGGGTCCATTCCTCTTTTTAGTATATATAAACGATTTGCCCGAATTGCTTCAAAATCAACCAAAGATGGTGTTATTTGCTGATGACACATCATTGATATTTAGGATAGACCGACGGTCACAAAGTCTTGATGATGTCAATAACTCTATTCAACAGATCCAACTTTGGTTTACGGCAAACAACTTAGTACTAAATGAAAAAAAGACCAAATGTATTAAATTTACTTTACCAAATGTTAGAAGCAACGAATGTGACATCGTATTGAATGGACAAAAACTGGAATTTATTGATCAGACGGTTTTCCTGGGAATCACTTTAGACGAGAAATTGCAATGGGGACCTCACATAACATCTCTTGCGGGGTGGCTAAGTTCAGCCGCTTATGCTGTCAGAAAAATAAGACAGTTAACAGATGTAGAAACCGCGCGCTTGGTCTATTTTAGTTACTTTCACAGCATTATGTCGTACGGTATTTTGCTGTGGGGTCGTGCTGCTCACATTGAATCTGTATTTATTTTGCAAAAGCGTGCTGTTAGAGCCATTTATAATCTTCGTCTCTTAGGGAACTTTATAAAAAGATTAATATTATGACAGTACCTTGTCAATTCATTTATGAGAATATTATGTATGTAAGAAAAAATCGACATCTCTTTAACAAAATTAGTGATAGACATCATTTTAATACTAGAAATAAAAATAATTTAGATCAAACATTTTATAGATTAGCCAAATAAGAACATCTTTCATG
Source organism: Mamestra configurata (assembly GCA_002192655.3). Lineage (NCBI taxonomy): Eukaryota > Metazoa > Arthropoda > Insecta > Lepidoptera > Noctuidae > Mamestra > Mamestra configurata. The sequence continues at coordinate 89,452 of NDFZ01005131.1, forward strand.
GGGTACTGTGTTAAATGTTACAACAAAATACCTTGTGACATATTAGAACTAAACGAAAGAAAATTTAAAACTTACATTAAAACCACACTTTGTAAACAAGCATATTACAAACTAGATGATTATATAAAGATAAGAATGCTTGGAAACATGCTGGTCCTACTCCATAGGACAATCGAGGGTGTAGTAGAAAAAGTCAAACTTGTTTTATTTACTGGTGTACTTTCAGGTTTTTAATATGTAATTTAACTCACACACTGATCCATTGTTTTTAATTATATTGTAAATATGTGAGTACCATGTCCCTTACTAGCAAACTTAATTTTATCTCTGCTGGTATTGCTTTGTTGTACCTATAGTATATAAGTGTGTGCTGTATATTAGTGTAATGTTGGATGCATTGTGCTCACATAATATAATCAATTGATCAATGTACCTATGTATACAAAATATTGTAAAACTTATATTTGAAAAGAGTAACTATGGAGTTTCTTGTCCGTTCTTCTCCATAAGAATCTACTTTTTGCGAATGGACAACTAGAGTCACTTATATTTTAATTTTAAACTGTAAATTTGACGTTCAAAAGTGCCTTTTAATGGTCTAGTTGAAATAAATGAATTGACTTT
>NDFZ01005131.1:92036-293117 GCA_002192655.3 Mamestra configurata
GACATCATTTTAATACTAGAAATAAAAATAATTTAGATCAAACATTTTATAGATTAGCCAAAGTACGAACATCTTTCATGGGGTACTGTGTTAAATGTTACAACAAAATACCTTGTGACATATTAGAACTAAATGAAAGAAAATTTAAAACTTACATTAAAACCACACTTTGTAAACAAGCATATTACAAACTAGATGATTATATTAAAGATAAGAATGCTTGGAAACATGCTGGTCCTGCTCCATAGGACAATCGAGGGTATAGTAGAAAAAGTCAAACTTGTTTTATTTACTGGTGTACTTTCAGGTTTTTAATATGTAATTTAACTCACACACTGATCCATTGTTTTTAATTATATTGTAAATATGTGAGTACCATGTCCCTTACTAGCAAACTTAATTTTATCTCTGCTGGTATTGCTTTGTTGTACCTATAGTATATAAGTGTGTGCTGTATATTAGTGTAATGTTGGATGCATTGTGCTCACATAATATAATCAATTGATCAATGTACCTATGTATACAAAATATTGTAAAACTTATATTTGAAAAGAGTAACTATGGAGTTTCTTGTCCGTTCTTCTCCATAAGAATCTACTTTTTGCGAATGGACAACTAGAGTCACTTATATTTTAATTTTAAACTGCAAATTTGACGTTCAAAAGTGCCTTTTAATAAATAAAAATAAATAAAAAATAAAAAATAGTTGAAATAAATGAATTGACTTTGACTTTAACGAAGGTGTTGAGGAGAATTAGGATTGTGCAGGATAGTAAAGAGAAGGGATAGGATATTCATCAATTACTTCACCCCTAATAAGATAGGTAACAAATCAAAATTCCCGACATACCCATACAAAAGAAATACCTTAAAGTGTGTCATCCTTTCATGCCAATTTACGACGAAGCGCCACCCATACAAATGCTCAGAGCATTACGTAAAATAATTTGTATGACAATAGCAGAAATCATGATCGTGCCAAACAATATTAAAGTGGGATTAGTTTTACTCAGTAAAGTATATGGCAGTCGTGAGTATGCCTGGTGAGATAATCGTAATAGTTGAGACGTGGAGATGAAAATGATCACATTCTTGAATGTACAATATGTATGAGAAGTATGAATGGTGGACAAATTTAGCGTGAAGTTTCACCAGCCAAACCCGTTCCATTATCGTACTACAGCGTACGACGATGCGTCACCGGTACATGGTGGACATCCATCCATTTGCACAAAACGTTTTGGGAATACTTTAATTCCCTGCCGGAGTCTGTGTTTCCTGATAGCTGCAACCTGGGGTCTTTAAGTCAAGAGTTAGTAGGTCTTTTCTTGCAGTACGATTGTGGAACTCACTCCCATCTAACATACGTGAATGTAAAAAGCAGTCAAAGAGCACATTATCTCTCTTCACTGTAATCCATATTATAATTAAGGTATATATTTTAATAGGTATGTATTATTGTATTATATTTATTATGTATTTATCTAAATGTATTTGTATATAATTCACAAAATAAATAAACATGAATTAAAATCAAAATTAACGGAATGACTACTCGAGCGTGACTATCTACAAACAGAATCCTTACTTAAGTACGTCGCCTAATACCTACATATCTCCAATCACACACACCCACACACACACACACACGCGCGCACACACCCTCACACACACACGCACACACACACACACACACACACATCACATATCATATACAAAATATATACTTTTGTAAATTAAATTAGTTTATTATCCTCAATAGATCAGGTAGATCGACACAGTCCACTATTACACTTATAGCATCTCATTTAAAGCTGGATCACTGTCTCTCAAGATACAGGTTATCTAGTTTGAGAGGCAGGGTTTCCCTTATTGTGAACAGATTACAGTTCTTAGATTTGGATTGCATTGTGTTTCTACCAAAGTGCATTTAATTTGTCTTTAGATGTCTCAATCACATGTCTCAATCTGTATTTTATGAAATAAATTCTTATTATTATTATATATTGTGCTTTAATATATTTATTATTAGACAATAATGTGTTTTAGTTAAGTTAGTATAGTCCATTTTAAGTTTCCTTCTCAGTCTCTTTACACACTGTGTCTACCTGTATCTTATCCCACTCTTCTGTCGCAGGTCTGCTGGAAGAAATTGCTAATGAAATAAGCAGTACCTTATTGCTCTTTTTTCTGTTTAAAATTTTCTTTTATTTTTAAGTATATTGTGTGTTGTTGGCAAGTAGGTATGCTCCATCGTCGACTGGGGATCATTGCTTTTCGTCATGTGAGATTGTTGTCGAATGCGATCGTATCAATAATGATTAATTTTAAAAAAAACTTTTTTACAAAGAAGTCGTGGAAGTCGGTTTTTTGATGTCAAAAAGGTTTTTAGTTTCTACTTTTTAGTAGTGATACCCCACAACTAAGTGACATTATTCCGATAATAAGTGGTTGGACTATTTGCTGTTAAGGAGTTTCTCTGTGTGCCTTCGCAGTCCAAGTCCACAACAGCTCATTGTTAAATGTCTACTTTGCTTTGGTACTAGTTTTTACTGATTTTAAGGTGAGAAGGTCACTGGTTTATCTTTGAAGTTCACAGTAGGTACAGTGCAAATGCAATGTAGCTATAACTAAACCTAATGCAAAAAGAATCATCAAGATCGGTTAATGAACAATAAAGTTAGGCCCGAATAGAAAACCCCGAAAATATATTAATTCAGGTTGACTTGTTTGCATCTGCGTACCCCTTCACAGCACGTACCGGCGTGATGTTACGTTATGAACTGGAGTAATCAATAAACAGACATGCACTTTCAGCAATCCCGGGAGATTGCTATCATTTATTGAAGAGTTCCGTAGCCTACCTCCGAAATCCTTCATCAGATCTTCACCAAATTGAAATGGAGCCAGTTTGGAAAAATACTCTTCCAAACAAAAAAAGAATAATCTTAATCGGTTGACAATTGGAGAAAATATCGCTGATCAAACATATGTCCTGGGATCCCAGCAACAGATCCTAACTTATACCTTCCATCATCAGCTCAGCAAGATGAGATGTTGATTACCAGACACAATTATCTGAATTGCGTTAGAAATTATATGAAAAACTTTATTTGTGCCTTTAAAATTTGAGGGTTTCTTTCGATTTCCCTAGGATCCCATCATCAGATTCTGACTTGGTGACAATGGGACTACCTCAGGAGTATAAGCTTTTGAATAAAAAAAGAATCATCAAAATCCATTCATAATTGACGGAATGGTCGCATAACAAACATACAAAAAAAAAACAGTCGACTTGATAACCTCGTTCTTTTGGAAGTCGGTTGAAAAAACAAATCGATATCACTAGTAAACTAGAGAACATGTGTGTTATTTTTTTTAAATTAAGATACTTATTAGCTCTAGTAAACATCAATGAAAGTTTTTTTTTTTAAATAATCATCAGCGACGAAGCTATAATTAAAATTTGGTAATAAAATTAGACATTTAAGCTGATATCATTCCACAAGAATTTAATTTGCCAAAATAACATAAAAGGATACCGACCTCAAAAACCTACAGCCATTAAAATATTGTAATGTCTTAAATCTACATAATTAAAAAAAGAAGTTTTCAAAGCTAGCATACCTATTTCTGTTCTATAAATACATGGCAGTCTAAAAAGTTAGACTGCCATGTATTTATGTATTAGTTAGATAAAGGATAAAGATCATATACCTAACTAATCGTTGTAAGTATCAGCTCCGTAAGCTTCTCGATATATGCATGTCGTACGCTGCTTCTCATGGCCTTGTACACAACGAAGGCAAGTTTACACGGGCTTTAAGTCCGATACCAAGTGTCCCTCCACCTACCCTCCCTGTGTTATTGAACGGGGTGGAGTTGCACAGGGTGTATTCTTTTAAATACCCCACTTGGTGACGGATGATTTGAAAGACGACGCGGATATGGAGAGGGGGCGCAGAGCATTTCAGAGCGGTCCGGGCTAATATGCTTGCCCGCCGGTTCTACCGATGTTTGGCGGCGGCGGTCAAAATAACGATGTTTAAAGTATATTGCATGTAGCTGTACTCGGGGAGCCTGTGGTTCACCTTCACACAAAAGACCTACAATGCTCTGCGAATCCAGTATAACAACGCATTTAGAGTGCTGTTGCGTCTGCCTCGGTTCTGTAGCGCGTCATCTATGCCGAGGCACGTACCGATTGCTTCAATGCTGTACGGCGTAAGCAAGCGGCCTCGCTGCTAAACAGACTCTGTGGCAGCCCTAACAGCATTCTACGCACTATAGCCGGGAGACATGACCGCCCGTTGGTGAGGTCACTTGTCACCTGTACACCGTCGATGTTATTAGTTAAGTACTAACATTGGTTAAGACTATTGTTACTAACCCAATGGATCTTTGTTGTCTTTAAATAAATGATTATTATTATTATGTCATCGGAAGCATGGTCTTTGCTCAACTATGTTGGAGTCGTCGTATTTTGTATGGAGCGACTGCCTATCTCACCTTCTACCTCCTAGCTCTTTGTAGGTAAAATGTTTAGCTACAGGGTAAAACGGGATGGATAGAAATGCAGGGGTAATTAAAAACGAAAGTTTGATTGGAATTTTCACGTTACTTAATTTCTTTTAATTTTTCAATCATATTTTTTAATGTTTCAATGTATGCTTTGTAAGAACCCATTAATATGGTGTGTAAGTGAAAGTACACATTGCTGTCGATGGGAACAGTCCCCAGAACATTGGCAGCATTACCACGTTGAATGTCAAAGCTGATTTTTTTAACCCAAGAAGTGGTCCTGATCAAGTGAAGAGACGACTAATCGTTTATTTTAAAATAAGGTATAGTGAACCTATATATTTTTTTTCATTTTTCTGTCTTCCATTTTCCTCACTTTAAGGGATGAGGAAAATCGAAATTATATTTGCTGAATACGTAACGTACACGTACGTATCAATATATTGATAACACAATCAGGTAGTGTCCGTTATTAATCCGTGATTTGTTATAATAATATTGCTGATAAAAACGTTTGAATTACATTGATTTCGATGCCTAATAAGGAGTTTGGTATCTTAGTAATACGTAATATTATTTTCACAAGTGACTAAATAAAGTCCTATGAAATGTAATTGTGATGAAATTACGCAAACTATTTCAGCAAGTTGATATTATACAGGTTGCTAAATGTATCTTGTAAGCTGAACATTCCTCGACCCGACCGAGGCAATGAGCTACCATAGTATTTCCACCATTGACTATCATCAGCATATTTCTGTCAAGTCCATTCAAAACTTGTCCCGTCCAAATCTTTCTTTTGTTCCGACAAGACTGCCCATTGTTACACCTATTTACTCTTTAGTTCTACTACTTATATTTGATCGTGAACAATAAAGCGTTCACAACAAAGAATCTATTTGTTTCGCCTAGTTAATTCTTTGCTACTTGAAGTTTTTCTCTTTGATTATCCCGTTTAGCAGAAACGTTTTCAGTCTCTCCGTGTTCATTGATATCATTAATTCATTACTCACAGTGAACATTTCTATTGTTTCTATGTGTCGTCTTTTCCTTTCATTTAACAACATTGAATTTTTATCATACCTTTAGGAATACTCTCCGTCAAAGCTATGAAAATACACCTTGAAAGCTTAAATTGCTCTAACCTCTAAGTCAACGTAACAAAATAATTGGCAAGTCTATATTATTCCTTATCTCCGACATTGATATGTATGGCATGTTTACAAAATATGTCAGTGTTACCGTCTAGGAGGCACTCCTTATCTTATCACTGTAAGCACCCACTTATTGTAGCACTTGTGTTTACTATAATTTGTCTCGCTTCGAAGGATTTACGGGTGTTTATAAGTCATTGGCTTTAATAGTCGTTATTATGAAGTTTCTTTTTAATTGTCATTGAAACAAGCCCGCCACACATTCCTAACCACTGTAACTCCTGAAAGCCAGAATCAACAGTGGCGCCAACCAGAGAAACGCCAATGAAGCTTAACGAGTCTCGGAGAAACGATTCATTTGTCTAGGATCCCGCAACAATATTAATCGGAAAAGAACAGCGAAGTTGTGACCACCGAAGCTTCTCCTTGTTTTATGGTTTTAACGAAATATAAATGAAGTTTGGACCCTCGATCAAAACTTGTTTGAGTTTTATCTCTTCATCATGGAACATAATTGTTTTTCAAAAGCCCTTAAAACGTATACATAAATAAGGGGTTTTCCCATTTCATTAACAATTTCGTATTCATAACTTTTCATATCAACGCATTAAAAAATAAACGGTTTTTGTTTTTGGAATAATAATTTTTGGCAACTGACCCCAATATTATACACCGTCGGATTCCAGTTTGTACAAGGTTAAGCCTCGATCGAGATGATGATTTATGACATGATCCCCTGCTTTTGTTTAACGAGTTCTCAAAGTGCCGAGTCCAATTTGTAACGGCTGTCATCTGTCATGGAGACTCATTTGGATCTACATAGCGTTCATGCAGCGTTATTGTAACGAGTTCTTAGTAGACTTTCCCGAGTTTTATATATATATTTATTTCAATACATCGCATTAGTATGGTCCTGTCTGTTAGGAGGTGCACTAGTATTTTTATCTAGTCTCTTAATGTTTATTGTAGCTGAATCTAAGCTAACTAAGCTACTACTTAAAAAAATATACCACACAGTGAGTTCCACACAGTAGCCAGTTCTTGAGTGCCTGTATTATTTTGTACTTGTAATGTGATGTTTCAAGCTACCTAGTTAAATAAATCAATGATATACTTAGCTTATGAAGGTAGGGAATAATTAAATTCTTATTTAAAAACAAGGAAATTTATCTATTACAGTTCTCTTCCTCTCTCCTACTTATTTCGATTATCTCTTGTCCTGTATTCGTTCAGTTTACTTGCCCGTATAACCAAATATTACTAACAACCAACCATATATCCGAACTTAAGGAAGACATTTTTTGTTTTATTTTTAACCGACTTCAAAACAGGAGGAGGTTCTCAATTGTACTGTATGTTTTTTTGTGTGTTTGTTATGCCATCATTTCGTCAATTATGAATGGATTTTGATTTTTTTTTTTCATTAAAAAACCTATACTCCTGACACCAAGTCAAAATCTGATGATGGGAAATCAAAGGCAACCCTCAAATTTTGGAGGCATACTGGCACATACAATGTTTTCCATATACTTTCTAACGCAATTCAGATAATTGTGTCTGGTAATCAACATCTCATCTTGCTGAGCTGATGATGGAAGGTATAACTTAGGATCTGATGCTGGGATCCCAGGCCATATGTTTGATCAGCGATATTTTCTCCAATTGTCAACCGATTTAGATAATGCTTTTTTTGTTTGGAAGAGTATTTTTCCAAACTGGCTCCATTTCAATTTGGTGAAGATCTGATAAAGGATTTCGGAGGTAGGCAACGGGACTCTTCAATAAATGATAGCAATCTCCCGGGATTGCTGAAATTGCATGTCTGTTTATTGATTACACCAGTTCATAACATAACATCACGCCGGTACGCTGTCAAGGGGTACGCAGATGCAAACAAGTCAACCTGAATTAACATGTTTTTGGGATTATCTATTTGCGCCTAACTTTATTGTTCATTAACCGATCTTGATGATTCTTTGTGGATTAGGTTTAGTTATAGCTACATTGACCAGTGACCTCATCAACTTAAAATCAATTTAACTATGAGCTGGTCTGGACTTGGACTGCGAAGACACATAAAGTAATTCCTTAACGGCAAATAGTCCAACCACTCATTTTAGGAATAATGTCACTTAGTTGTGGGGTTTCATCACTAAAAAGTGGAAAATATAAAAAAAAATTACAAAAAAAATACAACTAACCCTACAAAGTTTAAAATATTTTATACTTTTTTGTGTTTTTTATTTGGAAGTCGGTTGTATTTTTTTGTAAAAAAGTTTTATTTAAAGGCTCTCGTTAGACCACAATGTCACCTATTGGAAAGCGATAATGTGGTCGACGATGGCGACGGAGCACGCTTGCCTAGAAGTAACCTGTTCAGCCTTGGTTTAAAGACCCCAGGATGTAGCTATCAGATCAGAAAACAACAAACTCCTTAGCTGTGCGTACAATGAAAGTATTTCATTAATCATTTGTAGCTGACAATCACCACACATTCGAAAGTCTAACCAGCTATTTATAGAGCCTTCACTCTGATCTGATCTTTAGAACCACAACATAATCCTTTCTCTGAATCGCTTTCACAACTTTCGCAACGTGACTAGCAAATACTTAATATGGTTTACATCTTCGGACAGAAGGAACCAGTAAACATACTGCGAATTATGGTAATTCATAATTTGAAAGCGTGCTGTAAGAGCCTGTACATATTGTATTGGGGTGCTCGAGGCTAAATAATAACTGTTGCTCGGGTTTATCTTCGAGGTTAAGCAACGGCTGTGAAGTCGGCTCCTGGAGGGGTGGCCATCCATAATATCCGTGTCTCCCAAAGCACGTTAAGGGCGTTACCGATTGGTGTAGTAACACCCTAAGTTGTCCCGGCTGTCATACGTAGATATTTGACGGTCTTTACGGACTGTCAGAAGACAGAAAATCTGACACTTATCTAGTCAAGGGGTAAGTTGGGGAGGAAGAAAGTCAGATAGGCATTCACTTCATGTAAAATACTGTTGTTCATATTATTTTGGCATGTAATTGTAAAACCATAGATCTTCTCATAATCTATGAATAAGGGACAATTGTAGAGGTCTGTGTATTTGATCAAAACTTTTGGTTCAGTACTTCGGAGATGAGGGGAAAGATGAAAAATAACCATTGTTATTGAACAGGTGGGGTGGCCACCTTTTTTCTTAAAAATACACCTTTGAACCAAAAAAGAACAATCATCAAAATCAAACATACAAAAAAAAACATTAATTTTAATTAAGTACCTACCTCCTCCTATTTTTGCAGTTGGTTAAAACTGCCTCATTTAAAGCTGATTCCAAGAACTCTATTTATGTCTATTTGAAGAGTGGAAAATGGAAAATGATAGCTCGAGGCTAAATATAGCACCAAGCCGATCATTTTCCATTACTCTCAAATTAGTACTATACCGATCTGTCAATATAACACATCTTTTTATGCAGAAATCATTTAGTAGAGCGTAGTGAACGAGCAAAGCCTACAGAAAAGTTATTTAAAGAATTAAAGGAATAAATTAACACGTAGTGTATGAACTCGACAGTTCGTTGAATACATAAACTCACCCTTTTTCCAAGGGGTAGGTAGTAACAAAAATAAACAATGTTTTTAAACTGTGCCGTACGACATATCAAATGAAAAGTCCTAATAAAAGTCGTTTTTTTTCTGAATCCCATGTAATATTATAAATGCTAAAGTCAGTTTGGCAAAACGCAGTTTTCACCGAAGATGGTTAAGATAACGTTTTTTTTTGCAAATACCGTAGTAACTTGAGCGAAACGAAAAGTTGAACTTTATATAAATAGATTTAAAGATATTTAAGAAAACAGCAAACAAACCTTAATTTCTTCTGTAGAAATATAAAAAAATGGGTCAGCCTATTTTTTATATTTCTACAGAAAATAGTTCTATACTTATAGATTACAAGAAAACCTATAAAAAATCTATATAAAATAATATGATGACAATCAGGCGGTCCCCTTGATGGTAAGTAGTTAACGCCGTCTATAGAAATCTGCAATACCAGGAGTAGGTACCTACTCCAGAAGCATTGCCACTTGCTACCTTTCTGAAAGATTGTTCTCTTCATTATTGACCTGATTGTGTTCTACGATTTATTTTTAAGTGACGCATCTGAATAATTGTAACTTTAATATGTAATTTATTCAATCAATACCTAATTTTAATGTATTCCTTTATTTTTTGTATGTACCAAACATTTGCACAGAATACCGGTAGAATGTGATGATTCCACTGACTAATCCTAAGACCTTAATTATGTACCATATTCGGACAAATAAATGATTATTATTATTATTATTATTATTCTCTTTATTTATTTTCCTTACATACTATTTACATTTTTAAATATTTCTTTAAAAAAACATTAAAAAATTAAAAAAAAGAACATTTAAAAATATAAAAAGTAGTAGTCCGCCGGTGTCGGGAGCAGAGTCCAAGCTACCGGTGGTTAGGGTTCCAGAGAAAGGAACCTCCTCACAATACGAGCCGTATCGAGGAGTACTGCCTTCTGTATCAGGCCCTTTACCCAACTGCGTAACGCCAACTTCGACAGATGGTCGTCGAAGCTTTTGGCCATCAGGCCATTGGCCGTAACGACAATCGGCACAATGACAGCCGATTCCACATTCCACATGTCGACAACCTCGTGTGCCAAGTCGAGATACTTGATTTGTTTCTCTTTCTCAGCCTTCACGAGGTTCTCGTCATGTGGGATGGTAACATCGATTATCATTGTGCGGCGCGCTAATCGGTCTATCACCACTATGTCAGGCTTATTGGCAACAATAGTCCTATCAGTGATGATAGACCGATCCCAGTACAACGTGACATGGTCATTTTCGAGAACTGGGTCGGGCACATACTTGTAATACGGTACCTCAGAATCCACAAGTTTGTATTTCAAAGCAAGTTGCTGATGGATAATCCTGGCCACTTGGTTATGCCTGTGCAAGTACTCGCCGTTAGCCAGACGAGAACAACCAGAGATAATATGTCTGATGGACTCACCCGGACGGTGGCATGCCCGACACATGTCAACCGTCCCGTCCTTCATAATATGCCTCCGGTAGTTATTCGTCAAGATAACTTCGTCCATAATCGCACAGACAAAACCTTCGGTTTCCCCGAAGAGATCTCCGAAACGTAGCCAGGCCACGGACGCTGAGAAATCTACATCGGACCCATGAAGAGCCCGATAGAAGCGCCCGTGAAGCTCCTTACCTTTCCATACCTCCTTGCGGTCATCTGTAGTAAGTATCACAGGTGTGCGCCAGTTCTCTTTAGCCATGGACAACGGGGTGAGTCCCTTGTCCACTGCGACCACATCTCGGTGCATACCCACATCGGCTTTGAGAAAATATTCTCTGAGACTGCACATCTCGCGGTTGTGGAGAGTCTTAGCATTTAAAAAGCCTCGACCTCCACACTTCCGCGGGATGTACAGTCTCATCACCGACGATCGTGGGTGATGCATCCGGTTTGCGGTCAGCAGTGTACGGACCCTTCTATCCAGGGCGTCGAGTTCGGTTTGAGTCCATTTGAGTATGCCGAAAGTGTACATTAATACCGGCATGACCCAACCGTTGAAGGCGCGCACCTTATTTCCGCCCGACAAAAGGCTGTTTAAAACCTTTTTCAGGCGGCCAAAGAAGCGCTCCCTCAGCGATTGCTTCATGTCAGTACCGTTAATGCCCAACGCTTCCGACATACCCAAATACTTGTAGGTTTCGGTTGAGCTGAGGGATCTAACCTGTATGGAATCCGAGAGTTGAATTCCCTCAGATTCCATAATCTCCCCTTTCTTTACATGCATGACTGCACATTTGTCCACACCAAATTCCATCCTGATGGCACTACTGAAGGTTTCAGTTACCTTTAGTAGCTCCATCAGTCGCAAATTGTTGGGGGCAAAGAGTTTCAGATCATCCATGTAAAGAAGGTGAGATATGGCCTGACCACCTCTTCTCAACCGATAGCCTAGGCCTGAATCCTCCAGCAGTGTGCTTAGAGGATTCAGAGCTAAGCAAAACCAAAGTGGACTCAAACTGTCGCCCTGAAATATTCCCCGTTTAATCCATACAGGCTCATCACTCCCTTGGATCGGTCGACATCCTGGATAGCGAAGGACTGTTTTCCATTGCCTCATACATGACTCAAGGAAGGTGCGTAGAGTTGCGTCTATTTTGTACAACTCCAACACCTTCATGAGCCATGTATGTGGCACAGAATCATAGGCCTTCTTGTAATCTATCCAACATGTCGACAGATCCTTGCGGGATCGACGAACCTGTTGGCTTATGGCCATGTCTATGAGGAGTAGCTCCTTAGTGCCGCGGGACCCCTTCCTACATCCATTCTGAGAGGCGGACATAATTGAGTTACTCTCAATGTGCTCATTAATTTTCGCTCTCAGGATGGATGTAAGAAGTTTATAGACCGTCGATAAACAAGTAATCGGTCTATAATTCTTGGGTTCCGTGGGACTACCTGTCTTATGGAGCAGGTGGGTAACGCCAGTTGTTAGAAACTGTGGTAGCGACCCAGAATCTAAGGATGACTGGAATTGAGATGCCAGGAGCGCGTGTGAGCTGCTATACCACTTAAGCCAGAAGTTGTGCAGTCCGTCCGGTCCAGGAGATTTCCAATTCGGTAACGGACGGACTGCTTTGGCTACATCCAATGTTGTTATGGTAATTTTTTCCATTTGTGGTATAGCTTCGCACACGCGCTCGACATCGCGCATCCAGCCACCTTCAGCGTGACAGATGGGCACCGACCAGATGCTGCGCCAGAATATACTCGTGGCGACATCATCCGGGCGGCACACGTCTGTCACACTTTGTTCAGGTCGCTCCCAAGCTCTGTATACCCACCTCTCATCGCTCTGGAACATGCGATTCTGCGAGTATCGATCAACCCGCCGCTTGTACCGCCGAATACGGCTTGCCCATGCACAAACTTTCTGCTTCAGGAAGTCAATGCGCTCTGTGACACGGGACGTGAAATCTCGAGGGCTGATTTCAGTCCCCGAAAACGCCCGCCTCACAAAGCGCATCACACGTGGTCGTGTATTGCCCTCCCTGAAGCAGTATAGTTTGCCGATGAGTGCCCTAGTCTCATCGATACGCCGCTCGATCCTGCGCTGCCAGGCTGGTGCAGCTGGCTTTGGTCGTATAGCTTCGTCACACCCAGGAAACTTTACGTTTGCTATACGACATGCCGCAACAGCCCCGCAATACAGGATTGAGTGCGTATCAACGAGGCTCTCGCTGCTTTCGAAGATGTTTTGCAGCAGCGAGTCCAAAGCACACACCAGCGCCCTATTCTTTTTGTGCATAGGCAACCGTGGTAATCGGGGCCGAAGTTCGGTCGGAGTTGATCTATACTCACGAAGCGCATCCTCCAGCGCGCTCCTCAGTCGATCGTTGCACTGGCTACTTACCGTGACAACCCTATCATCTACCTCATCGCTAACATTATTGGGCCGCGGTGTGATCCTACCATTAACTGGTGCTTGTACCGCGGTCTGTGTCGGGGTCGAGATGATAAGGTTGTTCAGTACCTCTGAGCGCAGCCTATCAAGTGCGGCATCGTCCAACCTGTGATTACGTTGAATGACCCGCACCTGATCCGACAATCGTTGGGCCGAGACGTTAACAGTTGGTTCCAGGTCCTGAAACAGAGACAGCATTCTGACACGGTACGCAGTGAGGTTAGTTCCCCCCTCTGTAGACCCATAGTATGCGCGCATGACGTTTTCATTCATGGACTGCGTCCATCTCATGCGCTGCACACAACCACCGGCAGCGGGGACCCGGCTCGGGGCCGGTTGGCCCCTAGGTCCCAAGCCCCTCGGTGGCCGGCCTCTCCCCTGCCAACGCACTGGTGTTGGCGACGTCGGCGGGGAGAAATACTCGTCGCTGGAGCTCGACGCGACTGCAACCGCCGGTGACATTGGTGATCCGCTGTCCGGCGGCGGCGAGGCGGAGCTGAGCGACGGGTCCGGGGATGGTGGGCGTGCGCGTCGTGAAGCTGCTCTCGTCAGCATATTATTATTATTGCTTCCATACTTTTATTGATCGTTAATATTTCATTACGAAGTGACATACGTCATCTGTCTGGGTAGTAAGTTTTCCTTCTTTTTCATTCATTTTTTTTCGCTTTATGGGTTCTGAAGAGTGTTTTATTGTATTTATTTCTTTCTGGAGGCTTTGTGTGAGAAAATTGCTCAAAAATCAGGTTAAAAAAGTGTTATTTCCAATTTAAATCTTCGTGAGTGAAAAAACGACTTGTGTTGCTAACGAGAGTTGCCAGTTATTATTATTATTATTATTGTTAAAAAATAGCACTCAAATAGCACTCATTGACAGCAAGGCCCATGCTGCCAATGAGTGCTATTTTTAATGTATAAAATGCTTAAAAATGCAAATAATAAATATTGGAATGAATGACAATGATAAGAATGTAATAAAGATATCAAAACAACAACATGTCGTGTTATTTAACGGAAATAAATAAGATAATGTCACTGAACTTTCTCTCAATGTTTGTTGTGTTGAATCCAGACACGAAATTAAAACCAAAATTAATAGTGTTGTCCGTCCGTTGTTTATTTTACTTTAACAGGTTTATTCTGTTCTTTTTTTAATGGCCACCTTATTTTTAAACCTGGTATTTAAGTAGTGATATGCGGGTACACAACCTTGTACTGAATACTTCTCACGTATCAGTACAAACTAAGAGGATAGTTTAATGCGACGGTTATCGAGGGGATGTTAGCAAGTCAGCAAGACGGTAGTGAAGCTTACATTTCGGGATGCGCAGGACTTCTGTTTCCTGATATCTAAAACGTGGGGTCTTTAAGTACGGAGTGTATAGGTTACTCCTAAGTAAGCGTACTCCATCGTCGACCACATCATGGCTATCCATCAGGTGAGATTGTGGTCGACAGCGAGCCTATCCATAATATCAGGGTGGGAGGCTCTAGAGCCGCTGGAGACTGTATTGCACATCCAATCTTTAACACCTACGTATTCATCACCAAAAAGTCTATGTTTATGCACAAGAGAGACTTTATCCTTAATCAGAAAATAATTTCATAATTTTCCTATGACCTCTTTTTTTTTAAGGATAGGAATTCATCTAATGACTTCTTCCACTCTGGTTGGAGCGGAAGAGCGTGTCAGACTCTTACTGACTAAAACTCATCCGTGTTCCTTCTAAATCCCTTTGCATTCCAGGGCCGCGGTGACATTCGAACAAATTATGCAACTGCTATCACCTCTTACTAAAACAATTTGCCTGATTAGATTATAACTTCTTTATATCTTCATGTGATTTGTAAAAATGCACCCATCACTTATTCACAAACGTTTTGAAGCCTGGATAATAGTATGAGACTTTTTCAAAATTACTATGAGATTATTTTACTAAAACAGTGCTAACACAGTGTGGAAACATGGAATTTTAAAAGATAACTAAGTCGGCTACACATATTGGGCAGGCGAGGTGATGGTGATCAATTCTCGTTTCTTCTCTGGGACAGAAGAAGCATTTATTAGATAGTATTTTTGGGAACAACCTGCTAGGGATGGTTCCAAGCTTAAGCTATCGACCATAGCCTGATCTTCATGCGACGACTGAATAGGCTACTTTAGACAAGTGAGCTCCTTCATCAACCGCATGATCGATCAACATCAGGTGTGATAGTGGTGAAACATGAGCCTTACAACTATAAATAATTTTCGAACAAGTATTTTTAGCAAAAGGACCTTACCTGAGAAAATACCAGGAACGAAGTAGGTATAGCTGCCAGTCCACATAACAAATAGAACAACACTACATGCCAATGGCCAGTCTTAGTGGCTAGGATAGCAGCCTCATCCAACTCTTTAGTCCACGTCATTATCACCTCACTATTTTTAACACTTTTTTGAAATTTAAACTGTTACCGAGTTCCTCCAAACCCGAACTCGACATTTTTTGCAGACCTGGTATTTTTTATTCGGTATTTATTGGACCTGTATCTTATTATTCATTCAAGAATATTTTTTGCATATTATTTATTGGACCTGTTTTATTATTTACGACACTTGCGGGTTTATTACTAGGATTTTAATAAGCGCATGATTAAGTTTTAAAGTACCTATCCAGTTACAATTTAATTTTTTTGTTAAAATATACTAATCATATACTCAAACTTTATTTTTAAACATCAATTAGTTCTTACTTTATTTTATCATAAAAAATTGTTCTTAATTTATATAAAAAGTTGTATTTTAATTTTATAATTAAAATGTTTTTCTTAAAAACTGTTTGTAAAAAAAATCACTTCGAAAGTTAATTTATTTATAAAAAAATATTACGATAACTTCATGTTTTGATTACCATCACTTCAGTAACACACGTCCATATTTCAATCTCTTGAAATAATACTAAACATACTCGGTGCGCTTGGACTGACTAGAGGAGTAACCCGGCCAAGTCTGATAGTCTAGTGTTTGGTGAAGACAATAGCGATTGTATGTAGATTGTATTTAGCTGTATTATATCGATACAGTACTCTGAATGAGTACTATTTTGCATATTCTCATTATAAAGTCACGTTATTTTTAAATACTTCTTACTCCAAACTGTTTGGAGAAACAAGTAAATATGGAGGTAAGGAAAATAACGAATGTTTGATGTGATTTAATCGAGTAAATAATCTTAACCAGAGGGGCAATTCTCGTATATCAAAGTTCGCATTTTGTCATTGATTATCCCTGAGATTACATTGCGAATTGAATTTTTAGTACGAGAATATTGGCCTTCTGATGGTTAACAATTTTTGCACCGAATTTGAGTATGAACTAGGAGTTTGGAAACTTTAAATAAAGTTAGTAATCGTAATTTATTGAAAGTTGCAGTTTCACTCTTATGTACTTACTTTTGATGGGCTAGAATTACACAAGGAGACTATTATAAAATTACTTTTAATTAATAGAAAAAAACACACTGAAAAAATACAGATGTGAACTAACTTAAAATCCAAAAAGTAAAATTTCGAAACGGCTGGTTGACACTTCCCGTGCCCCAAGAGCTGGCTTATACTTTGGCAAGAAGCTAAGTTTTGCCATTCAACGTGGCAATGCCGCCAGTCTCTTGGGCACATTACCAGCTGACAGCGTTGCGGACGAATTTTTTGATGCTATATTTTGTTGTTGTTGTAAGTTTTAGTTTAGTTTATTTTGTCAAGTAAATAAAGGATAAATTCAAACACATTTGTACAAATTCTGCCAGTAACAGTTTTCATAATTTCTACTTGCCGATAATAGATAGAATATTCAAACCACAATTGTACAACTAAAACGGTACAACGACTCTTAGCAATATTCTTAATCATATGGCTTAAGTAGCAAATTGTTTGTTACAAGCGAAAAGCAGTAGAGTTTTAGTAGTAAATTCTGTCATATCAAAAGCCATCCTATAAGAGTGTGGTGCGACTGACAGCGGACCACAGCTTGGGAACTGTCTTCATAAAATATTAAACACAAACTACATAATATGTTATCACTTCACACAGGGGTTCCCAGAGGAATGCTGACACCTAGATATAATTCTAAATGATTCCAACGAACAAGTTACTTTAAATGAATGGCAATTAAAACTTATAAAACAAAATAAATCATTTACATTAAAGGTAAAAAAAAAATAGTTTCTCGATTACTCAAAAAATCCCCTAAAGTACCTTAATGCAAATTTGATTTTAATCAAAATTATCTAAATAACAATAATCCATAAATCCTTTTTAAACCCGAGGGGAAACCCTAGTCTTATTAGCTCAGATATTATTCACCGCAGACGCGCAACTTCGCGGTTTTGTGACGTCAACCACATGCGTCACCTGGCGCAAAGATTATTACGAAATATTTGATGAGAAATATGCCTGTAATGATGATGGTACATTTTAATGAAATACCAATAGGTATATTAGGTAGGTACGTAAAATAATGTTTTTACTGTTTTATACGACAAGCATAGGTAGCATTCTTAAGCGTATGAATAAAATATCTTAATACAATTTCTATAAAAAGGTTTTACCTGTTATTTTTTTTTTGTTATATTCGTCCGAAAATACAAAGTGATTAATACAATCGAACAATTACATTAAATACTTAAAGCGAGGAACAACACAGAAATAACAACAGTTTTTAAAATAAATCAATAATTCTCCTCGCTTACAATGGAACCTCGCCTCAACCAGTGGCGCTTTCAAATCAAGATTTAGACCTGTTTTCAAGTAGATAACGTATTAATGTATTTATAGATTAAACTAGTTTGATGGCGCCCCTCAATAGTGTAGGTAATTAATTAAATGAATTATCTGTTTAATGTTATTTGCTGTAGTTCGAGTATGTTAATCTGTGCAATAATTTATTTCAGTCTACTTTATATGATGTGGTATTAACTTTATTAAGTTTAGGAACTCCCCGACTAACACGAGACTATTTGCTGAAATAAATGTTTCACTGGAAACTCCAACTTGGAAAAACTGTTTGAACTGGGAAAGTTTACGGAAAAAGAATGCTCAGGCGTTCATTTACTCGCTCATCTGATCAGATCAAGGCGATACAAGGATTCACTGTGATCAAAGCCCTGAGAAGAGCCTTAAGTTTACTATGTCGTATATCTCGTGAGGCTGTGGAGTGGATTAACACGAATTCAGCGATTCCGTGGGCTTTTTTTTTTTTTTTAAATCGTAAAATGTATTTTCATAATGGGATAAGTACTTATTCCAAGGGATTAGGTGCGTTTTACAAACGCAACAATCAAACCAATAATGTTACCTCTTTATAAAACTACATAGACTAGATTAAATTATTGCGGATCCTTTCCTTATTGTTGTGTCAGATTTTTCTAGAGGTCCTTTTTTGTTGTAACCGCAACAATTCGAACTTTACTCTCAATTGAATTTCCTACGTATGGATACAAAAACAATGAATAGAAAAACAAAAAATTACTATGAATAAGAACCAGTTTTCCAGTGTGTTAAAATGAATGAAGTACCGTAAAGTCACTTGGGCCCTAGGGTATAACTTTGGTTTCTGTGTTACTATTGGTTATGATTTTGGGCCCAGGGCCAAAATAATCCAAAGTTACTGTATTTATTTTTATACAAAACAAAACATGTTTGCATTGGTACAATTTGGAGTTATGGTTACCTTAAATGAAAAAAATAACAATGCAATACATAAAATTGGTCTTTGTTTTGTTAACAAATAAAATAAATTGAGTAATTTCATTGAACCTGTCTTGAATAAATCTATGTTTAAATTATGTACATATGTTGTTTTTACTCTAATTGCAGTATTTTTAAAGCGACTTCAATGCCTTTTGTTAGTTTTACTTTCAATCAATTTCACAGGAAAGTAGAAGTACATAGTATAAAAAGGCCACCTTCGAGTCCGACTCGCAGAAGAAGGGGTCTATACCATAAACTGAAAAACTTTTCGGCTTATAGTCTTGGATTTGTAATGTATTATAAGTGTTTTTTTATAGCGACAACAAAAATGCACACTCTGTGAAAATTAAAACTGTCTACCTATTACGGTTCATGAGATACAGCCCGCTGACAGACGGACAGACAAACGGACAGACGGACAGCGGAGGCTTAGTAGTAGGGGTCCGTTGGTTAGCTTGTAGGCACGTTGACCAATAAAATATAATTAGTTTATTCTCTTCAATAGCTAATATGACATCTGACAGCAGTTAATACTGATCCAGGTCATAAAAGAATCGTATTTTGTAAACTGAGGACCAATTTTACTCATTTTTAGGCAACGTTGGCATCTCAGTCGCAATCTGGCAAAAAACCTCAATTTCCAGATATTTTTGATAGATAGCGACTGAGATACGAATGGGAGCGTTGCTTTAAAATTTGTATGTAGTATTGGCACTCTGTACTTTGAAAAGGGAACTTAAAGGAGACAGCCCTCACTGAAAGTGAACAAAGCCAAAATCTTAAACATGTATCAGGCTATCAAAGGCGTCAAGAGTATTGCCGCTACCACACCCTGTAGAGCAAAGTCCAAAAAAAACCTTGTAATAAACGTATAGTTCCAAAGCAATCCAGCATCTACACAACTCCGAGTACCAGGCGCTCATACGTAAATAGGAGTTTAGTAGCTCCCAGACACACCACAAACGAGTATCAGGTCATGCCAGTTATGTGAGCAAACAAACCCGCAATACGGATGTTTGAGCATAATTTAGTAGCTCCAAAGCAATTGCACAGTTCCTACCGAGGGTCCGTTCTTCGAATTGAATTATTTATGTCTTATTCATGTGCCAAATACGAGCGCTGATTACTTTATGGTATGCTGGTGATTTTGGAATGTGGGAAAGATGGCCGTTGCAGGCGGTACGTGGAAGATCGTGGAAAGTTATGGCGTTTTCTAACCTTTAAATTCATTTTTAATCGACATTGCTAGTATTATGCATAAAAATGACAGTTTGAAAGGTGATATGCGCCCGCTACGCAGTGAGGAATTTGAAAATTTATTTTCACATTATCGCTCTAAGACCATAAAATCGTCATATAATGATTACCTGAACTAATAAAATTACACATAATTAAATAACAGTACCCTTCTTCTAGGACAGTCAGGCAGTAAAAAGAGTAAACAGTATTTTTGTTGGAGATAATCTCTGGAACTGCTGACTGATCCGAGTTTTAGAGGAATTCTTTAACTGATAGAAAGGTACACTATCACCGATTGTCTAGGTTGTATGCCGAAAACCTAGGTTCCTATGAGATATTCTTTGGTAGCAAAGTCGCGGGTAAAGTATTTATTTTAGTTCACGTATCTATGACAAAAGGAAAATCTCCAGATTTTTTATTCGTTATAAAATGGACACCTTTATCTAACTTAAAACTTAATTAGCCCGACCTAATCAATAGACAAATAGATTAAATAATAATATCGTACGACATGATAATAAGAAAATGTTTGTTCAATTAAGCGCAAAATAGATTATCTTGTAAGATAGGTACAGACCCGTTTAGACGACGCAATAGCTTATCCACATTCTTCGATGTCACTTAGAAAACCTGAAAAATTATTAGACTAGCACTTCGGCCGCGACTTCGTCCGCGAAATGACCGATTTGAATAATTTTCAAATCATTCTAATTGATAAAGATTAATATATATATATATAGTCTTCCTTGCCGATTTCGACAACGGTGAACCCATGATACTATTTCCTAGCTATGTATATAATATGAATTGGTTTTTGGTTTTAAATACCCGATCACAGCTAAGGCAATACAGCTGTTCGGCGGAATTAAAAGAAAGATAATAATAAATAAAGATAAATATCATGACACCAAAATCACTACCTTTCCATTCCACCCAGGTTTTGATTGGATCATTTTAAAAAAAGCGGTCATTGTGACTTAACCATACTAGTAAGACATAAAGCTGTACGGATAAGTAATAATATCATGTAGGACATTATTTTTATATATCATCAATAGTTTTCTCAGCGCACGCCAAATAATGAATTTATTAGGAAACATTTTGCTACTTTGGGTTACATTACCTATTGCAATTTTCGTCGGGAGCACTATTTTTTGCAAAATAAAATAAAGCTTTTGTTTTAAGTTAATAATGTAGCTTTCTAATGGAGAAATATTTTTTAAAATATGTTGAGTAGTTTTTGAGCCAAATTGTAACAAACAAACAAAGAAATAAATCTTTACTCTTTATTATATTTTATTTGTATTATTAGAGATTACCTTAATAACTACTATGTAGAATAGAGCTCGTTTTTGAAAATACCTCTCCGCCCCAATTTTTACCACAAAAGTAGATATTATTGTTGATAATTATCATCAACATAGTTGCAGATCAAAATCACCCATGGCTCTTCTAGATAACCACTATCTCTCGATATTTCTTCTATCATAGAAAAGTATAGTATAGGTTCCATCCGTCTTTTATACAGGTACCTATTTCCTGTGACATTGACCATAGCATTGTAGTTATGTTCTGGTGTTAAAAATGCGACCACTCTGAAGAACTTCTTCCTCCTAGCGAAAGCGAGTGAGCGAGTGAGCGTCGTCTGTGAAAAATTCAAGAACTGACTTCACAACTGTTAGCCATACGTAATCCCGTCTCATCAGGGCGAGACGTTGGCGTGTTACCAAAAATAAAAAAAATATCTTCAAATTAATAAACAAGAAATTATTTTTGGACTCATGAAATATTAGGCGAATACAAATATTTTTTCTTCTGAATTAAGTGAAACTATCGAAGCCCAAAATGAATGCAAACTTATTTGAAAGATATAACAAAAATATAATGATTTGTGAAATAAAACTAATAAAAAAAAATACAACGGACTTCCAAATAACAAAAACAACAAAGTCGGTGTTTTTGGTCGTCTCTTCGTTTTTAACACCGACTTCCGAAATTAAAGTTATACTTTGTTGTGTTTTTCTTATTTGCAAGTCGGTTGTATTTTCTTGTCAAAAAGATTTTTATTTTTCATTTTTTTTTGTGGTACTCAACTAACAATACTATACCAAAACCAATATACTATACTGAACCGATTTTGATGAAACTTCCTTTCACATTATAAAATAATTTGGTTAATAAATGACGGAATTATGACGAAACAAACATCCTACCTCTGTTTATCATAAATTTTAAAACACTCAACACGTTTTTTTTGTAGGTTCAACCTTTAGGTTTCGTGAAAAGTAATACAAAATTCAGTCAAATGCTACTAAACACTAAAGGTATATACACATATCAACTCGGAATTGGATCGTCATCGTATATATCGCCTTTATCGCCGTATTGCCTCAAAGGGAGGCGATTACGTTACCGATTCCGATAAGTGTGCATACATATCAACTCGGAAAGGGATCGTCACCGTATCATACCTTTAGTGTTTAGTAGTATTTGAATGGATTTTGTATTACTTTTCACGAAACCTAAAGGTTGAACCTACAAAAAAAACGTGTTGAGTGTTTTAAAATTTATGATAAACAGAGGTAGGATGTTTGTTTCGTCATAATTCCGTCATTTATTAACCAAATTATTTTATAATGTGAAAGGAAGTTTCATCAAAATCGGTTCAGTATAGTATATTGGTTTTGGTATAGTATTGTTAGTTGAGTACCACAAAAAAATAAAATAAAAATAAAAATCTTTTTGACAAGAAAATACAACCGACTTGCAAATAAGAAAAACACAACAAAGTATAACTTTAATTTCAGAAGTCGGTGTTAAAAACGAAGAAACGACCAAAAACACCGACTTTGTTGTTTTTGTTATTTGGAAGTCCGTTGTATTTTTTTTTATTAGTTTTATTTCACAAATCATTATATTTTTGTTATATCTTTCAAATAAGTTTGCATTCGTTTTGGGCTTCGATAGTTTCACTTACCTTTACTCGGATAGTCTACATATCCCATACGTACTCAGACTTATGACACAAAACAGATGCTGAGAATGTACCGCACATTTGAATTATTACGATAACGATTTACAAGATTTTATTACTGTTGATTGCTTTGTTTATCAACTGAAGCTATTATTAGTCTACATTATGTTTCATACGAGCAGACCAGAGCAACGGCGATACGCCACTGCTATATGCAGGTACTAGCTTTTGCCTGTCCCGTAGGAATTGCGGAAAATCCTCACTTAGTGTTCCCAAAAACCCCCCTGGAACCTACATGGCAAATTTCAGCTTTCTACGATCAGAAGGGTAGGCTGTGCTTTGTCCTTAATTCACTCCGCCTTTCTCCGCTGATGGCTGGTATGTAGGGCCTTTTGGTGTGAACCCCGATCAAGTTCCTTTTAGAAAAGTGTGCATGATGATGACACTTCATTTTTCGACAGCGAGGGGTCACTGCCTACCACAGAAATGAGGGCACGGCGCGGCTCCTCCCAAGCGGCACACTCTGCCAGCATTTACCGCGCCGTGTACTCCCGAAGCTCGCCGCGCGCCCGCGCATCCTCGCGACACCGATGCAATGACGCGAGGACTTTTGTCTCCAGGCCCCAGGGTGGAAATCCAGCCAGTGCGCAAGCCACCTCCTAGGAGGTTGTGCGATAACCCCTGATGACTCTGACGGCGCAGAACAGTGATGGTGCTGGCCGTCAGATCGGGGCCCCGACCAGTCTCAAGAAAATAGGTGGTTCGTATAAATGCTAATGTATACACTTTTATAATAAACTCCTTAACCATATTTAAGGGCTAAGCCTTAATAAATTCAAATCACTTGTAAAGTGCAAACTTTGCCAGAAAACTGTTTATAATGTAAAATATTATCTCGAATACATAAAGGTCAGGGATTGAGCTGCAATCAAATAAGCACAGTAAATGTTGTCATTTTTATTCACTTTTTATTATATTTTTCTATAGGTACACTTTATTAAGTTTACACATTGACATTAAAATTTACTTTGTTAATTAATATATTTTACTTTAGGCATAGTTAGTTAATGTAATAAAAATAACATAATTCACCCTACGATATATGTATGTTATGTATGTGTGATGTGTGTATATACATATTTTTTAACGCTTGTCTGGCATTTTGAGTACCTTTTGCGGCCTACTCAAATTTTGATGTCCTATCTTTGGTATTGTTCGTCGAGTTGTTGAGCTCCTCAAAAGACCATCTCAGACATTAACGTACATGTTTTTCTGATGGATTGACCTTTGCATTGTTTAGATTTATCTCTTAAGCGCATCTCCTTTTCAAGGACATATCTCGCCGACTGATCGACATTTTGCGTGACCAGAGGGCTGGCTCGTTCTTTGCTCAAAGATTGCCATTCAACGTGGTAATGCTGCCAGTCTTCAGGGCACGTTTCCGGATGACAGCGATGCGGAGGAATACTTTGACGCCCGAGTGTACTTTGTTTTTGTATATATACATACTAAGGTTTAGTAGATTTAAATAGTTTAAGTAAATAGTTTTAAGATAGTATACAGTATACATATAGTGAAACAATAAAATAAAAACTCCTCTCTTAAGTAAAATATATTTTTTATGAATTAATAATTTCTTCATGAAACCATCAATTGTTACTATTTACTGATTTAAAAGATTGCCCATTGAGTTTCTTGCACGTTCTTCTCCGTAGAGATCTACGCTTTGGAACGTGCAACTAGCTTTATGTTTTTGATTGACCAACCTCGACAATTCAAAAGAGCGTTTATTTATTTAACAGTTCATGTACACACATTTAACAAATGGATAAATAAAATGGTTTATTTGAAATAAACGCTTTGAATCTTGACTTTCAATTTACGCATTATCATTTATTACCTTTTTTTTTTAAGGATTGGAAATCATCAAATGACTTCTTCCGCTCTGGGTGGAGCGGAAGGGCGTGTCAGACTCTTACTGACTAAAACCCATCCGTGTTCCTTCTAAAGCCCTTTGCGTCCCAGGGCCGCGGTGACTCTTTCGAACCAATTCCGCAACCCTGGCAATCATTTATTACCTAGCCAGTCGATTTTGTTAACACGGCACCGTGAAAACTTAGGTTCACGCTCACTCCGAGCTACCATAAACCGAAAAAACACGTTTCCCCCTTATTTTTTTATTTAATGATTTTTTTATTCTTTTTTGTTTTAGCGGCAACAGAAATACATTATCTGTGAAAATTTCAACTGTCTCGCTATCACGGTTCATGAGATACAGCCTGGTGACAGACTTAGTAATAGGGTCCCGTTTTAACCCTTTGTGTACGGAACGCTAAAAGTAACAAAACTAGGTAGGCACTCGAGTTTTCCTCAACATCAATTTATCGATCAATCAATTCGATTGTTTGTACGCATATCCTTATCAGACAAACGGAAAATATTTAAAGAATGTACTGTCATAATACCTGTGAGTATCTCTAATGTTGATCGTCATATGTATGAGTAATATCTACAATTAAGATAAAAATATCACAAAAAAAATACGCTTTTTCGTTGTGTTTTTTTACAAGAAAGACACGTCACTATTCAATTGCCAAAACCAATTTTATTTTGGTGACGTGTTATGATAAAAAAAAATAGATTTGCATATAGTTTTATTTGTTAACACCAGTTTTAAAAGCCCTCATATGATCTTCTAGCTATCCCACAGGATTTTACTTTTTGTCCCGAAAAAATGGATACCTACATTCAAAAAGTAAGCCCATGATACTCGGCAATAGTGTAACTTTCGGCCAGTAAAAGAACTTTTAAAATCGGATCAAAACTTCTAAAGATAACCTCTTTCAAACAAACAATTTAACCGCGTCATATTAGTTCAAAGTTTATACGTAAAAAAGAAATGGCATTATTTGCGCCAAGAAAGACCTAATACCTAAATAACTGATTGATTTTGAGTAAAATAGCCACAATTGTTTAAAATTATTGTGTTGTTTTAATCCGTATGACGCCATTTTTTTATTTTTGGCAAATTATTTTATTTACATCCACGTTCAATATGGTTTTTATGTTTGACTGGCTAAAATTATCTTAATTATACCCATGTACAAATAACTCCATTTTGTTAAGTAAATATTTACAGAAGGATCGGCAAGCTAGTGATATATGATGGATGGTTGAGTTATTAGTAGAGGTCGGAATAGATGGAGTATATTTATCTAATTTTAGTGGAAGTAAGTAACATTGAGTTGATAATACCTCCTTTAAAATCCCAGAATCATTAAAATGATGATTGTATCTCTGGATTTAAGAAATTGCAATTTACTTATTGCGCTTTGAATACATTTGAACAAAATTATTATATTGAAGAATCTTATTGTGTTTTTAGAGTTCCGTACTTACTAAAACTGTTAAATTAAATAGCTTTGTTTTCGCACAACTCTTTCGTCTTTTGATTCTTCAAATCAATCATTTATACCTATACTCAAAGTCCAGTTCATGTTTTTATAATCCCGGGTTTTAATTGTCATGATTTAATTTATGATTCCGGGATTTTACAGGAGGTATTATCAACTCTATGTTACTTACTTCCACGAACATCACGTAATTATAACCTACCTATTCCGGTTTCTGGTTATTAGGGTTTTCAAAATCATGTCTTCGCAAATATGGGTTTACGTATGATGTAGATGTTTTATTATCATGTTACAATAGTATATTACAGTTTTGGCATCACCATTATTTAGATTTCAGTATGCAAATACTTACAGCTAAACAATGATCTGTTTGGATAATGAAGTGATGTTTTCAAAGCGAAAACTATTCAACTAAGGTAAACTTTCTGTTTATTAATGTTACCGGAAAATTGCAGACTTGTCTGAATGATCTGTTGAATTTTTATTAGATTATAATAATTTCTCGACATATTATGAAAAAATTGTTTTATATACAAAAATCTCATCCTAATTCAATCGTTTCCAATATATCCGTGTTTTATTAAGACAAAATATGTAGTTTACAATTTCACGCGATACCTATTGTACAATATAACGGCGTTTGCAGTTTTCCGGTGAAATAAATAATTAATCAGTGAAAGAACTTATAGCTTATAGTTTCTACAAAAGTAACTTATGTTTTGTTTTCTTTGTGACCTGCAACAATAAAGACCCATGTATTAAATCTTCATACAAAACCTATGCACGCGAAGTAAATACGAATAGTTGCGCGACAGAGCGTGCAAGACCTTTGCTGTCCCCACCGAAGGTGTCCCCACGTTGCCGTCGTGGTGGGGCTTGTGCGTCTCAGTGATCTTGGAGCTCTGCCGGTAGAGTTACTCATGCCGGAAAGGTCCAAGTGAGAGACCAGACAAAGAGGGACACACACACACACGAGGGGCACACCGTTCGGAGACTTGAAAATTTTTTAGGTTTTCGGACGGTGTGCGTTTCAGAAGGTATCTTGCTCACTGCTCTCTGGTACGCGTCTGATCATCAGACGTGACTGTGAGTGCAGTGAGCAAGCAGAGGGAGAGAGGGACCCTGTGAAAGGGTGGAGGAGATAGGGACCGCACCCTTAAAAGGAACAANACGTGCACATTACGGAGACTCCTTAGAAGATTATTTTTACGATAAAATAACTCTTATTAACCGATGTAGTATAAGTGGTAAACGAGCGGTAGAGTGTGTTCTACACGGCATAGATGATCGCGCTGTTAGGTTAGGAGCCGAAGCGGCTCAGTATGATGACTTGGATAAATTGCTCACTTATTTAAGAAATTCAAGAAGTCTTAAACAAAGTTCTGACCGTAAATCTAACAATAAAAATCAGCCAGTTACAAACTCCGCGGATAATAAAGCAAAGAATCCAGGCGCTAAAGGCCGAGTCTTACGGTGCAATAACTGTAAACAGGAAGGCCATTTTGTAGGTCAATGTACTCAACCAATCAAAAAGTGTACTAAATGTTTGAGAATTGGTCATGAAGCGGAGCATTGTTTTTCAAAAATAATTCCGGTGCAAAAATCCGTTAATAAGGTAGACATAAATAGCACAATTTCAGATAAATATTTTAAAACTGTGCGTATTAACGACATAGAAATGAGTTCCTTTGTTGATCTTGGTAGTGAATGCTCGATGCTTAAACAATCTGAACTATCCAAATTAGGGAATATAGAAATAAAAACTAGAGATCTGCCTATACTCAGAGGGTTTGGCAATTCCGTTGTACATACATTGGGTAGAGTTAATACTTTAATTGAAATTGACGGGGTCAAGGCTAAAGTCGAAATATTAATAGTCCCAGATTGTGTCATGCAGGTTCCCCTTATGATAGGTCAGACCTTTACTGAACAACCTCATGTATTGATTAAGAAAACAAGTGAACATTTTGAAATTTTACAAAATCCGTGCGATAATAACCAATACAAAAAGGTAAAAATTTTTAACCTTAAAAATGTTCAACTAATAGGTTTAACAATTTTAGAAGTATATACAGAACCTAAATTCAATGGTGACCTGTACATTGAGGGAGGTTTGCGTAATAAAAATAACTTTTTCAATTTTGTTCTTACTGGAATTTATCAATTTAACAATGATGGATACGGACAAATTGCTATAAATAGCTTGAATTCCGAGCCTCTATGTTTAGAAGGGAACACTTTAATTGCACGGGGTATAATTGCTAATCAAGAAACTGAAAAGAAAGTCCTGCATATAGCTAATTCTAAACTTCAAGATCAACAAATGAGTCTAATCCGTTCTTCAGACCTCAAAATTTCTGGCGAGTTGAGCCAAAAAGTAATTGATGACTTGCTTTCCTTGTTAAATAAATATCGGCATTGCTTTGCGTTTACACTCTCCGAGTTAGGTAATTCCTCGATTTGTGAAATGAGCATTGACCTGCACTGTGACACACCTGTAGTCTATAGGCCTTACAGGCTGGCAATAAAAGAGAAAGAAATAGTCAGGGATATGGTAGATGAACTGGTCCAAAATGATATAGTACGCCCTTCAGTTTCCCCTTTTGCTAGTCCTATTGTACTCGTACGAAAAAAAACGGGTGGTCACCGTCTTTGCATTGATTATAGAGCATTGAATAAAAATACAATACGCGAAAATTACCCGATGCCACTTATAGATGACCAGATCGATTCGTTAGCTGGTAACACGTTCTTCACAGCTCTTGATTTGGCATCCGGGTACTACCAGATTTCCATTAGAGAAAAGGACAGACACAAAACAGGATTCGTCACGCCGGAAGGTCATTTTGAATTTAATCGAATGCCTTTTGGCTTGGCAAATGCTCCAGCAACATTCCAACGAATGATGCATCAGGTTCTAGGCAACTTACGACATAAAGAGGCACTAGTTTATTTGGATGATATAATTATACCATCAAAATCAATACAAGAGGGTATGAAACAGCTGGAATCAGTATTAATTTTACTATGCGAAGCAGGTCTTACTCTCAATTTGTCAAAATGTGTTTTCTTTGGGCGTTCAATAACTTACTTGGGGTTTAATATTTCAAGTGAAGGTATCCAACCAGGGTCAGCTAAAATAGAGGCAGTAGAAAAATTTCCCGTACCAAGAGATCAACACAACGTAAGACAGTTCTTAGGGCTAGCGAGTTTTTTCCGTAGATTTGTGAAGGGGTTCTCGATTATTGCAAAACCACTAACACAGTTACTCAGAAAAAATGCTGTTTGGGTTTGGGGGCCCGATCAACAAAATGCATTCAATACTCTTAAAACAATCCTAGTTCAAAAACCGATACTAGCCCTGTATAATTCAAAATCCATAACAGAATTGCACACCGACGCATGCAAAATAGGTATCGGTGGTATACTTTTCCAAAGGAATGAACAGAATATTTTGAAACCCGTAGCTTATTTTAGCAGACAAACTAGCCCTGAAGAACAAAATTATTGCTCTTATGACCTAGAAACTCTGGCAGTGGTAGCATCATTACAGAAATTTCGAGTATATTTAGTAGGGATACATTTTAAGATCGTAACCGATTGTAATTCGTTAAGATCCACTTTAATGAAACGCGATATGATTCCCCGGGTAGCTAGATGGTGGACCCAAATGCAAGAATTTGATTTTGAAATTGAGTACAAAGCAGGATCGTCTATGGGCCATGTGGACGCCTTAAGTCGCAACCCATCTGTCAGTAGTAATCAGTCGGGAAAAATTATTAATTCTGTAACAGAAACAGACTGGCTCTTAACAGTACAGAGTTCAGATTCAGAACTTCAACGGATTATTGGGATTTTAAGTAACTCTGAATTTAGCGATATATTAGAAATAAAGGAAAAATATAAAATAAAAAATGGTAAGCTTTTTAGAATCACACCTGATGGAGATAGATGGGTTGTACCTAAGGGCGTCCGATGGCAAATTGTCAAACAAAATCATGACGATATCGGTCACTTCGCTTTAGATAAGACATTGGAAAAAATAAAATCTCATTATTGGTTCCCAAACATGCGTGCATTTGTTTCAAAATATGTATCCTCTTGTCTAGAATGCGCGTATAGTAAAGCTCCTGGTGGGAAAAGACCTGGCTTTTTGCACCCAATCCATAAAGTAGACGTGCCGTTTGATACCATACATATGGATCATACGGGTCCATTTGTACGTAGTAGTAGGGGTAATTTGTACATTCTTGTTTTAATTGACGCTTTCACAAAATACATCTATTTGAAACCTGTGAAAAATACAAAATCAAATACTACCATTAGAGTTTTGTGTGAGTTTATTAGTATATTCGGTGTTCCTAAACGAATTATATCTGACCGAGGCACATCATTTACAAGTGATCTTTTCAAAAAGTTTGTGTTAGAAAAAGGTATCAAACATGTATTAAATGCAGTTGCTACTCCACGAGCCAATGGGCAGGTGGAAAGATATAATAAAGTTATTGTTGACTCATTAACAGCTAAATGTGTTGGTACATCTGAAAGCAAATGGGAAGACTACTTGCCCGATGTCCAGTGGGGTATCAATAATACCTTCAACAAAGGTATCAATAAGACACCTGCTGAGGCTCTTTTTGGGATAAGGCCACAGGGCTCAAGTGACAGTAGAGTAATCTCTGCCATTGACGACGAAATCACTTCAACAAATAAAAGTCTCGAAGAAATTCGTACTGAGATTTCCTCCCATATTGAATCCACACAAGCAACGCAAAAAGCAACTTTTGATCAATCTCGCTGCCAGTCTATCAATTATAAAATTGGGGACTTAGTAAGGGTTGAACGGCAAATTCCCTCTACGGGAGGAAGTAAAAAATTAATCCCAAAGTATCAGGGCCCTTACAAAATTACTAATGTTTTCAATCATGACCGCTATCAAGTAGAAGACACGCCCCTAACAAGAAAAGGAAACAAAAAATACTCTAGTATAATTGCTGTGGATAAGTTAAAGCCTTGGATTTGTTTCAATAGACCACACGATGACTTATTAACGGAAAAATCTGATTCCGAAAATTCTAATTGATTATTTTATTTTATTTTTTTTGGTTATATTGACGAATAGTTCTATATTTTGATTAAGACCAATGGGGTCAACACATTAAGACCAATGGGGTCAACACATTAAGACCAATGGGGTCAACAAAGTAAGACCAATGGGGTCAACAAATTAAGACCAATGGGGTCAACAAATTAAGACCAATGGGGTCAACAAATTAAGACCAATGGGGTAAAAAAAAAAAAAAAAAAAAAAAGACCTTTGCTGTCGCCAATCATGCGTGCACCCGTGATCTATTGGTTGATATTACACACGCTGGACACGAACGAAAATCACATACTTCTATGCAGTTCTGATAACCTGGTAACAACGTAGACAAATCTACATTTTGCATAAAGTTAGTCGTTAAAAGTCAACAGTGGTGCTGGAAAATGGATGGGAAATCATCAAATGACTTCTTCCGCTCTGGGTGATGGGTGAATGAGAAAGTAGCCATAAGGACCATTCTATCTCAGCTTCCAGTAATCGTGGCTAATAGCTGTGGTAGTGGTCAATAGGAATATAATTATTAGGAGCACATAGATCGGCTCGCATTGAATTATTGGTCCTTATAATGATTACCACCTAGCTAAGAAATCGAATTTTGTCTAACCAGGAACATAAAGCTCTGAGAGCAGCTGACGGTGCATTATAAGTATTTCTCGAAGCAATGGCCGATACTTCATCACATGAAAATGATACAATATACAGTTTAGTACAAGGAGTTCATAACTGCAGTGATTATATATGTAGGTCGTAGTTAGGTCTTGCGGTTTCTTGTACTATTGCTTCTCGAATTAATGACCAAATACTTTGAACACATGAAAATGAGTCTCGACACGGATAAAAACCCCTTTTACATAGCAGTTCTCAACATTTATTTCTAGTGCAACTCACCTCTTATTATTTTATTAATGTATATCAATAGCATTGGTAAGACAAGGACGAAGAAGGAAGGAAGGAGGAGGAGGAGGATTGGTAAGGCCTTTCAGAAACTAATTCACTTTAGTCAACCAACCCCATATTCCGACTTCTTTGTTTCCAATTCCTGCAATAGTTTTGCGCCAACCAGGGATTGTCCTTGCGCATACTTTCATCGTGCAAACAGGAATAATCGTCGATTGGTACGCCATTGCATTTGAAATACCTGAACGAGACTAAGAGTTGGCTGCAGCCCTTTGTAATTGTACGTCTACAAAGGTCCGGGAAATTCAAGGTCTCGACATTGTCAAAAACCATAAAACATGTCAACTGTAACTCCATAATTTACCAGGCAGTTACTGGCCAAAAACCAGCCGGTCCAGGAAGGCCCGCCCAATCCCGAAGATTCACAAACCCCATTAATCCAGTACACGTGACCAGAACTACCAGGAGAACATGCGTCAGCTGGCAGTGAATAGTTCCGCACACATCGATTAGTTAATAGACAGCAAATTGTTTCTAATTGGGACGTAGGTCGTAGTTGTCCCATTGCGCTGGACTATTGTGTACTCAGGTATATGAGGAAAAACGTTGATTGTACAATTATACTTAGGTTTTGTTAGTTTATGAATGGTCAAACACAAACCCACGCTTGGTTTGAGTGGAGCATTAAACGGCCCACTCCGTTTCTCGGAGAGGAGGCGTGAACCTCAGCTGTAAGAAGATTATAATTTTAGTTTATTTATGTCTAGTAATCCAGTATCAACAGGAGACAGTCTTTCTCAATATCTTGTTACCCAATAACTGGGTTGTTAAGGTTGTCAAATAGGCAGTTTTTTCATGTAGAATCTGGTCATTATAGTTGGAAAAAGCCAAGGCAGACAATGGTGAGTATGAATGGCAAAAGCTAGATAACTCAATACCTATCAGAAATTTTAAATTAATGGACTGATCATTCAATCCGCATTTTTCAAAGTCATGTCGATTTGAATACCAAATACGTAAAATCGGGCCTCCTTACAACTTAATTCAATACTACAATTCTAAAAAAAGAGAGCAAATCGGTATTCCATTGACGAACATCGGTGGAACCTATCGATCATGTCTGTCAATTCAGCTTGACACACAATGACCGGTTTCGTGAAATCTCCAGACGGTTTTGGATCGCAAGAAAAATGCCAATGAGAATGGTATACCAACCGATTCAAGAGGCACTCTTATACCTCTTGAATCTGTTGGTATTGCGGTCGCAAGCGCCCCACTCTTTAAATGGGATCCTGTGTTTGATTAACTGATTGAAAAACATGTTATAGGGCCGCCACCACGAATTTCTCAGTCAGAGTTTGCAAGTTGACGGTGCGAATCTTCACGCGTCTCGGAACGCATGACCATTGGTCTTGCACCTGAAAATCAATTCTTATAATAAAAATCTCGTTCAAATAGTCAGAATATCATCTCAAAAACTTGTGAAAATGTAGGGTTTGGGAGTCCTTTTTACAGTTTGCGACAGCGATGTGAATGCGGATAAGGAGCGTCCGTATTCGATTCAAATACGAGAAGTGGACTGCGTTTCCACCAGAGATGTGCGAAGATGCGTTTATTGAGAACCAATAGAATCGATTCTAAATGAAGCGATTCTATTGGTTCTTAACAAACACATTCCTCGCTACACATCCTCGCACATCTCTGGTGGAAACGCATCCTTGTAACCCTGATCTCTCTTCGGATGTATTGGGTTCTTGTTCTTTCTATGAGAGTAAAGGAACAGTGAGTGGATATGCATGTATAAAAAATAATGTAAATCCATTAAGTGATTGCAAATTAAAGTTCAAGATGTCATGACGTCTCATAAAGGCTTACATAACTTTAAGCAGAGGGCAAATTCTAAATTGTTTTAAGCAACGTTCGCATTTGCATATCATCATACATTTTTGACAGATCGCTACTGAGATGCGAATTTTGTTTGGAAACTTTGTAGAATTGGCAAAAAGGTGTCCTGCAGTGCGATTCTGTAAATATATCACCGTGTAAATTTAAGTAAAGTGAATATGAAGTGAGCTGTCAATGCATCATACAAACAAGATGGAATGACAGTTCACTTCATGCTCACTCCACCTACGTTTACATGGTGAGATGTTGACAGAATAGACCTGCTGTTCAACTTGACTTTGACAAATAACGGCTGTCAATGGTGTGTGATCGTGGATCGATACCTTGACGATTGCTGACGCCATCAGTGACGCACGGATTGGGTATTGAGATAAGTATTGAGACAAAAAGTAGGACTACGTTTTGTATAAAAAATTAAGGAAGTACAAAGGTCTTTATAGTAAGAGAATTCTCTACTGAACTTGAAGGTGGTGGAAATTCCGGAGTATTTTTGCATAAGCTTAAGTGGGCTACTAACGACGGTTTTAACTGTATTTAGTCTATTAAGCAAAGTGTCATGTTTAAGAGATATTGAGCATCTTAAAGTTCTAAGTTGAGCTACACAATAACTGACAAATGCTTGCCCTGTCTCGACAGGTCGACTCAAATCTGTGTGTTGTTTTCTTCAAAACCACCTCAAACATTAACCTACATGGTTTTCATACGAATAGTCACCACTACGGATTGTATGGACGTTAAAAGATAGTTTGTATTGGTGATTTTTTTCAGAGTAATCAGCTAGGACACACTGGCCTCAAATAGTTGAAACTGAACTAAAAAATATAAATAAGTAGTATTGGCGTGGACAGTGTTATTTTTAAGCTACTAATTTACATGAAAATCAGTTATCATTTAAGAAGCTTATGAGCTTCTTTTATTTTCTACCAAACTCGTACGCAGTATCCACTAGCAGATGACAGAAGGTATTCTGTGGAAATATGTGAGCCGGACCTGCGGTGGGACATTAAAGGCTAGTTAGAGAAAATTTGTTAGATTGGATTGCAAACAAACCGACTGTCCAGTTGATGCTAACTTGCTAAGTGGTCACCACTACCGCCTACGGGCAGCTGCAAATACGAGAGGTAGGTAAGGCAGGTACTTCGGATGTGTAGTAAAATAGACAAAGCAGAAAATAACAGCCAATGATCCATACACAGGTATAAAACGAAGTCGGGTTAGTTATACTCTGGTCAAGAACGGTTGGATCGATTTTTATGATCTTTGATTTGTTGGAATTGTCTTCGCCCCGAATAGCAGAATAACAAATTAATATTTTCATACATTTGGTACGGAACGTTTTTTGTTTATATTATCTCGGGAAATCAGCATATCAGTTAACATAGCGTTTATTAATTCTATGGTGGAACGATGTTCACCGGGACAGCTAGTTAAAAGTAGGTACTCAAAAGTATTCTATCATCTATGTATTTTGTCTGAATACGATGAAACATGGCACACGGGTAGACGGAAGGTAGTGCCTGACTGAGCCTGTCGGGGGGCCTGGGCTGTAAAACAAAATGGGGGCAATTAATTTTTTATTTCTGCGTACTAAAATTGCTTGAAATGGCGCGGGCCACACAAATACTGGCCGCATTAAGGCCTTTTTATGGATGGTAAATCGAATAAAAACCCACCCATGTTCCTTCAAATGCCCTTTTCGTTCCAAGGCCGTGGATACTCTTTCGAACAGTTCAGCAGTTAGTAGAAATCACTGATGTAGGTCACCACACTCATATGATTAGGTACCATGAGGGGGGACATTTGAATGCCCATAGTTCTTCATTCTTGAATGACAGCTTCAACAATGCGTGATCGTGCGTCAATACCTTGACGATTGCTGACGTCACGAATGACGCACTTGAAAGAATGATAAAGGAGATCTGTCTATGGTTGGCTTCGTACCATAGGCATAAAACTAGGTCATTCTTAGAAAGGAGATGACAAAGCTAAGAAGCGGTCACATTCTGATCCGTGTTACGATCAAAAACATTTATGTACAGGCGCCAGCACACCAAGCTACCTGAAACTGTAAAATTTTCCCAATCGACATTGAACCTAATGAAAATCTATTACAGTTGAAAGTCCATTAATATTCCATTAAAGTTTAAAATCCATTGCAGAATATTGAAAGATTGTTGTAGCTTGATGTCCTTGGCGTCTGTTCCTATAGAGCAAGATTCAAAGGCCCCAGACATGGCTTTTCTCCGATTGTTAAATTGAAATAAACCTTGTGATTATATACTACTAGTTGACATGACTTCTTCTGTTTCTGATTCTGATTTTTTTACTTTGCGGTACAATCTGTCATTTACCAACATACATCACTAGTGTGGTAAGTATGTGACAATGTGAAAGGTTGTTTCTAGTTAATCATGTATAGTTTCCGTGGTGTAGCGGTTATCACATCTGCCTAACACGCAGAAGGCCCCCGGTTCGATCCCGGGCGGAAACAAAGCTTTTTGATTTTGTTGGATATCAAAAAATGGTTTTATTAATTAATAAAATTATAATGTCTTATCAAGTTTAATTTTATCATCGTGTACTTTGATAAAGCAGCTTGTTTCTATGAGTAATGTTATATTATAATATCTTCTGGTCTCAGTGGTTTCAAGCAATTAATGCATGTAATTAAAGTGTAAGTTAAGCTCAGATTTATTTCTTTAACGAAATTACTGGTAAATAATATGTAATGTACTTACAATACTTAAAAGTGTTACTTTTAATTTCCATATAAGTAGCTTCAATAAGCGCCATCTATGAGCGAGTGGTAATCTTTCTGGCTGTCATTTGAATGAAATGGTCTTGTTAGTTAAGCTACTCGCCGCTAGATGTCGCTAGAAGTTTCGAATTTCATTTAAATTTTTTAGCTTATTCCTGACGACTATTGACATGATGCGAAACCTTAAATAACTGAGTAAAAGGATCTTGCAAAGTAAGTAAAAGATAATAAATATTTAGAGTTTTCCAGGTCGACCACGGCAACGCGTGCCCAGGTGGAAGTTACATCACATGGACTCAAGCATCCAAGAAAACTTCTTCGGCCGCAGTAAAGATACCTCCTCAGATGGGAGTTCTCAGATGGCTCTCAGCGTCGCTCCGCTGTGCATGGCCCATTCTTGCGCCGTGCACAGCGCATTGCTTGCGCCGCATGCTGTGTCATCTGCACATGAGCACCTTATGGCTGCGTCAGGGAATGGTGTGACCGTTGCTGATTACTGGGCCAAACATAAAATATAATTACACTATACCTGCAATTGAATCTTTGCAACAAACAACCAAATAAAGCGTAGTACGGCTTACGAAGTTAAATTCGCTCTATAGCGCCTAAACAGATTGAATAGCAGTTTTGCAAAGAAGTAACATCCTTCTATTTTAATTCAAAATATTGATTGTTAGATATTAATCTTAACTTATATATTGTTGTAATTAGCAACCGCAACGATGCAGCATCGTTGCGGTTGCTAATTACACATGCCTGAAATGAACTAAAAGTAGTACTTATTATTCTAGTACACAGCATAGCAGCACCTGTAATCCTCAAAGCGATAGGCATAAGTGCATCTTTGGTACTACATCCCTAGATATGTTTATGTCCTATGTACCTAATAGAGGGGAGCCTCTGGCTACCAACATGCAAAAAGTAACTAAATATGTTTCCCTATTAAACAAGGAACAACAAAGGAGGTTAAAAAATTATGTTCCTATGTAATTTCGTCATTAGAGCCGATGGGAATTTCCACCCATCGGGCACATGGCTTGTTATATAACAGCTATTTGCATTTAATATAATCGAACTTATTGATATTTTCTTAGCCGTCCACTAACCCTAGTCTGCAAAGTATTGTTTATTTAACTAAGCAAACATGAGTTATCAAGGCAAATGCGTTTTCAGGAAAAAAACTGCGCACTAGATTGTCGGACGATAAAAATGCAATGTCTGATAAAATGCAACGAGTTATCACTGCAAAAGGTTGACGACCTCGTGTGAGGTAAGTAGCTATGTTTCTATATTATTTTTATGCTTATTTTACTGAATGAAAAATGAGCCAGATTCTTTGTTAAAATACTGATATTCGGTACTAGAAGCCGACGTCATCATCGTTCGGTAAAGTCTCGTCTAAAAAGTTACACGTACCTACCTCGTAAGGACACGTTGGCAAAAGCAATACCCTCTCTGCCAACGTTTATGCTACGCTCAGAATTTTCATTTTTTGATCAAATCAGGAATGGAGATATCCGTGTTAGAACCTAGGTTCCCGACATAGCCCAAAGAATCGCCAAACTTAAAATAGCATTATTCGCAGAACATAAGGTCGATGTGAGTGAAATGTTCTGGAATGGCGGCCATATTCCCGCAGAAATCTCGTAAATCCACTGGATTCGAGACGCACAGGATTGGTCGATGAAGTGAGACTTGGGAGAGGCCCATGTGGACGTCTTTCGGCCGAAATTATGGTGGCGATGGAGCAAACCACGGACTTTTCCTATCTTCCCACTGTTTGTTCAGGTATTTAAAAGAAATAAGGCAGGTACAGCCTCGATCTCTGTGTTTTTTTGGAGCCCTGCTAAAATGACATTATTACTGGCTGACTTACCGACGTTAGATATCTTGGTACTACCTACTTACTACGTAACTTATACCACGATAGGTAACATTAAGAGAAAAACGATGTGGTGTGTCCATATTCCATACCTGATTCAATATAATAATTATTAACTACCATTTATTTTAATCAATCATGATGTCGTAAATCATTTGTCAGTCAGATTGACTTTCGCGAAAAATATCGAATCCCACGCATAATGACTAGGTGGCGCGCGCGTGGGTAGTTAGGAATTGATTTCGCCTTTACAATACATTATTTGCGTGAGACATGCTATTAGTTATATGCTCCTGGTACTAAGATGAATTTGACTAGGCATACGCAGATGAATAGTCGATCTTTGCATCAGTGAATCAAGCCTGAAAAATATGAGCTCGAAATAAGATATAAAAAACTCGCATAGACACGCTTTTTCAGTTCCATCATGTATTTACTAGCATCACTATTATAGCATAACTGTATTTCCTGAAAATTTAACATCTATTTCGGAGAGTAAGATAGGTACGTACATAGGTATGCCTGAGATCATTATCTAAGATTTGGCAAGTAATGATGGCTCCCATCAGATGCCAAAAGACATCGCGGCAGACCAAGACGAAGATGGCGGGACGAGCTCGAGTGCTACCGAAGGACTGGCCAGACATCGCAAAGGACAGAGTTATGTAGAAAAAGGAGAGGGAGGCCTCTGCCCAGCAGTGGGACAAATAAATAAGATGGAAGTAATTATTAAGCCAGCATGTACAGAAAGGAAAGAACACCTAATTTCTATAACGTTTTACGAAGTTCATAGAACTCCGTGTAATTAATAGATTTTATTTTTCTATGTCGAGCTCGTTTATAAAAATGTCTATGAAAAAATAAGGTCGCATCGTTTTAGTATTGTGTCGTCGCACTTATCTGCGGGAACCTTTCGGTCGATTCTGTAAACATGTAGAAGTGAAGGCTTGAGTGAAGTGATCAAGAAGTGAGCTGTCAATCCATACAATCAAGATGTCACGTGATCATGGAGTGAGCTGTCATTCCATCTCGATTATATGGATTGACAGCTCACCTC
Organism: Mamestra configurata; assembly: GCA_002192655.3. Taxonomy (NCBI): domain Eukaryota; kingdom Metazoa; phylum Arthropoda; class Insecta; order Lepidoptera; family Noctuidae; genus Mamestra; species Mamestra configurata. Next base: position 132,208 of record NDFZ01005131.1, read on the forward strand.
GTGATCACTTCACCACACTTCGATACGTTTACAGAATCGACCGGCTTATTATAAAGCCTAAGTGCGTAATGTGACAATTCAATGATCTGACTGAACCACAAACAATGATATACTTACCTACATTCTATGAATACTTATCAACATAATATTAAAATCCTGAAAACAGATCGATATCGTCGCAGGTCGTTGCTTGAAGGTGATTCAATGATAATTGTCACATTATAATCTACGCATCAGCTTTTACAAAACATGAGTAACTCCTGTCTGGCTGTGATATCCTGGGAAATCCGGAAAAATATATCAAGATACGAACTATACCTACCATATACATTGACTCAAACTAGGGATGTTAAGGAGCTCCGTAGCCGTAACCGAAACTATCGGATATATATCTGACTACTGATAACGACTGTCGAATCTTAGATTGACCAACAGCTAAACGTGCTTTCCGAGGCATCCATCCAAGGACCGACCATGCTTGTTGCAAATAAACTCTTTTTCTTTCTTTGTTTTCTTTCTTTCCATCTCCGAAATCAAATCTTTCGGTAACCGAAACCGATATAAAAGTTTCGGATAATTTCGGATAGGGACGGATTCTGAAAGAAACACGTTGTGACAGGTTACGGGACAAAACAGATATAATATTATTTCTATATCCGTATCCGTTTTCTTTTGTTCCGTTTCCGTTTGTTCTGTATGGTGTCGGACGTAAAAGAATAGCACCATTCCATGTCTTCCCGTGGGTGTCGTAAAAGGCGACTAAGGGACTCACCAGAGAATGGGCAGCAGCATTCTCTGTACATTGCAACAGCTACACTGCGATCCCCAACCCGCCTGCCAAGCGTGGCGATTATGGCAACTCCCCCCTCCCCTCCTTGGGGGAGGCCTATGTCCAGTGGACGACTTTCAGCTGGTATGGTGATCATGATGATGATCCGAAATTTCGTGTCCATAACATCCCTGATTAAAATTTAAAGTCAGCTGCGAAGTTCGTTATTTACTGCGCAGTATTACCACCACTCACTCCGCTATCTCATGAATTTGCTACTGCGCAGCGTCTCGTTTCAAAATTATAGAATTTTTCATGTTACTGAAAGCTGGGTGTCATTTAATTGCCTGCTTTTGACACCCGTTTCTGATGAACCTAAACTTTCAATACTAGTACTATTAATGCAAAAGTAACTCTGTCTGTCTGACCGTCTGTCTGTTTGTCACTGCCTTACGGAGTTGGACAAAACGTGGCACTTATTATCCCGGAAGCATGTTCCCTTGGGATAATTTTCGACATTGATGCGGTCGAAGTCGCGGGCAAAAGCTAGTTATATTATAAATACAAAAGTGAGTTTGTTTGTTTGTTACTATGTGACACCTAATACGCTAAGCCGATTTTGATGGATTTTGGTACAGAGATAGAAGGGACTTTGGAGACAGTTATAAGTCCTATTTTTACGCGTGCGAAGCCGGGCGGAAAAGCCAGTAAATGACACGGTTGGCGTAGTGGTTGAGCGATTGGCTGCCGCGCTACGTGTCGCGGGTTCGATTCCCACACGAGACAAATATTAGTATGGCCTACAGATAGTTGTTCCGGGTCTGGCTGTTTGTGTATGTCAGTTTCTATGTTTGTAAACACACCCACGATACAGGAGAAAATCCTAGTGCGGGGCAAAGTTTTTATAGAAAAAAAAAGAATGTCATTATAACAACAAGTGGGGATCAAAGCCACGACCTCTCACTCGCCCCACCGCCTAACCGCTGAACCATTGCTCACAAACCACTAAACAACTCGCGGTTTCGAGTACAATTTACTAGAAAACGTTATATTTTTCTAATAAATCTGGGTTAGTATGACATAACACTAGGAAGCGATCACAATAGTCGGGTCTTCTCATTTTGCACGCCGTTGCGTCAATCTCCGTGCAACTTTAAGATATTGTGTACAGGTTGATGTTTTTTAATTTAAATTTCGGATTTTGAATTCAGGGTTATGCGAACGAATTGAATTATGAGTCAAATCTCAAATCAAAATCTCAAATATTTTATTGCAATCCATAATGTATACATACAGGTGGTAAATTGAAAATAATGGAAATAATTATGGACCCTGTCGGGCACAGCAAGTTTTAAAATTAATTTTCCAATTTAGTAAATTGGATAATTAACTTTATTTTGAATTATTTTCTATCTTATTAGGTTTTTAAATGACCATTAATTCATGTCCATTAATTAAATGTAATATATGAGGTCTATCTATTAATCATGTAAGATAGCTAAAGGATATACTCCCGGGATAAGAAGTAGCCCATGTTCTATCCAGACTCTAATCTATTTCGGTTATTTCATCCAAATTCCGTTCGGTCGTTCTGGCGTAATTGAGTAACAAACATCAATGCTCCATTCAAACGATCGCATTTATGTGGTAAGATGGAGTCTGAAAGTGGCACCGGTGACTGCAAAAAAAAAAACTTATTTGCTGTAATTTATTATTGTCATGATAATTTGTTTGTATATATGTCACCGGAAAATTGCAGACTAGTACCTAGTACCTTGTTGTATCTACCAACCTGGTTGAGACGTTGGTGACACTCGAGAATCAGACCAGAGTTAACTGTGTGACTGTTCAGAGCTTGCAGGACGGCCATGCTGTCCGAGAGTATGCGTATTGAGTGGTCCCTAACTTCCCTGTTTATGATGGCTGAAGTCGCCAGGGAAATGCCCGGGAAATGCCCATGCACTCAGCTTGAAACACTGTCCGGTGAAATATATAATACCATAAAGAAACGTTAGATGGATTAATTATTTGAAAAATAATATGGCTACAAAATAATTGAAATGGCGGCAAAAAAAATGAAAAAACCGTTCAAGTGCGAGTAGAACTCAGGTTTTTTGTATGGGAGCCCCCCTTAAATATTTGTTTTATTCAGGTTTTTAGTATTTGTTGCCATAGCGGCAACATAAATACATCATCTGTGAAAATTTCAACTTTCTAACTATCACGGTTCATGAGATACAACCCGGTGACAAACAGACAGCGGAGTCTTAGTAATAGGGTCCCGTTTTACCCTTTGGGTACGGAACCCTAAAAGAAGACATTTAACACGCACTCTCAATAAATTTGCAAGCAGTGTTGGGTGTTTCCAGTTGCTGATTGTTTTTTGACTCATCATCATCTGCCTGGCCTTTTCCCAGCTACATTGGGGTCGGCTTCCAGCTTATTTGAAAAACCTACAGCCTTTCATTTTGTTGATATTACGCGCGTATTATTAACAAAATGAAAGGCTCCACTAATTTTCCCAAAAAATATTCACTCTTTTATTTTTCAAACCGTGGGAAAAGTAATGAAACTTGAAATATTATGTACAATTTCTGCATTAAAATGATCATTCTGTATATGCCACCGTTCCGGTCTACTTGCCCAGTTGTCGGCGAGTTGCCGTGTTATGTAACACCCTGTAGCAACCGCCAGACACTTTTATTGGTACAGCGCCATCTACTACTAATTCGGTATGTGGTCTATCGGAACCACCGTGACTTTATGGAACCCTGGTAGATAGCAGAAATAATAATCAGCTGTTTCTTTGTAGGCCGTTAATATTTCGACGTGCATAGAAATTATATTGAAGAGGGAGAAAACTCTCAATAAACAACGCTGTTCCAGAAGCACCACAAACTTATGCTGTCCTAGTACCCTGCAGACATTATGATCAGCTGTTTCTTGTAGGTCAATGTCAATATTCGCCGTGAGGTGTGATAGATAGGCCGTGATGAGAGAGGCATTGCGGGCCTATTAGAAACTCTTTATGGTCATGCCAACCTAGTACCTCGAGGAAGTAATCATCAGCTGTTTTCTTTTGCAATAAGTGTTGATTTTTGCGGTCATTGATGACGCCTATCCGAATGGGCAATATTTGATGATCTACAAAATTACGAATAACAGCCGCATGGGTTGATCTTCAAAGTTAAGTAACGCAGCCCGTCAGTGGTTGACCATCTTAACATTCCAAGATTCCTTCTGTAGATCCTTGACAGTCATTAAAGGTAGCCAGCCAAGAAATCTGACAGCAGTCTTGCCAAGGGGTATTGTGTTACCCAGTTACTGGGTTGTCGAGGTCAGATAGGCAATCACTCCACGATAAATCAACGACAACCGCATCCGGTTAGAAAGGGAAGCCTCCATCCGGTTAGAATGTTCTATTAAACAAAGAAAAATTTAGCATGGGTCATCCTTTTAGACATTCGTTCCTTGAAGAGTCAGCCAACAAACTGACTTTTTTCTAAATTTAAACAGAATAGACCGGCTGTAACGTCACGGCTCACCCGACTTGATAATGTCAGTATGAACAGCAACGCACAAATTATGGATGCGTTCCTCCTAAGCTAGTTTTGGAGCCCTGGTATCTTGATATCCTCGTACCTTGATAACCAGTATCCACTAACTTCTTCACCAAAAGCAGACAGCAGTTCAAAGTTCGGGTTCAAGATCACAATGCAGCAGAGGCAGGTATTGGCTCGAAGTGAAACTAAACTGCTGCCTGAAACTTAAAGGTTTTACTGCCCAACTGTCTTCAACAGTTTGGTAATTCTTACACAGGAAAAGATGATAAACAAAAAAACAGGGTTCCAATTCCCATGTCATTGCAGGTGTCTCACAAATCGGAAGACCACCATGAAATTCTACCTTTAAATTCGCCAGGTGACCGATGACTAATTTATAAGGAAAAACAATCGAATAATGCTATTTATTGGAATCTTTAAGTACTAAGAATAAAAACAATCGTATGTTTGTCAGCAAACGGTCGATGGTATTCTGCTGATGCAGCGATTTCGTTGATACACGAGTGGTTCATTCATTGTAATTTAAAACTGAGTTAAGTACTTTTTGAAGAGTGTAGTTTTAATTCATAATTGCATTAAAAAATGCTTAGCCACAGCCGGGATACAAGATTTATTTGTGTATTTAAAAATTTGGCGCCCCGGTATATAAGTCGCTCCTCTAAGGATTTCGAACTAATCATGTTTTTAGGGTTCCGTACCCAAAGGCCAACCCATCCGTCCGTCTGTCGGGACTGTATCTCATAAACCGTAATAGGTTGACAATTGAAATTCGTAGTGTTTTGACTCCTACTAGAAACGTTTTTTTTTAAGTTTTTTGCTCGATCTTAATAATGGCAAGAGGTAGACGCTCACAGGGGTTGTATTGCATTATCCACTAAAAATAAAGATAATAAAATTATATAAAAGAGACGTGTTTTTTTGGAGATTTTTGATCGATTTTAACGACATAATAGTGGATAATATGCGCGAGTCTGACTCGGAATTCTCCGATTTTTTTACGTTTTATTTTGAAACCAAAGACTTCTTACAGGATTGTCTGTATTCATTCAGCAAAGAAATATTTCTGTATTTTTATCTCGACTATCAAAGATTTCCAAATGCAACCGGGACCAATGGCTTAACGTGCTTTCCGAGGCACGGAGAAAACTCGGCATGTCCACACGACACCGTCACTTATCTGCGCAGACTTGGAATAAAAAATGGTATTATATGTCTGCACAGACTTCAAACAAAGTCTGTGGAGACAATAATGTCGTCGGTGTGATAGTTTTTTTTTCACAGTTTAAATTCTGCACAGACGTAATTGTGTATGTATCGTGTGGACGCACTATTATGGATAGTCACCCATTCTCGGACCGATCTAGGTAAGTGTAGCTTTACCTCAAAGTCCTTCCCGAGCGGCTTTTATTTTATTAGGCCACGAGCTCCTTAGTGTTTAAACTGCTGAAGTCTTTGTTGACACTTTACATTTTTGATTTTTTCTTGAATTTTTCTTAGGTGATTCTTCTAAACATTTGTGACCAGTACAGTTTAATTTCAATGCCGTCATTTCAAAGTCAGAGTTCTTTCTAGTAGAACACGGGTTTTCATCGGGATTATTCGGAGGCTGCGCGGGAGTGGGTCGGCGACCCGTCGCGCGACGGCCTTGCACGTGCGACTGTACAGCCGTAAGATAGAGTGGATCACGGCGGTATTGCCAGTGACTTAAGTAACATTTAATGTAAAATTATGATTGTTATTTTATCTATAATAAAAACAGTTTCTTAAATATAATATCTACCTATATTCCTCGAAGGGTTAAAGAGGTGTATATCCAAATTTCATCAGTAATGTCGAAATCCCATGATACAAAGGGCGAGTCTGTCGTCATCAACTTTGGCTGCTACTAAAGAAATCCATACTATGGAAAATCCGTGTACCATTCGAGAATCTAACCCAAGGGCTCATGTCAGTCAAGTGACCAGAAAAGTGTACTTCATAGAAAAATATTTTTTCATATATTAGCAAATGGCATAATTTATTAACTTCTGTGACAAATTGTACTTTAAAATTCAAACACAATTTTATTGTATAAAACTTGAAATTTAAAAATGTGTCAAAAACTGATAAAGCCTAAAAATGCAACAACTATGTCGTTCGGCTGTACCGGCGCGTACAACGACCGGAGCGTTGACACTAGTCTATGCAGTTTTAATAACAACACACCGCGTGCACTTTGACTTCCCCTAACTCCTTTAAACTGATAGTATCCTGATACCGATGGATAGAAAAGGTGCAAGGGGTATTATTCGGATTAAAAGAATAACCTATAACTTGACGGATGCTAAACAGTGGAAGATTTAAGAAATTATAGGAGAGTTAGAAATTTAAAAACTGGCCATTGTTGAAAATATATCAAGAATCTGCAATTCCTTAACTGTCTCAGCGCCTGGTACAAACAGGATCCAAAAAAATAAAATGCACTGTTTTATTTTCCTATCTTTCTCTTCAAACATAAGAAGTAGGTCATAATGTGCGTAAACGGACTAACAAACTAATTTACTCTACGCTTATTTAGTTATTTAATTAGTCACACTTGGTATGACACTTTAGTCTAGACTTGAGTTCTTCCTTATGACCTTGGCGTTGGAAAACTCGATTGAAAATTTGCAATCGCAACATAATTTCCTGGTACTTTGTAGTAGCTTCAGCAGTACATTGTGAGTATTGCAACTCTTTCAATTTCATGTTTTCCGTGTTGTCAAGCAGTTGATCAGTAACAAAAGTAATTGTAAGTACTCTGAAAATAAAACAGTATCTATCAAAAACTTGCTTTCAATGTGTACTCTGTTAGACGATAATCTCGAGAAATTGACCATATCGTAAGGAAAACAGAGAAAAAGACCCGGAGGCCGCTCATCAACTAGATTGTCCTTACAGCTCAAAAATGCAGAAACGCCACGATAGAAGCCGATGGTGACTATTTGTCATCCCACCATGATCACAATTTTCATACATTTTCCGACCAGAGAGAGGTTTGATGGAATTTGATGTCTTATTTACCTTATCTTGTAACGGCTTCTTAACCCATCTCATTAATAAGACTTTCAAAAAGAAAAATACTAAAACAAAAAGCACTATAAGGTTTCTTCTTCCATTCTTTTTTACTTTGTGTTTTGTTGCTGTTGTGTTGTGTCTGTATCGAATAAATGTTTTCTATTCTATTCTATTCTATTCTATTCTAAATTGACCAACCGTCACGCTATCATTCACTTCCTTTCCTTCCATACCTTTCATTCCTCACACAATCCATGCATATTTTCGTTGGCCTCCCTCTCCATCAATCACTGCTCACTCATACTCATTACTCTTAACTCCACCTGAGCTCCTGGTACAAAAAAGTCATCCTAATTTGAAAAAGGAGCATACTTATCACTCTTAAATCTTCCTGAGCTGGTAAAGAAAGTCATCCCAATTTGACAAAGGCGGCTAGTAAGTACCAAAAATGCTTGTTTTTTTCTACTGCAGATAAGTGCATCGGCCTAAGGGCCAAGGGCCTCCGAACAGGCCCTTAACCTCGGTGAAAGTACGACTTTAGACCATCTCGCTTATTTAGTTCATTCACTCTGGATGGAATAGGGGAGTGGAGTCGCTAGGCCGCATTGCCGCTTTTGTTTTTTAGTAATATTTTTTTTGGTATCTTTGGGTCTCTTCGTCTATAAAGGACTGATTTTTTAAACTCAGATAACTTTTAGCTGAGGAACAAACAACCTGTCAAAGCTTTTGAATAGAAAATATGCCAAACTGTCATATTTATTCTTCAGTTTGAAGTTATCTATTGAAAAATAGGCCCTAAATGACTAATCTTTAAAGAATTTGCTAAAATTTTAGCAAGGTTTAAAAAAAATTAGAAAAATGCCTCGTACTGCGGCTCGAATGCTGCCTCCATTCAGTACTGTGTCACTCACTCTTATAAATGTATTGTTTTAATTAATTTGTGAGCTACACATGCAAAAAAAAAACACTACAAAGTTAAAAATTACTTTAATTTTGGAAGACGTGTTTTTGAACGAAAACGAAAACGAAGATACAACCTTCGTTTTTTAACACCGACTTCCGAAATTAAAGTTATTTTGTACTTTGTTGTGTTTTTTAATTCAAAGTCGGTTAGGTATATTTTTTTGTCAAAAAGTTTTACATTTTTCACGTTTTAGTGATTCCCCACATCACACTTTACAAAATCCGCAATTTCGTTTACTTGGATGACACATTTTTCAGCTATTTTGATTTCAAACCAAACTACTGAACCGGTTTTGATGAAATTTCTATGGGGCCAATCATAAAGTATATCTATCCTCTTACATAATAAAATATTTTTTTCAAAACGGGGCATAACTGACGGAGTTTTGAGTTACACAAACAAAATACAAACGAATTGAGAAACCCCTCCTTTAAAAAAAACTCGCCATAGCACTACATTTTCCTTAAACAAAACTTACTAATGGTTTCAAAAGCAGAGAGCTATTCATCTGAAAAATATCTCAAATGATCTAATGATTTAAAATTATTTCTTCATAACATACAATTTAGAGTGAACTCCTAAAACATTTTTCCCAAATAAAATAAAGCACAATAAGTCTCCACGGCCGGCCCTGCCCCAAATTTTCAAGGCTGCTAGAGGCGGAAGAAAGCTTGGAAAGCGATAGTGGAATGCTCCGCGGTGCTTACGCATCCCCCCCGCCTTCCTCACGCCTGGAGCGGGAGGGAGGGGGGAGAGTGCAATGCCTCCAGGGCATTTCTTTTAGAAGAAAAGAAGTCGTAAAAAAGTACAATAGTTGCTTTGTGGAGTGTTGTTATGGATTTAAATTAGGAAAACTGTTTTTTTGGAATGCGTGGTTTGTCGAGCTTAAAAAGTTTGTTTGTGAAATTTGATACAAGCTCTGCTGCTGTATCTAATACCTTTAAACGAGCAATTCTTGTATATATGTATATTAATAATCTGATTCTCGGAAAGGACTCCAACGATTTTCATGAAATTTTGTATGCAGGGGGTTTCGGGAGCAATAAATCGATCTAGCTAGGTTTCATTTTTAGAAAACATTTACTTAAAAAAAAACGAGCAAAGCTTCGTCATTCAGGTACGTAACAGTTAGCTAAGAAAGTAAAGTCTACTCAAAAAATCTACTATTTTCCTTACTTATGATAATAATGCAAATGGTTAGAATTGTACACCTAGATAATATAGGGTGTTTTAGAAGTGCGTGGTCATATTTAAGGGTGGCAATCAGTGTCTGAAGTGTTCTGTGTCTGAACTGTGATGTTCTGTTTTTAAAGAAACAAAATAAAAATAAAACCGACCGGAAGAAACGACTAAAAGCTCCTAAAACATCACTTTTCGAGCAGTCTCACGTACTTGGTGGCATTGATCTGTGATTTATTTAAAAATACGTACCCTTGTGCCCTAGGGCCTACCTGTGATAGGTATCAATCAATCAATATATATAAAATTCTTCCGTTACTGACTGACTGCGTGACTGAGTGACTGACAGACAACGCACAGCTGAAACTACTGGTCGTAGAAAGCTGAATTTGGCATGCATCTTGGGGAGTGTAGGGAGCACTAAGAGAGGATTTCCCGAAATTGTTCAGGTTTGGTCAGGAGGACTATATAATATATAATTTTGGCCATAGCGGTCACTCCCATTCGAGACTAGCCATCGGCGCGGGACATATTACAGTGCACAAGTGTGTGCGCAAAGACAGGTGCACTCCCTCTTTCATAACTCTCATATTCCGATGGGACGGCAACCCGACACGACCGGAGAGAGATCTGGCGCAGGACCAACGGCTTAACGTGCTAGCGGAACTTTTACCACGGGACCAATACCGAAATCAACTGTTCAGAACATTTTGTCGAGTTGTACGCATTTCTGCGATGGTCCCTGTTGTAAAATGGCTTCTATTCAAGTATTGCGTTCATTCTGTTACACGTTGTATAGACAATCTGCATCACAGAGCTTGCCAAAACTTAGAACCAGATAAACGTCAATCTAAAGTAGATTTGAATCCACGGCCTTTCAACAGCTTGTCACCAGTTGTTGTGTCATTGACACTTGTATAGAGATAAAGTTATTCAAGATCAAAGCGTTTGATACTTGATTCGTCTAATGACAGTCTGGTTTTAGACTTAAATTAACGTTAACAGGTAAGGTAGTTCAAAATATGACTAAAACTGAGATCCCAGAGCATTTGTGGGACACTTCTCTATAGTGTTAGTATGTACATTTAACAGACGCATAACTGCTAGCTTGGGCTGACGGCAATTTTTTTTTTGTGTTTTATTATGGGCATTTCATTAGTCAAGGAGATAGTCTTGCATCCTCCCAAATCCTGGCAGACTTTAGTTTTCGTTATTTGCACCTAAATAAACTATGCCCAAATTTCAGCTTCTCAGGATCAGGATCTCACTCGAGGGGACGACCAGACGGTCGTTGGAATGGAATGACAGCTCACTTCGTGATCACGTAACATCTTGATGATATGGATTGACAGCTCACCTCGTGATCACTATACCCAAGCCTTCACTTCGACATGTTCACAAAGTCGACCGGCAGGTCATAGGCTAATCGGTCGTTAAAATATTATATATAACTAGTGGTCCCGACAGACGTTGTCCTGTCCGAACGTTTGCTTTGTGTCTGACGAAAATTATAAAAATCGATTGCAGCGCCACCTACCGGGTGCAATTGTGAATCTAAACCATTCTCGAATCCCAAGAAAACATAAAAAAAAATTCATCAACATCGTTCCAGCCATTTAGGAGGAGTTCAGTGACATACACACGTACATTAAGATAATCATTTAGCAATATTCAGTACCCAGACTTAAAAAAAAAGTGATTGAATGACTTTATCACTTGATACCTGGAAAGCCGCCGTAGTCGGCTTAAGCTAGCAGGTATAAGTATGTTAAAAGAATATACTAACATCACTCTATACCACACATTTTGTTAGTTAGAAAATAAGGGAGGTCTGGCAGCTGTGGGATCTTAGTCCATTAGGATTCACAACGCATCTGCGAACTTCTTGGTAATGCAGGTTGTCTGACAATGTTGTTAAATACCAGTATTTAACAGGGAGCTACTGCTGCTACTGTCTATGTGACCACCACATAACCCGTAATACGGTACCACGGTACACCTTGACAGGACTGACTGGTGTCCGCTTTTCTGGCTTCTGACCATCTGTAACGATTGTCAAAGATATATAAATGAAAGTCAAACGGCTTAACGTGCTATCCAAGGTACGGAAGAGTCTCGGTATGTCATGACTGGTCACCCATCCATAGACCGACCTCGGAGATCGGACCGTGCGGCTGTTGTGATTTAGCCACGGGCTCTTCAAATTGTTATATTGTTTTGCTGTCCTACTTCTGTTTAAATTCCTACTTATTTTTAATTATATTATCCGATGTAAAAAAGTTGACTTTAAAGTCTATTATTTCCCATTACCACAATAATAATATTATGCAAATGCCTTAAGAATACGGAAAACTGATGAAATTAATGAGCAATATAGCCGTCACTATGACGATCACAGTTTCATCACGTTCCAACCGTGATGGACTACCAAGGCTTCAGATGATTCAACAGATAATTCTAATTATGTCACTAATTGATGGATTATGGTTGATGAAAATAAAAATGGTTTTAAGAATGGGTTCTGCACGATTTTCTTTTACAGTCTATTTGTTTATCCTTTTCCCAACTATTCTGGGGTTGGATTCCAGTCCGGATGCAGCTGAATACCAGTGTTCTACATGAAGCGATTGCCTTTCTGACCTGATAAATGATATTTATTTTGTAAGTAGGTTAAACATAACACTTTTACACGTCAATCCTTTTTGATCATTTTTGAACTAGATGAGGCCGGTGTTTCCCAGCTGACTACCCTGAAAAGAAACACCGAAACAAACTCATAGGTCATAGTCTCTTTTAAAGTCCATACAATCGTGGTCAAATCATATGAGAACCATGTAGGTTAATATCTGAAGTGGTCTTTTGAGGAAAGTACCACACAGATTTGAGTGGACCTGTCCAGACAGTGCAAGCCAGTTATCGTGTAGCTCAAACTTAAAACTTTAATAGGATCACTTTATTGTCCTCTGTCTTTCTGTCCGTCTGTCGAGACCCTTTTTCTTAGAAACGCGTGGAGGAATCAAGCTGAAATTAATATCAAGTACTCAAGTCAAGTCTACTATCCCTTAGAGCAGTGAAAAAATCAAACTTCTAAGTCAACGCAATCTAAAGAAAAGGCCGTACAAGGGAATCAAAACCTATAGAGTACTTCCCGTTGACATAGATTCATGAAATTTGGCAAGAAGATAGATCTTACGGTACAAGTACAGGAAAAAGTCTTATCATTTAAAAAAAAAAAAATACGATGACAAACTTACATTTTGGTTGAAGAATAGACTGTGACGTACGTTGATGTATAGAGGAACATTCTTTCAACAAGAAAGTAAAGTTTATCCTTCAATCTTACCTGCTATGTTTTGCTTGCATAGTTTAGAAACTTCCGTAGGTAATGTATACTCGGGAAAAATCAAGACTCGATCGAAATTCTCGATGCGCAAGTCTCACTCGCACTTGTCCGGTTTTTTGGCATATGACTACCCGTAAGGACGAACAAAGATCTTCAAATGACAGCGGGAACAACAGTGGACAACTGCATGGTAGTAAGCTGGCGGACTGAGTCACCGCGGTCCTGGAACGCAAAGGGCTTTAGAAGGAACACGGATGGGTTTTAGTCAGTAAGAGTCTGACACGCCCTTCCGCTCCACCCAGAGCAGAAGAAGTCATTTGATGATTTCACATCCTTAAAAAAAAAAAAACCTGGCGGACTAAAAAAAAAAGCTGGCGGACTATAGACTCAAGTTCAAAGCATTTTATTAAAGCGATTTGAATTGTCATGGGTGAGTCAGAAAGTTGAAGCTAATTGCCCCTTCAAAAGCGTAGATCTCTATAGAGAAGAACGTATAAAATAAACATATATTATATTTTTGCTTACCAACATTATAATCATATATAGTGATCATAATCATCTGCCTAGTCTTTTCCCAACTATATTGGGGTCGGCGCCCAGTAAAACCGGATACAGCACCCAGCAACCCATTGATTGGGTAACACGGTACTTCTTGGCTAGACTGGTGTCAGATTTTCTGGCTTCTGATAATCCGTAACGACTGCCAAAAATCTACAAATGGCAGCCGGGATCAACGGCTTAACGTGCTTCCCGAGGCACGGAGTAATCTCGATATGTAAAGATGGTCAACCATCCACAGACTGACCTTGGCAAGCGTTGCTTAACCTTGAAGATCGACCCGTGTAGCTGTTATTATTTAGCCACGAGCTCCTTGAGCTCGCTAGCTTTTCGGTATATTATGTAGTGATGAACCTAGAAATATTTCTTGAGGAATTCTAATTATCTAAATGCAAACAATATTCTTCCTTGCCAGTTGATGCGTCAGTTGTAATTGGTGCTTATCACGGAACTTTATTTACTACTATTTAGTTATACTATCCTAGTACCTACTTTTACTAACGTATGTTTGAAACATAAACGGGATAAAAAAACAAAAAGACTGCCTGCCTGTCTAGTGTTCGCAAACGCTACGAGCATAAGGGCCTTGGTTTGGTTCCTAGGTCGGGAAAAATACATTTGGGTTTTAACTTTAATATCTGGATTATCTTCGTGGTAGCCCTGAGTGAGTCGTGCCCGGTTGATGGCAAAAGGCTCGCCCCCTATAACATGGTACTTAGATATAACTGGTGAAATGTGGGGTATAATTACTAAAGGTACTTTGCTGTGTAAGCCTTCGGGTAAAACAGGCATGATATTATGTAAATACCGAGAATTGTTCATTTGTGTACTAAATCAATGCATATTTTGTTTGCGATCTATTTCGAACCGACACATTTTTTTTTTTGAGATTTACTCTCTATAAATTCTGACCTATCCTTCTCAAACGATCCAATTCCATAAAAATGAGACAAAAATGTTCCAAAACTATTTTAGTTTTAGTCCCTAACACAAGGAAGTAAGGTTTATTTTAATGTTGAATGTCTGACAGTATTGCCCCATACTATCGCCTCTACGCCGATCTCGTGGGATAGTTCCCAGAAGATAATGTAATAGAATTTTATACTAGTGACTTCTATTCGATTATGTTGTCCTAGTACTCGTGGTTTGTTGTAAACTTATGTGCAATAATCGCCCTTATGGTTTCGGTAAATAAAAGGACGGAAATATATAAAATAATTATTGGTAGATGTTGATGGACATAATTGGCTATTCTGTTCCGATAGATATTGTCATACTCCTCTTTTCCGAGGAGATTTAAGATAAGTGTAGCATTCTGTCAATTAAGAAATGTTCGTAATCGGACCATATTTTCTATCAGTGATTACCTGTAACAAACATACAAGGAATATAGAATTTAATCTTTTTGTAATACAACAAGTTTTGACTAATAAAAATATCTACTAAGTTTAAATAAGTTCAGATTTTTCCACAGCAATCTTCAACCGAAGATTCGTTGAATTTTCAGTTTTTGAATACTTAAGTTAAACCCGACGGGCTTTGATTTTATACGACCGATTTAATGATATTCATTAATTAGTCACAAAATATAGGCCCAAATCGATAGTTTATTCCAAAATACGGGCCAACTCAAAAATTCGCTGCCAAAAACTTCTCAAAAATTCGGAAAATCCGATCATTCATGTTCGTAACCGTAACACACTTTTTGAACAATAAATCTTGCGCATTGTGAAAACTACGATAAGTAGTTAATTACCTTCGAAGCTATTACACAAATCTATACTGGAAACATACCTAGGCAAAAAGTACTGATTAAAGACAGCATTTCACCACAAGACAATATATAGTCGATCAATCGGGGTGTTTTAAACCTTAAAGATTTCTTGTATACTCTTTCCTGAGTTAATTAATGCAGTCCTAATAATAGTTAAAAGGAAATAAATCAGATAGGGACTAACAAGTGGGCCAGTTCCATTTAGGTATTTCCCTAAAGGCCAAGCACTCTGAAAGCCATTAGATAAGTAAAATCGCCTACGTATTGAAAACGAGATGCACGAGTTCTTCGCTCAGTATGGGTCCCTGGTACCTGTGATTGGCTTTATTGATATTATTGAGTCAGTGATTGATGATCAATCGTCATCACCTTTTATGGAAAGCTTATTCAAATTAATACCTGAACAAGATTTTTTCGTTTTCATTTGGAATTAAAACCAACATTGAAAAAACCCGAACGCAGTGAGTGAGTGAGTGTAGTCTCAATCCATTCATGGGATCATTTTTAAATTAATGATGAAACATGATGTTCAATTGCAATTCAGAATCTATACTTATTTAATTGTTTCGAAACTTGACGAGTAAAACATTATTTAATTACATTTAATTATTGCATCAGCTGAAACATTTTTATATGGAAGCTGCACAGTGAATAACTATGTTTAAATAAATTTCGAAAACGAATTTAGAAGATCCAAATATATATAAATTATAAGCGTCTAGTGAAAAGTTGACTTTATTGGGTAGAAATCGTCAACGATTAGTGACCTTGTGTTTTCATACTCGGTCCTTCTCTTTATAAGAAGGGGACTTTGATGGCGAAATTGGCTATTATATTCTAATGTAAAAGCCTCTGAACTATGGAGACAGTTAAATAATTACAGGCTAGCTGCCTGTGCCTTGCACCAGTGTTGGTAAAAAAATCCAGCTTTCCGGAATGGTTATTGAAGGTGTATGTACTATTCACCGCATTGACTCAAATTAGTGAGTCAACTTAAGTCATCAATCTTGTTATTTTTATCATGTTAACTTTACTTTCCTAAGTAAATGGAACGTTGTACAAATGCGAACCCTAATGCTAAGCGATAAGGGCTCATTTTTATCTGAATTTTCACTTTACTTAGCAAATAATTATCAAAGTACGACCTATGAATTATGCTAACTTCGTTTCGAGGTATTTCTTAGGGAGAGAAGTTGGAAAAAAACTTAAACAAAATATCATCATCGGCGAAATTGAAGAAATACCTATGACCTTTTTAGGAAATAACATTCAGGGCAAAAAATACAAGTTTTTTCATGTTCTATGAGAACAAACGTCATACATATGACTCCAAACTAATCTCGATACTTTCATCTGAGTGTCCAAAAATAGTACATAAATATGAGTGCCTGGTACCAACGTGCGGTGCTTCATCAAACGCCTAAATCCGCATCTACATGCGACGCACGCGCGCCCTCCCCACCGCTGCGCGCGCGCGGACAAACTTTCACTTTCATTTGTGGGGCAAACGATTTACTGCGACAAAGTTGCTCGGAACATGATTCGGGCTAGGGAAAATCAACTTTGAGCAAGTGATTATAAAATAGGTTTTGATTTGTATCTGGATTTGTATGTGGAACTCTATGGTGATTGGAAATTCAAATGACAAAAGTCGAAAGTGATGGTTTCAATTTTAACAGAATTGTAATTCTTGTTGCATTACTTTTAGGTCGCTTTTAGGATGATGTGGAGATGTTTATAAGATGTGTTGCTAGGAAGATGCACGAGTTCCGATATTCAGAGCCTTTGACGGATCCACGTTTTGTGTTATGAAATAGAATTGACACGAACTTTTGTGTTATTTTTTCTCTAAACTATTTTTTTACAATTAAGGTTTCGCGCTATTTACTGTCTCGAGTGGATACGACAGAAGGCCAGTTTTTCATTTCTGTATTTTTTAATATTAGAGAGGAATTTAGTAAGGGATTTTTCTGTGCATAATTAATTCCAGAGGATTTTAGAATTGAGCATTCCAGTATGTAAGTAAATATTTCTGACACTATTTTTGCCTAAAAATCTGTCAAAATTTGACATTGTTTGACATGTGCTTCTTGACACAAAATGGTCAATGGTAATTAATATTCAAACTATATTTCTTTTAATTTTTATTTAAGAATGGTATTTTGTCATGCAAGATAAGTTTGTTGGTTTTTTGGTTGACTAAAATAATTAATTAAATTAATGAATTTAATTTTACATTGTGATAGTTTTTCACCTGGTTTACATGTAATAATAAATAAAGCAGGAGTTATTATATATTATGTAACTGAAATCAAACTACACAATGGTATCAGAAATGAAAAAAAAAACTTTCAAAAACAACAGTTACTGAATGCTTTCAGTACTTGACAAACTTCATTTATGTGTTTCCCGCGGTTTCACTCCAGGGGCGTATCCCACACAAACCAAGATTTTGGGAAAAAAAATCCCCCAAAACAAATTAAACGACAACCAAGTGATGTGATTGGCTGTCAGTTGAAAACTCATTCAACCTTTAACAGCAAGAAAACGCGCATTTGACAATTTGTCACAATAATTTTGAAATAATTTTTGTTAGAGAAATTGGACCTCAGTAATATGAGGCCTCGAACGAAAAGTATTTCTATCTAACAAGGATTGGTTTTTGAAATGGGATCAGCAGCTTTGGAGATTATCTCCTACATCTAAACTTAGTAACATAACCTCTTTATAATATTGCTGCAGAAAGGACTTCCAGGAACATACAGTCGAATTAAGAACCTCCTCCTTTTTTGAAGTCAGATAAAAATGGTGTCAGTCGATATGCATTAAAAGTTAATTTTAAAACGGAAACCGAAGATGTCCTACTTACGGTTTGAGGGTGAGTCAGAAAAAAACCCGTTATAACTTAGGCCGACTATCACACCGATGTGTAACACCAAAAACGTGACAAATATTAAATTAGCATAAAGATCACGTCTTGGAGTCTGAACTATCGGGATGTATCGGAATACTTCCGGGATGAAAAGTCCTATGTCCTATTCCAGGGCATGATCTACCCATGTGCCAAGTTTCATCCAAATCCGTAAAAACGTGAAAAGGTAACAAACCAACTCACTCTTGCATTTATATATTTATTTATTTTATTTATATATACTTTATTGTACACCAAATTAAAAATACTTACAAAAAATCTTTAACTAAAAAACATACAATTGGCGGCCTTATCGCATTCCGCGATCTCTTCCAGGCAACCTGGAATGGATGGAGATAGCCTGGACACGAAATGGCGTTACACTTGGTGTAAATTTAAAGTTAACATAGAACAAAAATAAAGAAACACAAAATAGGTACTAAAATAGATACATAAGTAAGAAAATGTAACAATTTTTAAAATTACTTCGAGAAAGGAATCAGAGTGACAAGTAGTGTTCCTTAACAAGTCGTTCAAAAACAGGTAGCGATTGCGCGCGTTTAATTGACACTGACAATGCATTCCATAAATGAGCCGCCTGGTTTATTGAGGAAAATGCCTCAAGAAGATCGAATAAGCCAATAGTTCACGCAAGCACGACCGCCATTCGCTTGGGTGTGAGACACGACCGCTATGCGTTCGCGCCGTTTCGCGGATGTATCATGGCGGATTCAGGATCTCTCACACTCTTGCTTTCGTTTGAATGTTCATACTTTTACCTTGACACGCATTGTGTGATACTAGCGGTATATGTATTGTTATTAGGTGAGTCGAGTTTTTTGCTGGTATTGGCACTAGCTGTTCTGATTGCTCATGGGATAAAGAATGCCATGGGCTGTGATAAGTATTAACGAGGCAGGTAGTGGGTGGTATAAATGACTGGTATCCAGCTATATCCGGTTAGAATAGTAACCAGTACAGATATGGATAGGAATCTTTCTCTGTACCAAAATTCATCAAAATCGGTTCAGCGATTTAGGCGTGAAAGAGTAACAAACAAAGAAATCAATGAAAAATATAATTTTCGCATGTATAATATTGGTTTAGGTTTGTCACATACATTTATGTGTAAAAGGTAATCTCTGGAAGCGAATACTAAAATTCTTTCCCTGGTAGTGAGCTGCAAACGCTGAGTGCCTTCTAGGCTACGTTTATCCTGGAATAATGTATGGTTCCTGTAGGATAGGACACGTGAACCAAGCCGTGGCTACAGGCTATTTCAGTCACTGCTTAGCTTACTTTGTCACGAGAACTAATTACACTTGTATTCACACAATACTTCAAATTCTTTTTCAAAAACCATTCGACACGTTCACACCAACCATTAAACGACTTCCTTCCACCAAAGGGGTGGCATAAAAAGACAATTGAGTTACATAACCTCTCGCAAATCGTTGAATGTCGGTCAGTCAGTTGTGCAAGAGTGAAAGGTTGCATAAGCCAGCTTAGGCGAGATGAGGCTCTTGCGCCAGACCTCAGACTTGGCGTAGACGCGACACTGCTTTGATAGAGGAAATTGTCTAGTCAATTTGCTTATCTTTTTCCTATCTATCGTGGGGTCGGCTTCCAGTTCAACTGGTTGCAGCTATCCATCTTAACATACCGAGACTCCTCCGTGCCTCGGAAAGCACGTTATTTTTAGATCTTTGGCTTAGGTTACGGATAATCATAAGCCAGAAAATCTGACACTAGTCTTACCAAAGAGTACCGTGTTACCCCAGTTAATGGGTTGTGGAGATCTGGTAGGCAGTCGCTCCACGTAAAATACTGGTATTCAGCTGAATCCGGTTTGACTGGAAGCCGTCTCCAATATAATTGGGAAAAGGCTAGGCAGATGATGATGACATGGAGCAACTTCACTACTGGATGTTCCGATACCCCTTGGCGAGATTGGTGTCAGATTTTCTAGCTTCTGATTATCCAACGTGCTTTCCAAGGCACGGGGGAGACTGTATTAATTTTCCAGAATCATCACGTATTTTATGGGTTTTTCTATTAAATATTTTTTTGCCGAACTTGGGTAATTGTAGTGTTTTTCGAAAGGATGATAACGTATTTTTTTTTTCAAGTTTATTCCTAATTCCTATGTTGATGAAACTCTTACGCCAAAAATTGTTAAAGAAACAACTAGAAGTTTTTTGTATGCTAGAGTCTGCCAAAAAATGCAGAAAACCTACAAGAATTTTCGCTAACGTTAGGTTTTTATAAAAGAATTACAAACTTACTCATTTGAAAAAAGTTTATATGGCAGTAAGATAAAGGTCTCAGCATAAAGAAGGACTCCGATCAAAGCTGGTCTATTCTGTAATCATGTCGAAGTGAAGGCTTGGGTGAAGTGATCACGAGGTGAGCTGTCAATCCATATAATCAAGATGTCACGTGATCACGAAGTTAGCTGTCATTACATCTTGATTGTATGGATTGACAGCTCATCTCGTGATCACTTCAACCAAGACTTCACTTCGACATGTTTACAGAATCGACCGGCTGATCGGTCTTTACATTGAGCAAGTCTTCAATAAAAAATGCGAATGATTCCAAAAATCAGGTCCTATCTATAGTTTATAAACGACACGTATTTAGTACACCATTGCGCAGTGATAAGCCCTGTTCGTGCAGTATCTGTCTTATGCAACTAATTATTATCTCTAATTACGTAGTTAAAGAAATTATTATTGATAAATCATGGAAATTACGTGGTGGAAGTTGTCGAGAAGTTATTGGGAAATTCGAGCTATAAAAATGTTTGAATTAATCAGAAGCAGTGAGCGTTTTTTTAAAGATCAATATGAGAAGAATATCTGGAACTATTATTTACATGTTTAAAATTATCATTTTATATAAATGAAAATAATTTGTCATTGCTATTTTATTCAAGCAAACACATTCTTCGTTTATTTGCCACTACTTAACATTGTCCATTTCGTTATAACAGCAACGTTGCAACAATGTCCATTTTGTTGCGTCACAGAAAGTACTAGGACAATATAAAATCGAAGAGCCACGCCGCGTCGTTCGCGAATTCCACCTGGTACCCGTTACATTGTAATAATTTCACGTAAAATACCAGGGCGTTATAACTTATAAAGTTACAAAATTAGTCAGTTCAGTCCTCACTGAGTTTGAGATATTCTACCGACTTTCGCTTCTATGATCCTCGGACAATCTTGAGATTGAAAGGGGGGATGGATGTAGGTTGCGCCAAAGTCTTTGTTCCCCTCCTATTTGCGGCAATTTCAAGCTAAAATCGTAATGGTGTGCACTCATTTATTCGCAAAATTCGTTAAAAGGTAGTTTAATTATTGTAATTTCATGCATAATACGTGGGTATAATGCATAAAATTGGAATTTATAAACAGATCGTCGATGTAAAAGAGAGAGGGTTTTTAGGTCGAAATTAAGATCCGATTAAACTGTTAATGTATGCTCATTATAATTTATTTTAATTGTTTCACATAATTTATTGCTGTTTTAGTTCCTGATTTAACTATTAATGAAAAATAAAAATGAGGCCCGTTTACACGATCACACTAAACTAAGTTTAACACTGAACACTTTGAAATGTCGTTGTGTTTCTAGTGGACCAGATTTATGAAAACTGCATTATTAAACCACTTTGAGTGTTCCATCAGAAATGACTGGTTACTTTTGGTACTTTTACCACTGCTGTATTCATAAGTTGAGTTTTCCTTATTTAGTTAATTATGTACGAACTTGTACTAGTAGGCTTGGTATAGGCTAGTTTATGGTTAATTTAAATACATAATTAAAACCAAGGTGCATAACATACTTTTTCTGTTATTAACCTAATGTTAGTAGATATATGACAGTACTTACGGGTCAGAACTTTGGACTCGTAAGTACTGTCATACACCAAAAGACAGAAGAGAAGATCAGATCCAGCTGCTTCCAGTTAGACTAAATGCCGATACAATCATCAACTTACTTCTGCCGCTCTGGGTGGAGCGGAAGGGCGTGTCAGGCTCTTACTGACTAAAACCCATCCGTGTTCCTTCTAAACTCAAAGGGCTTACTTACCCTTTGCGTTCCAGGGCCGCGGTGACTCTTTCGAACAAATTCCGCGACACTGGCAGGTCAGTTAACCTTTAAATATTTTTCCCAGCATTAGTATAAGAATAATTACGACAATTTATTTTTTCGTAAAAATAAAAAACCATGCATATAAATAAAGGTTAAGCAAGGGTTGTTGGAATTGAAAATTATGCATTTCCTATTGTATATTCTAGGTATAGGCACGGAAAGTAAGTTCAATAACCAGTTTCTAGTTACAAAACACAAAATCTAGTTTAACTAACTATTTAACTGTAAACAAAAACATTTTTTTCTCGTGAGAATAGGAAACAAAATTACATAAAAAATATTAAAATGGTTCCACGTATTGCAAAAGATGTTAAGATCAATGACATGAGAGAAGTGATATAAGCTTCTGTGTTAGTAGGTGAGAGAGTTGCGCAATTATTGTGCTGATACAGTTTTTTTAATTACCACTCTGTTACGTAGTAACGCAGTGGTTTTTATTTATTTTTTTTTTTTGTGCGAGATGGTTTGGGTGTCATGGTATGTGCTGTTTTGATTAAGGTTATCTTTGCTCACATAGTGAGGAGGTAAATTTTTTTTTTTTTTTTGGATGTAGTTTCGGGAAGAAATGGTTTTTTTTCTTTCGAAGAACCCAAGCTTTAAGAACTCAGCGGCTGTGAGTTCTTAAGGCTTACTTTTTGTCTAGAAGACATGCACGATTCTTTTTTGAGATAGGAAACGTGATCTACGCCGCGGAAAAAGGGCTCTAGGTTTTTCTTAAGTAAAGTTGTTAATTAAGGTTTTTTGATTTAAGATTTCGCACCCAGAGGTTAATGATTACAAGTAAAATAAAAATAAAGCTTTTTTTAATGCTGCGCTCGTTTATTTTTCACTAAGTAAAAAATGGTTTGGAAAAAAAAAAATATATAATGTATACTCATAGCATATGTTTATAAAATCAGAGATTAAACTTGATAAAAAATAACAATTAAAATTAACGTCTAGCTACTATGTCAGTGGGTGAGCGATGTTGCGTAATAGTTGTGCTATAACACAATAATTGTTATGCGCATGCGCCTCTGATACACATTTTTTAATTACCGTTTTGTTACGCGGTCAACGTTTTTTTTATACGTTGTAGAAGTGTTTTGCTAAGATGTTTTTTTTTAAATAATAATTTTGTAAAAATAAGTTTTTTTTTTTAAATTTAACTACACTGTCCGTTCCATCGAGTTATTTTTTTTAAACATGTTTTACATTTTGTTTATATGTTCGTTGCCTTTAAAAAAAAACTTTCTCGAAAAATTAAATATTTAAGTAGGTAGTAATTCCAGTTAATTTATTTTTGAGTCTTTATTTTTAATTTTTTTTTGTGTATTATTGTCACAGTTATTTATTATAAAATAATACTAAAATTAAAGTTATTATTAAAATGTCAGTAGGTAAGATTGTGTGTTGCGCATCATCTTTATTTTATGTATAATAATATACGTGCAGCCAGGAATACATTTTTTTTTCATCTTAAACTTAACGTTATAAACGCAGTTTTTATTTAAAAAAAATACTTTAAAAACATTATAACATTCCAGCTGTACACGTGACTTCGTGCACGCATATCCCGTTTTTTCCCACTCCCGTAAAAATTTCAGGAAATCCTCTCTTAGTGCTCCCCTACACTCCCCAAGAAACCTAGCTTTCTACGACCAGTAGTTTCGGCTATGCATTGTCTGTCAGTCACTAAGTAACGGAAGAGTTTTATACAATATTTATTAATTTTAATCCCAAAAAATAACTTTGAAGCTAAAACTACCCACTTAATAAATAACTGTTATGTTTAAATTGAAGTTAATAGTATAATAATACGATGAAATTACTTACATAATTCAACTTAAATCTGGAAAAAGGGTGTCGCCCTATTAGTTTTTCCTCTTCATTCATCGATCAATTTATAAAACATACATGTGCGGCCGACAACGTTACCTAAATAGCAATTAATTAAACCCTAGTTCATCTATCAGTAAGTTTAACTGAATATTAGTTCCGTAAATAAAGAAAACGTCTTATCAAAAACAACCCACCAGTTCTCGAGATAACATTGTATAAACAAACAAAAACACTTAAAAGCATAAATATTAATCAGCCGTAAGATGTGATCCGACAGTTAAAATTTAACTGCAAGTCAACCAAAACTGGCTACGTCACTAGGAGTCAAGAAGTTCGACAGAGGGCGTTGTCCGCAGTGAAATTCGGCGTTATGCCGTACCTGGCGGCCTTCACGCCGCTTTCCATTGTACAGTACCTTCGTTTTCTGTTCGCCTAGTACTCTGTTTCACTTAGTATGCACAAAAAAATGTGGCTCGCCGGTTTGTTTACATAAAAAATGGTAATTCAGTTTTTATGGGGCCGAGAAAAAATATAATGTTTCTTGTGGGTTGTTATGAGAATTTTAATTTTTGTATTATGTTTGGGTGTTTCTAGGCGCCATTTTTATGGTGCAGCCTCTTTGGTGTCCGTAGTTATATTCGTAAACAGGCCATAAAGCATAGATAGGATCGCAAAATGCATAAATTAGTAGATACCGGTTGCTAGCTGCACTATGATTCATAAAGGCTACTTATTTCCGTCCGCTAGCTAGCTAAACAGTAGCTGTAATAATACCTGTTACATGAAAACTATGCTATAATTGTATGATAACGTTCCATACTTTGGATGCCATCGTCTTCTCTCTGAATCCTTTCCCACTTTTCAGGTGGATTGATTTTTATTTATTTATTTATTTAAACTTTGTGTACAATAGTGGTACATGGGCGAACTTAATGCATCAAGGCATTCTCTACCAGTCAACCTTTGGGTTATAAAGACTATACTGTGGTAGGTGTACAATAAATAAAAATAAGATTCAAAGTTGATTTTTCTATAGAGAAAACTACTAGCGTAGACAATTGCCTAGAAAGCGAACGGATTTGATTAGATGGGCAATCGTCACATCTAGCCTAATAATATCACATCCCAATGCTGAGCAAATTCTCTCCCCAAACAGAGGAACACCAAGCTTCATCAACGCAGGTTGGCGATTTCAAAATTATTTAGACTACAATTCCAGGTTTCCTCACGACATGTTCATTTGCTGATTAAAGTGATGTCCAAGAAGAACTTGAACAGTATTGTGGCATTTCGTGACGGAATCTATGTTTTCTGATATCTGCGAGTCTCTAAGTCAAGAGTGAACTGCTAGGCAAGCATGCTTCATCGTCGATCACAACATCGCTTACCATCTGGTGAGATAGTGGTCAAACGTGAGCCCATAAACATTGAAAAGTGAGATTATTGTCATCCTCAATCCTAAGACATTCTTTGGTTCCAAAGATTAGGTTTATAAGATTAGAAGTTAGAAGAGTCTGGACACGCCCTTCCGCTCCACCCAGAGCGGAAAAAGTCATTTGATAATTTCACATCCTTAAGAAAGAAAGCACCATTTAGGCATAAAGGCAATTTTGTTTACCGACTTCAAAAAAAGGAGGAGGTTAAATGTTCAACTGTGTATTTTTTTTTTATGTATTTTCACCGATTTCTACCCATTTGTGCAGCGGAACTCTTCAATAAATGATAGCAAATCACCCGGGGTTGCTGAAATCGCATGTCTGTTTATTGTTTACAATAGTTCATAACATAACGATGGGAGCCTGGAGATCCGTAACACAGGGTTTCCCTAGCATGGACTCCAGTCTCTCGCAAAGGAGCTTTTTTCTGCATTAACTGTCTATTCCTATGATTTTAATACTGAGCCAACCTTTGCGGAGAGAGAAATAAAAATAAATTATTATAACATCACGCCAGTACGCGGATGCAAACAAGTAAATCTGAATTAACATATTTTTGGGGTTATCTATTTTGGGTATAACTTTATTGTTTATTAACCGATCTTGATGATACTTTTAACGTTGGGTTGAGTTATAGCTATATTATATTTGCATTGGACGGTAAATATCAAAGATAAATCACCTCTTCAACTTAAAATCAATAAAATCTTGTACCAAAGCAAAGTAGATATTTAACTATGAGCTGGTCTGGACTACATAAAGTAATTCCTTAACGGCAAATAGTGCAATCGCTCACTATGGGAATACTTTCACTTAGTTGTGGGGTATCATCACTAAAAAGTGGAAAATAAAAACCTTTTTACAAAAAAATAAGTCGGTGTCGGAAGTCGTTGTTTTTGGTTGTTTTTTTTCGTTTTTGACACTGACTTCCGTAATTAAAGTTATTTTATACTTTGTAGTTTTTTTTATTTGGAAGTCGGTTGTATTTAAAAAATATCTGCAACACGAAAAGCTCATAAAATATTCTATATATACAGCTTGTTTAGTTCCCATACTTAAATCAGTCGTAGGACGATAATGCCATAAACCAAGTCAGGCTAGTAGGCTGGTTCTGAATGACATCATCAATGCATAGGTCAATGGTATAGTGGATAGCCCATTTGTTTGCCGCTCCTGTTACAGAGTTCAACAAAAGAGAAAGTGGACCGTTTTCGCCCAAGGACTTACCTACTAGTACCTGTGCCTGGTAAATATTAATAATACAGTGATGTTTTTTGAGTCGTTGACTTCAAATGTGCTTCCTAATCGTATGTTTTCAGGCAGAAATAGTGAGATATTACGCTTAAAGCAGGTTCGTCTGGCTCGGTGGCGTTTCTAAAGCAGCTGGATCAGGATAATGGACACCATTTAACGCTCTCAACTCGCAGCTAAGTTACATCCTCTCCATTGACACGCTAAGTTTTTTTTTTACAATGAGTCAGAGAGATAAGAGTTGATTCTGACGCTTTATAGTGCGCTATGTGGGCTCAATCAACAAATAATTTCAGCTTAACATTTAGTGTTGATTTGTATTTCTGTTATTATGAGATATTAAAATAACTCGCCAAAATTGGCATCCTGTGACTTTCCTACGGCTCAGCTCTTCTTGAATATGCCTAAATGACATAATATTCATATGAGAAAACCCAATTTTCCGGCGGCGCGCGGGCACGGCGGCGGGTGAACGCTCTCCATTCGGCGCTATCATCCGCGTTGCGCGCGCGCACTGCCCTTTATTAGTGTGCGCGAAGGGCGTGCGATGGCATTGTTTTTTTAATTTTCTTTTTTTTTTTGTTGTTTTTGATGTATTGCTACACGCTTTTCAAACAACTTACAACCAATTTTAAAAGAGGACTGAAAAAGAAAGTACAAATAGACAAAAGTATATTAATAGATCATAAGCGATGGAACAAAAAAACAAAGTATTTATTTATTTATTTAGGTACAACAAACAGCAGTGTAATAATACGTAAACATAGGTTGGAACTTAACAGTAGACGTAACAAATACACTCCACTATTGTTCCGTTATTAATGTCATTACGTAACAAAATGGTTACAGGAAAAAAAAATGTTATTTGAAAGAGGAAATAAAACTTCATGAGCCTTTAAATAATAAAAACAATCACACGCACACCTAAACTTAAAGATTAAAAACAACAAAAGAAGAACCTATTGGCTACGTTATCACATGGACTTTCTTTTTTCTCCTAGACTAAGTCGCCAATAAATTAATTACCTCTCTCCATTGTATCTCATCATCATCATATCAACCAAAAGACGTCCACTGCTGGAGATAGGCCTCCCCCAAGTGTCACCACAACAACCGGTCCTGTGCGTGTCGCATCCATTGGCTACCCGAGACCCTCACCAGGTCGTCGGTCCACCTTGTGGGAGGCCTTCCACAACTGCGTCTTCCGGTACGAGGTCGCCACTCCAGAACTTTTCGGCCCCATCGACCATCTGTTCTGCGAACAATGTGCCCTGCCTACTACCACTTCAGTTTGGCAATCCTACGGCCTATGTCGGTAACCTTGGTTCTCTTGCGGATATCGTCATTCCTGATTCGATCACGCAAGGACTGGCTGTCAAAGATGTCCAAAATCTTTAGATATTTATTTTTCAAACGTAAAAAATTACCTTCCTAAAAAGCACACCAATAAAGGTCCAGCCCTCCAACACGTGTCCCTCCTATCTCTGTGACCCACTTACACACACACACACACACACACTACCATCCATGTGTGTGTGCGTGGGCCGAGCTTTATACCCGTAATGCATTAGTATGCATTCAGGCGTCAATGTGTGCGTCGAATTTGGAGTAAACAGTTTTTATGTGTGCGTTTATTTTTCTAGGATTTTTGTAGTGGATGTGCTGTGGGTTTGGTTCTATATTTTTTGCTGTTTTTTTTTTGCTGGAAGAAACTTTTTTAGATAGAAAACATTTTTTTTGCATTTTGCAAAAAAAACATGTTTTGTATCTAAAAAGGTGATACGAGTTATGAGTAGGGGTCAATTATTTTTATAGAAAATAAACTAGAATTTTTCGTGGCTTATAATGGTAAAATTGCAATATCTGGAACAGAAAAAAAATCGGAAAAAAAAGAAAAAAAAACACTTCACACTCGCAATCTTTCGCTTTCATATTTTTTCTATTTATTTCATGCACAAATGTTACACTGCTTATCCCAAATATACAGACAATATAAACACTTGGTTTACTAAGCGATAGACACAACATGCATAAACAAAATTATAACTAGAATTATAACACGATCTTTCTTCAACTCACTTATCTAAAGGTAAATAAATATAATCTAAACCCACAGCAGGTGATAAAATCACACTCAGAAGGGCAGTAATGCGCCATCTAGGCGAGAATTGCACTTTAGTTGCAACTACTTTAAACAATAAAGTTTCCACCTACAGCTTGTTAACCAGAGACTTTGGAAAGGTTTATTTTTAAACGCATCATCCAGATGATCTGCTTCTGATGTGTCTATTCCTTAGAGAGGCTATAGACAATGTCAATCTATCGGCGGAAACGAGTGTCGAGATACAAAAATGTATTGTTATCGCTAGTGGTAAGTATATACCTTTTTCAAAAGCCTTGGGGCAGTTTTCAATTCTAGAAGCCCACTGAATTTCAGCAATTTACACTGAGTTCATCTGATGTCACCAGAGAATGGCCGGAGCATTCTCCGTGCTTTTTAACCAACTTTAAAAGAAGGTTCTCAATTCGGTTGCATTTTTTATGTTGGTTATGTCATAAGTTTCATAACTCCGTCATTTATGAATCGATTTGAAAAAATATTTTTATGGAAGGATATACTTTGCGGTTGTCCCCATAGTAGATCATCAAAATCGGTTCAGTAGTTTGGTTTTTCAATCAAAATAGCTGGAAAAAATATGTCATCCTAGTAAAAGAAATTGCGTATTTTGCTTTCCTGAGACCTTCCACTGGTGTTGTTAAGGGTGGGGTGGGTACCTACCACTAAAAAGTGAAAAATAAAAAGCTTTGACAGTAAATACAACTGAGTTCGAAGTAAAAATAAATACTACAAAGTTCTTAACACGGAAGTTATTTTTCACTTTTGGAAGTCAGTTGTATTTTTTTGTAAAAAAAATTAAGTAGATTTGATTTGTTTTCTGTTTTTTATTTTTTTGAATCACAAGTGAGTACGGTAGGCAGGTTTTGAGGCTAAATACGAGTAACTTTGGAACAAATAAATTTGCGACTAATTTTCGAGAAAAAAAAAATGGCTCGAATGATCTCTGAAAAACAAAGAAACTTAATAAATTTTAAGAAGCACTAAACTTAATTATAAGCTGGCTGTCATTTGTAGATCTTTGGCAGTCCTTACAAATTGTCAGAAGCCAGTAAATCTGACGCCAGTCTTGCCAAGGAGTACCGTGTTACCCAGTTAATGGGTTGCGGAGGTCTGGTAGGCAGCCGCTCCACGTAAAATACTGGTATTCAGGTGAATCCGGTTTGACTGGAACCCGACCCCAATATAGTTGGGAAAAGGCTAGGCAGATGATGACAAAACTTAATTATAAGAAACTTTGGTAAGCCATAAAACAATTCAATTCAATTCAAATTCTTTATTGCGAACTAAGTGTACAGAATTTTGAAGATGTTAACAATAGGTAGGATCTTAGAACTTAGTTGCCTATTAAGGCATTGCAATTTAAATGGTTTATACATGGAAAATAAAAAACTCAATACTACAATTTTTACAGTTAACATTCAGACAGCTTTCATTCATGTTAATTAGTTAAACCTATATTAAGCTCTGCCCACATACAAAACGGTTTTAGATATTATACGGATACTTCCTCTCGCCTGCTTCTTAAATCTCTCGAGTAGTATTTACATAACATTCTATGCGTAGGCAGTTGTTTGATTCACTTTTAAAAGCGACTTTTCAAAGTTATGTAAACTAGAATTAATTTAAATCACGTTGTAAAGTTGTCAATCCATTTGAATTAGCCTTTCACAACTATATTGGGGTCAGCTACCAGTCCAGGTTCACCTGGTTACTAATATTTTACATGAAGCGACTGCCTGTCTGATCCCAACAACACAGTAACTGGGTAACACGGTGCTTCTTGGCAAGGCTGGTGTCGGATTTTATGGCTTCAGTCGGGGAAAACGACTTTTAGTGCCTTCCGAGGCACAAGGGTGTAACACCAAACTAATGGCTGTCACAGAGAAACTCCTAATGGAAAATACCAATAACACCTTCTGCCCGACCTGGGAATCCGACCCAGGAGGCCAGGGCCCCACGATCAGGTATATAACATACCAGTTGGGCAAATGCTACATGTAAATAGGGTATTTGACTAGTATGAATGAATACTTATTTGATAATATTAAAACATTACGATTTGTGAAAAAATAAATAAAAATGTTCAAAAAACAGAAAAATTACACACTTTTGAACTTATTATTTTTCTATTCTTGTCACACAAAATGTCATTTGTACTAGATTAGAGATGGCTTCAATTCAAAATGGCGGAACTTGTGAGTCACACGCAATTAATGCTGTCTCTGTTTATTACAGATTTTAAACGCTGACAACACTGCCATTTTTTGAGATTTTTAAGCAATATTTTTAACTGCGTCTTGTCTTAGAAATGCAAAATCCAGTCAAGTACCCGATTAGACTAGTTCAAAAAGGTTTAATTGAGTTTCGAATTCACTCATTCTTAGGTCCTAAATCTTCATCACTTCGCAGCGATAAGATAAATTGGTTCCCATGCAGCGCATACACAGCCGGCAAAATAAACTGGTTTAGATTAAATTTTATTTTATTGCGAATTGTTTTATTGGCTTGCATCTCATTACACTGCTAGCTACTTGACAAAATTATATGGTGATCGATCTAGATATTCTATCGGAAAATTCAGAAGGAAATAATATGAAAAAAGACGTAAGCTGGTTCCTTTCTTGACAGATAGTTATTTACGTCGATTATCCTCCTACTAATCCTACTAATATTATAAACGCGAAAGTTTGTATGGATGGATGGATGTTTGTTACTCTTTCACGCAAAAACTCCTGAATGGATTTTGGTGAAATTTGGCACAGTGGTAGATCATAGTCTGGAATAACACATAGGATACTTTTTATCCCGGAAATATGTTCCCTTGGGATAATCACGTGGGCGGAGCCCCGGGCGGCAACTAGTTATAGAATAAATAAAACTCCTTAGCCTTTTTGACCCGACTTCCTGGTGGTGTTTCATTTAAATTAAAGTACCTGGATGACCTGCTGATTTTTTTTGGTAAACTTTTTCTAAAAATGAAACCTAGCTAGATCGATTTATCGCCCCCGAAACCGCTTGCATATTAAATTTTATGAAAATTGTCGGAGCCGTTTCCGAGATTCAGATTATATATACAATAATTGCTCGTTTAAAGGTTACAGATTTGATGCTATCAACTGCATGATATTACTTGAAAAGTGACTTGTTTTAAAAAAAAAAAAGTCAATCGTCATGTTGGGTTTGGTTTCCAGAATAACCGGATGCAGCTTGAATAGGTACTAGTATTTTCTTCCCCTTATTATACCTAAATCAACTGGCTACATCTTCAAGCCTAAAAGATCCTTATGACAGCCTCCTTGGTCTTGTGCTTGCCAGTGCGATTCGACTACAATACCTTCGATTCCCCTACGCTGTTATTTTCACATTAAAAACTTGGCTAGGCTCGCACTCTTTTACAGTCATCAGCCGAACGTATCTGACAAACTGTGGTTATAGGATACACTTCTGCCTGCCTTTATAAAGTTTAGGCGTGATGTTATGTTATAACCAAATGGCTAAGCAGATATTGAAGTGGATAACTTCGATTCCTCATAAGGAAAAGTAGAAATCATCTCAAATTTCTTGTTATATTCCGTGCAAGCTGATGGTCATGCCAACAGAGGTATACCAGGAGTCCATATTTAGCAACAATCGAGTTGATAGATTAAAATATCTGGATAAAACTGAAAGTGATGCAGACGGGTTAGTTTCCGTCTTCTAACCGCACGTTGTCGTATAACTGGGCCAGTTAAAAATAACGGCTAACATTCCCGTCTCAGTTAGCGCTCCGCTTTTGCCAAATGTTTAACCCTGATCGGTTCAGGGTGTAGAATGTGGCCAGCGTTTATGACCTCTTATCGAGAGGGCAAGTGTATCTTCAAACTTGTTGACAGTTCTTCTCTCCTGGTACCTTTGTTATAATTTTGCGTATTGGTATGTAAGGTCCTGTGTTGGTATATATATAGAATTTTATGATTTGGTATGGAGCGGTAACAGTACTTTTCGATGGAAAAAGAAACCTCTCTCTACACCCTTTGTAATCTTTTACTTTGTTCTTATTCTCTATGCAATCTTCTAGACTCTGAAAAGATAAAATAAAAATATCAGTTCAATAGATAGAGTGTAAATTTTACTGAAAACACCTGAAATACTTGTTAAAGGTGGTAATTTTTATGTTACCTTTCTTAGTTTGCTTGGTGGTTCAGTAGTTCTACCATTTATTTTTATCTTCGCCACCCAACTATACAAGATCGCGCTACTCTGTGACGAGACCAATCTTTACCCGCAAGCTTAGACCATGATAAAGTCGACAAATAATAAAAACGCCTAATATCACGTATTAATACTATATCATATAATGTCAATAAATATAATGGAGCCGTTTTAAGTATGACGATCGGCACGGTTACCGCACGCGTAACGTCCGGCCTGCTAGGTTCTAGGGCTGGCAGGAGGTGAAAAGTAGCAGGTGGATCAATGAAAAAGAATGATTAGTAGTTATTATAACACCCAAGTTTGTCAGTTCAACACAATCATCATCATTTCAGTGTCGATAGATGTTCTCCACTGCTAGGCATTGGTGTCCGCCAAGCGTCGCCACTTTGTTCGGTCCTGTGTTTACGATCCAGTGGACTCCGGCGGCCATTACCAGGTCGTCGGTTCACTCTGTGAGATGCCTTCTAGCGCTACGTCTTCTAGTATCTAGGCAGTTCCCAATCCATCTGCTGGAGTATGTTAAAATTTCAGGTTAACTTGTCAATCAAGTTAACCTGAATTTTCTGATTAAGACGAGTCCCTGTTGCACTGAGGCCAAATACATAGTAACTTTGTTATTAGATCGAGTACTTAACAGTTATAATTTTATTTACTACCACATAAATAGTATATTTGCTACTAAGTCAACATTATTTGAAACAACATTGTACCTACACCTAATAATTTTACTCGACAATGTAAATATCCCAAAACTGTGGTAGCCCTACCCGACGCGACGGTGCAAGTGCAGTGCGTATTTATATCGGCCCAAATTCTAAAGTGGGATGCGTTTGTGGGCCAGCCCTGCGTATCCCTCGCGCTTATACATCTCGCCGTTTATGTGCTCCTGGTACCTGTCGACAATTTATCGATAGATTGCGACGATCATCGATTAAGATCTGTTATTTTTTTATTGTCTCTTTTATTTTCATGTTAAAAACATATAGTTATGTTGTTACTATCTGCATTCACCAAGCGTTTTAACCGACTTGAAAAAGGAGTCAATCCGATGCTTATACATAAATATATATATTTTTGTGTGTGTTCCTAATTCCGTCATATTTAAACGGATTTGAAATATTTTCTTTTATTTAATAGAAGTTCATTACCACTGTCACTGCCACTGTCTAACATTTTTATCTTATACTTTTGTTTAAAATCTGTTGGCCATCATTCATCAATCTCATGCCCATATCTTATTTCTATTTTGGGGTCGCAACATGTCATCATTTTCTTTCGTACCTCTCTATTAGTCGTCATCTCAATTAAGTCCCCTTTCTAGCCATATCAACTTTCATACAGTCTCTCCGTTTTCGTCTTATCGTGTCTTTGGTCGACAAAATGTCTTCTTACCTTGTAAAATATATCTGTTCAGAAGTGAGTGAGTTAGCTTTACCATTCTAATATAATAAGCTGATGGTTCATCCGTTCCTTAGGTCCTGGTACCAGTACTTCACGACACAGGAAGCAGAAGACTGATCATAGCACCCGGAAGACTGGTAACCTCGTTTATTCATTAGTATAATAACGCCCTATAAATTATTGAATGCTGCTAAAACAATGGAAACTCGAGTTTTTTTCCTTTGACTCGACACGCGATGATTGTGTCGTCGTAAGGTTGTGGAAGTAATTAGAAAAATATGGAAGAATAATAATGTCCGTTTTCGTTTGACGGGCCAAAGCCTCATTTTAAAATGAGAAGAAAGGAGACAAGATCATCGTTCTTGCTTGATGCGTTTTGGCCACTTCGCACTTTCTGGTTTTCAGGTTTTATAACTTTTTCCTTTTTTTTGCAAATAGGCACAAGTTATATTGGTTAATTAAGTCTCGTGTTGGACCTCTGTCTTGATAGTCCTCACGTTCAATGTTTGTCCTACCGATTGCAAATGTTTGTGGTTTCGCAGAAGCTGTACAAAAACTCATGATATTTTATTTCCACTTCTATTTGACTTACTGCTTTAGAGGCAAGCGGGCCTCCATCATCACTTATATTGCCCTTAAGTGTAAAAGTGGTACCAATACTTACATTTTCATACCACAATCTTTGTACATTTCGATTGATACACTGTTTAAGTCGTGGCAGCACTGGTAAGCTCTATAAAATCGTCGATGTAGGTAATTCGAAGAAATCGCTGGTTTTGCATTTAATTTGATATGACTAAGGAGTTTCAACTTACAGTATGCATTGCTATTGTCCAAATCGGAATTTTATTATTTCGGTGATTTTACGTAACATCATGCCCTAAAGGGTTTGGCAGTGGTTTTTTAAGTAAACTCACACTTATACGAGTATCAGTTATGAGACATTGCACCATGAAATCGGAGGGCATGCTTATGACCGTTAATCCAGGAAAAACATGACTCAGGGCTGGTACTAGGTCAGTACCTAGTAACAGCCCTGAGTGTGAGACTGCCCAAGACCTTTTGTGAAACTTTGTTTAAATCCAGATTCTACTTGTATGGAATCTTCAGCCAGAGAGTTTTCACAGAAGATTTTTATAAATTGTGGCCGTGGTGAAATGTTGGTCGATTACGGGATGAACTGGCCAGTTACTGGATTGTTATATACACTAACTTTTGCCCGCGAATTCGTAAGCGAATATCCCGGTTTTCCCCGTTCCCGTTGGAATTTTGGGTAATCCTCTTAGCGCTCCCCTACACTCCCCAAGGAACCTACATGCCAAATTTCAACTTGATAAGTCATAACGGATTTTTTTACTCATATTGATGATTGATTAAAATGTGCTTGCTGCGAGTTCCCCATTTCGATTACTATTATTTCCTAGTAAAGGAAATATACATACTAAATGCCAAGACTTGTTCAGTTCATCGATGATTAAAAAAAAACGATCATAATTTATAATACGAGTACTTAGTGTTTTGAATCCTCAACCGAAAAGCATTATCACTGAAAATCATGACCTCTCGCTTTCCAGTTTATACCTGAAGCCACCATAATTAATTGGAAGGTGCGATAAATTATAGTGAGATAAGAAGTCACTCCAAGTAAAATACTGGTACCTATTCAACAGCATCCGGAAATGCCTTACTTACCTAGTTGGAACTTGATAAAAAACTTGGGGGATGATGCTGGTGATAATATGATATTCAAGAATCGCCATATGCGCATTTAAAACAAACCTTCATACACAAAATAGTATATGACTAAGCAGAGAAGAAAGTATCTCCCATCTATAATTAAATCTGAATCCAATTGACAGTATAAATATAATGTCTGTCAAGGTGATCAGGGATACAATGCTGGTATTTTAGTAGCTGTCTGTCTTCTGCCAACTGTTGGCGCCAGGTGTGCGAATGTTTGGTCCAACGTTGCATAAGAATGATGACTCGATTGCACGCCTACCCACCCGACTTGGGAAAATTACTAAGAAATAAAATGGGATTAACTGTGAAGAGGCAAGGCGCGGTGATGATAGGTGGAGTAAGGCAGTGACTGAATGGCGCCCTGGTAGAAGGAATATAGGTCGACCGGCAGCGAAATGACCAGACGACATCGTTGCTAATGCAGGTAGAACTTGAATGAGGGTAGCATAAAAGCGTGGGGATTGGCTTAGGAGAAAAGGACCTACGCTGCATGATCTTAGATAAAAACAAACTATAATCTGGATAAGGAGATCTGGAATGAATTTATACGGAAATGAATGAATGAATTACTAACATACCTTGCAGAGTAAGCAAGTTGAAGTGGCAGTGAGCTGCCATGTATGCCGTGGGACTGATGAGATATGGAGATATCGAGAGTCTTGGAATGGAGAGTGCGTAAGTATTGCGTTCCTCACTAATGTTTGATGATGGTACTCAAACGGTTATTTTATGGAACAATAAGGCCTGCAGAGACAAAAAGAAGAGAAAAAAAATACGCTAAATATCTAAATAAAGTGACAGAAAAGTTTTTGTTCTGTTTATCTACATGTATGCATGTTAGATCGCCAACAATAGAGGAGAAATCTTAACTATAGGGTACCAGGTTAACAGAAATTACCAAGACAGCAAAGTTGTTAGTGATATGAAGCTGACTATGTACGGTGCGGCTGAATTTAGCCCTCGTAGCAATCATATCTACGTCTACTGAGATATTTTTCTCATATTGCCCTATCTTAAGATTATATTTATCATACTGCCACGCCCTTATTTACAAATATAGTTTAGAAATCTATCTTCCAACATTTGAGGCTAGTTTGTCATCTCTATTGGTCTGTTGGGCCAACATGCGATTGGCACCGGATATGCCAAGGTATTCGACACATCCAGACATGTCTTATTCATTGCAGAGTTATGCAGGCTATGCACAGTTTAAACAGCTGTGATTAGCTTCCTATTTAGATTTCAGCCTGCACTAATGTGCTTTTTTTTTAAGGATGGGCAATCATCAAGTGACTTCTTCCGCACTGGGTGTAGCGGAAGGGCGTGTCAGACTCTTACCGACTAAAACCCATCCGTGTTCCTTCTAAAGCACTTACGGTTCCGGGGCCGCGGTGACTCTTTCGAATAAATGCCGCAACCCTGGCAGGTACTACTGTGCTTACTACTTCCAGTCTACTGTGGCTTTAAAAAGGTGGCTGGGACTGTCTGGGACAGACTGGATGTGGAATATGCGGATGGTTTAGGACCGGATGTTGTGGCACAACTTCGGAGAGACCTATATGCAGCAGTAGACTGTGACAGGCCGGGTTGATTGAAGTCATTGGTTTCGAACCCATTCATAACTCTTGAAAAATTTCCCAACTGTAGCGCTTCGCGCATCAATTACTAGTGAGTATAAGGTAAAGGGAAAGAATATACATTTGTATAGTCAACAACAAGGTGGACCGATGACCTGGTGAAAGCAGCAGGTATCCGCTGGATGCGAGACGCACAGGACGTGTCGACGTAGCAACACTTGGAGGTGATCTATGTCCAGCAGTAGACCTCTCCCGGCTGAAATGGTGATAGTCATCATTACATGACAGCGGTTGTCTGTTGTAGTATTAAGGGCAACTTTTGTATTGTTAGTGTTTCTACAGACTGTACAAAAATTGCAACATAGTGTTACCTGCAGTGCTATTCTGTAAAAATCTCATCAAACTGTTATTCAAATTGATGCTAGGGATTGACAACTCACTTGAACCTCACTTCGTAGGTAAAGTGAGCTTCAAGTGGGGGTTACAGAATCGCGCTTCAGAAAAAACCGATTGTATTTTTTTTTAAATGAAGTTTAGAGGTATCAAAAGAAAACAAAAGATATATTTTCTATTAAATAGGTATATATTAAATTTAATTGCACCTATAACATCAAAGTTACGTGGTTTTGTAAGTAACCACTAGCATTATTGTCAGAGAAAATTAGCAAGGCCTCATTCGTTCCTACCAAATAGGACTTTTAAAACGACATAATATACAAAGTAGGACCGAAAAATATATATTTGATAACAAAATCATTCCCAAGAAAGCATAAAAATATTTATTGACAGACAAAAAGTGTTCTAATTCGATATGTACTCTTTTGGACAAAATGCCTGCATTGATTTTTCACAATTTATGCCTGTCAATATTTCAATTAATATTTTCGCGCGCAATAACAAAATATTAAGGAAAAAAATAGTCTTTGGCTCAGAAGTATAGAAAGATTTGATCTTGTAGCACCATCTGGACGACATAGAAAAAAAAAAACTTTAAAAATAAAACAACATTTTTTTAACAAAGCAAAAGTAAACAAGGCCCTTTGACATGCAAAACGCGGGAAAAACGATCTACATTTGCTTTTTTTTTTGCAAATTGTTTAGACTTATTCGCCTATTTAGTACTTATAAATTGAAGCCAAATCAATTTTTTCTTTAGTTTTTTTTACATTTAAGTTCCTTATTTTATTGTATACAAGTAGTTGAAAAATATTTCATGTGCTTAGGCTTATTTTATATTATATTTTTAAATAAAAGCAGGTAAAAACGGGACGGAGTATAGTGTATATTATGACGTCTACACACAAGGTTACTAGTTTTTAAATATATATTTTTTTAATAAATAAAATGTTACAGTTTTTGTGACGAATATTAAATAGGCTTGTGTAGAAAATAAATATACTTAGAAATTAATGTTAATAAAATAGAAAACGATTGTATTTTATAAAGTGTAAAATGTTTTACAAAAACCAGAAAAGTTTTGTTATAAAAATACACATGTGTATTTACTTAAATAGTGATATATTTTTATACAAGTACAGTTTTATAAAATATGATATAAAAACGTTTTTCGTTTTGTCTATTAGTGTGTAGATGCCATTTCTCTTATATTCATTATTACATTGTAGGATTCAATCTGGTAACTATCTGTTTCGAAACCCGTTTTACAATGAGTGACATCCCTAACTTTGGCAAAAAACCACATTAAAATATAATATTTTAATTTTTACAACACTGCCGTTAGGGCTGGCTCTCAAAGTCATTTGCATTTTTGTTTTTTATTAAAATAATATACATCTGTTTTAAGCAGCCTAAAACCCGTGCTTGTAGCTACCATAAAACAAAATTAAGTAGCGCATAACATTTACATCAATAAGTATTTTTAACATAAATAACTCCTTGTACTTGCCATCTGACGACGCCATAATAGATCATGATTTTATCATTTAAAACATCACTTAATCTTAAAGTAAGTAGACAAGAAAATATCTAACAAAAGAAGTTAAAGGTACTTTAATAGGAATAAAAATTTTAGACTCAACAAAATAATATTAACCCAAAGAAATATTAAACCTACACGCTTAGCGCTACGCCTAAAGTAAAGTTATGTACACATTAAATATTTTAAAAAGAAAAAAAGTAATTGTTTTTCTCAACAATCAATAAAATTTCTTACATCAGAACAGGCAAATACAAGCAAACATTTATATTTTTATAAAATTATTTAAGCTACTACAAAGTATTTACCTTTTCTGCCCTTTTACGGTCAAGGAGTTATAGAAAACAATTACAATTAATTCTAAACATTTGATTACTGATTCAAAATTATATACAACCAATTTACATTACAATAACTATACTATTCTATATATTACAGTAAACTAGCATAATTGTTAACGAAAAGTAAGAAAAACATCAATTATTTATTGTCTTCGTGGTATAAAATCTGATCAGTCATATTTGTATGAGTTTTTTATGAATGTTCGTGAAATCAGATGTCGTTGTTATGGTTTAAACACTAGCCAAGATTGTGTGATAATTCATCTAGGTACTTATATTTTTAAACAGTGTTTTACAAAGAAAAAAAAAATATTAATCAAAAAATCTTAGATTGCCATAAAAACGATCATAATTCAAGTTCATGCATTAAAATATCAGCAACAACAAAGAATATTTACAAAAGTATTCATTTTAACAAATAATCCTTTGCTTATTACAACAATTTTAGAACGACATCAATTAATGAGGTGTCATATTAACAAAATCGATGACAAATGATGGAATATTATGACAATGAATTGACGTAGAGATATGATGCAGCCTTTGTGTGAACTTAGACTTTATTTTTATGAATTTAGAGTACATTTTCGAGACAACAATGGCAGTGATCATGTTTGCTGGGCGGGTCCTTGCCTACGTTTGAGATCACTTCTTACGGCTAGGACTCACCAGTAACATCAGATGATAGGTGTTTACACATAAGACTATAAAAACACGTAATAACATAGATTTATTATTATCTTGAATAAATTATAGAAGTTTTTAAATTATAAAAATGTAATTTACTAAACTGTCAACCCTATCCCAACAGCGGTAGTGGTATGCGTTGAGGGACTTGCAAAAAAAAAAATTATCCTCATGATTTATTGTAGATATATTGTATTTATTTTTAAAAAAAGACGCGAAAATAAGGTAAAGATTTAATTAAATATTTACTGATTTACGTCACAACGCAACCTTAAAACGAGAACTGGTTCAATCGTATGCATCTATGGTGTGTTACGTATTCTTTAATCTTACGTCAATTAGCTTAAAATCTAAACTATCCGTGTATATTTATAAAAAAAGTTATGTAAAAATCACATAGTAATTCCACTAACTAAACTTACTAAATAGAGGCGTCACGTTTTTTGTTAAGTTTAGTTAATGCACAGTATCACACGGGCTTCCGGTATGCCGATTTTTACTCGATCTGGAACAAAAAAAAACTACTTTAAGTATACACAATAATGGCTAAATTAAAGACTAAGATTCTGAATTGAGAATTTATTGTTAAAAATTCTGCTTTCATGTCAAAGTTTGAGCATGAAAAAAGTTCTCAAAGTACAGCTTTACAACATAGAATTCTGAATATAAATACCAGGAATACATAAAGAAGAGCAGCGTCTGAATGCTCGTCCAAAAAAAAAGAAAATAAAAACAAAATCGCAAAAAAAATCCAATCTTCAGCAGACAAAATGAACTACCAACTCCTAACCTAAAAACGACTTTCAAACTCCACATGACCGCAACCAAATCGTTTAAAAACGGTTTCATGGTCCAAACAAGTATGCCAGCACTTGAGAACCATTACATCACTACGGAAGCTTGCCGACCGACTTTCACAGGTTATGCAACGCCAAATTCAGCTTACATAAGACCCCAAGACCCAATGTCCCAGTATTATTGTTACGTCACGACAATTTTTGAAGTTGAATGTTAGTAGAAAGTAGGACGTGCGAAATGTCAACATTAATTTGTCTATTCACATTGGCATGAATTTTTTTAGTTAATCGGATTTTGGGTTTTTTTTTTAATATTATTAAAGCATCTTTGATATTATGACATCACTATTTAACCACTGGTATTTTGTACTTCTTGTTTAAGTTCAAGATAAAAATATTATATTGTTTGAGTATCGAAATCGTGCCAGCCCTAAAATTTCATATGCATGCAGGTCAATTGGGACAGGGATAGAAAACTTGGATTCGGCCTGGATCGTTAAAAATATGGCTAAATTGGTTATTTAGTGTTATGTGCCGATATGAATTTTAATCAGACATCTGTAAATCGGCTCTTTGATTTTCTCAGTAGCAGCCCGAAGTCTAGATTTGTTCTCAATTGATGGTCCCCTATGACACGGAACTAGTGTGGGGAAATGTTTTTTTTATTAATAAAAAAACAAAACCTAAACAAAACTGGCGATAGGTGTACTATAGGTACATCTCTGTCAAGCTCTTCCGAGAATATAGGCGTGATGGTATGCGTGGAATTTGGTTTAATTACAGTTACCTACCTAGTGTATAAATTTATTACCTACATAAACAAGCTTTTCAACAAGTATCAGGGAAATTAATGTTTATTATGTCTTTTGACTAAAATTCCCAGTGAATCGACACTACACTAACGTTGATACTAAAACTAAATGTCACATAGACAAATAGACCTAACGTTTTAGGATAATATCTGAACGGAAACAATTTCCCTAGCCAATACCTTAAGCACAAAACTTTATAAGGTTTTGTTGCTAACAGCTGTACCATTAGCTCTTAGACCATCTGTTGTCCTAGTAGGAGTGCCATCGAATAGATAGTATGCCAGTTACTTAATCTTCTAAAACAGGCAAGAGATGTCGATAAACTATGCACCGAGGAAGCTTATGTCATAGAAAAAGGCTATGTACTGACATTTACAAATGTTAGAACTCGAGATCGTACGAATTGAAGTTAAGACATACTCGTAAGTGTACAATATTATCAAATCAATCTATCTAGCCGGATGTAACTGAATACCAGTACTTCAGGTTGAGCGACTGTGTATGTACCATCCAGGTACTGGGTATTCCGATACCACATGGTAACTTGATTGGTTATCACACTCTCTTGTCTCTGACTATCCGTAAAGTATGTCAAAGATCTTAGAAATTACAGCCAAGACTTGTGAGTCCTGGCTGTGAGCAAACTAAGCCTTACTTCTCCCTTTTATCTTAATACCCAGTTGAAGAAACCATCTTCATCTTACAAACGAAGTACCAGGCGCACAGAGAAGCTAACAGTTGAATTCGATCATAAAAAGATTAAAGCAATCAAAAGTCAAAGTACCAAGTACTATCGTGGTATCCCGCGCCGGCGCATGAGTGCATTACCCGATGCGTTTCGGCGGCAGGTCATTGACCTTACTGTGTGATTTTTTTATGATAGTTTGGGACTCGTTCGTATGTGACCTCGGAAATAGATTGTGAGTTTTTTTTTGTGTTCGGTGAAATAGAGCAATGTGTGTGTAGTGACATAATAGGTATACACACACGTCGATAAAATTAGGTCATTATTATTTAAACGCATCTGGTTAGGTTTGAATGACTTTTCTAGGGAAACGTTTTTTGTCAATAATTTACAAAGTTGTAGTGATTTACTTTAACTGCAGTACTGCAAAAGTGCCTGGTGTATTGGCTATTGCGAAGTTAATTTTAGGCTGACTTTTTAGTATGACAGAGTTATACCTACTAGGATTGCATGGAGAAAGCAGATCCAGCAAAAATATAAGAAGTACCAGGAGCGCATAAGCAAGAAAGGACCGGGAATTGATACCAATCTATCGCATGCATCATAGTCATACATTTCCGCCAT
Source organism: Mamestra configurata (assembly GCA_002192655.3). Classification (NCBI taxonomy): domain Eukaryota; kingdom Metazoa; phylum Arthropoda; class Insecta; order Lepidoptera; family Noctuidae; genus Mamestra; species Mamestra configurata. The sequence goes on from NDFZ01005131.1 coordinate 175,890, forward strand.
TCTACTCCCACAACCCGAGTAGAATGACAATCAGATGATAGCATCTGTTTTGCTTTCGTTTCAAGAACAGCATAACTATAAAATATAGTATGTATTCAAATAGTAAATAAATAAACAAGTCATAAAATTAACACATATTATAGATTATCGTATAGACAATTAAAACGTGTACAAAGCGACCGAATACTATATTTTTCATGTCAATGCATTCAACTCTATAACATACAATAAGGTAAACTTAATAAGAAATGGAGTTGGTAATGTGCCCTGCGCTATATTAGCGCAGTGACTCAAAAGACCACGTGGAAACAATGGATAAATTTAGATTACAAAATTACCCAAAAGAAAAGTATGACAAGAAAGTACCGTGGAAGTTAAAATTATAATTTTAGACATGCAGTGTCATGAATTGATAGTATTTTGTACTACTATCATCATCCGTAAAGCAGGAAGCAAAACTAAATTTTTTCTTTGTCTAATCTTACTTACAATTTGAAGGTCAGTCGGAGTTTGCTGGATAAGCTATTGCTAGCAACGCAGTAGAAGTTAATAACGAATCAACAAGAAAGTACATTTGGAGGACAAATGCAGTTTTACTAGGAGACCATGACCAAAAAGAGATCAACACAGATGCATTTCTTAAAATAAACACAAACAAGATGCAGAGCACGCTACAGTTCTTACAAGCCATTACGTTACTTATACAATAATGACATTGGCTGCACGCGCATTTGCGTGACGCTTCCTACATCCAGTTCGATGCAAGTGCGATGCACGCTGACGTAACAGAATCCCAAATGTGGGCCAAATTAATAAAAAAACATCGCCCCGCCTACTCCGGTAGCTCACGCACACGAGAGCGCAGTGAAAGTGCGTCGGACCGGCGCTTGCGCCGCTCAAAGCGAGCCGAATGACATTTTAAATGCGGCCGTCGAAGCGGACGCACGGCTGATAATTACGTTATGATTTGAGAGGTCAATGTTTTGGGGGAATAGAAGTATGCTGCTCAAATTATGTAATGGCTGTTAAATAAAGTTACCTAACTGACTCGAATTTTACACTAGTACACCAACTTTACACGTTTAATTTTATATTCGTGTTAAGAATTGGTTCTCAAACACATTTTAGTGAGGAACCGAAAACAACGACTAATAATACGGATTATCCCAATCACAACAAAACAACTACATATGACACAAAAGCCTACAACAAAACACAAAACACTGCGTTACTAATGCTATGATTCACGAATAAATTATTTCACACGTGATTGACCTACTATCCAATGACAAATTCCATAAATATCATTGATTGATAACAACAAGACTATGAATGATTGAAAAACAAAAGCATTTCAAATCGAACGTACATATCCATCGTAAATTCTTAATACATTATATACAATATCCGACAGAAGATCGATAGAGTTAAAAGGTAAGAATCTTAAAGGCATAGATTAGAAAATATAGAAATGCGTTATAAAATACAGAAATAATAACGTGAATCAGATTGGCAAAGGAACGGAAAAATATGAAAATCTTGAAGTCAAACAAATTCTTTCCAGTTTTGTTTACAAAGCACTTGAAAACAGAATCGTACCAGTTTTCATACCAATAGTAGTAAAAGTAATCTTGAAGATAAGTACCAAAGATAAGTGGATGGGACTCATACAATCAATGAGTAATATTTTTCTCATGGAATGCGTTTGATAAATGAGACAATTGATTTTCAATAATGTCAGACGTGGTAGGATTAATTTAATTTTCATACACTACGACATGCTATTTATAAAGCCTAGTAGAAATAACGGCAAAAATGTAGGTATTAATAAACTAGCTTAGTACTAGGGTATCATGGTAAAGAAGAAACTAATTCAATAATGAATAGTAGAAGTGCGTGGGCTAACCACACAAAAAAGAAGCCTACTTTTACTGCGAAGTTATAAGCTCCTAGTACATGACATTCGTAGAGAGCAAGGCTTTTTTTCATTCATATTCATCGAGGTTGTTGATTTTTTTTGTTTCGGCCTATCATATACAAATTAGATCAACCATTTTTTAGATTAATTATCTAAAGTCCACACATCTTTCATGGGGTACTGTGTTAAATGTTACAAAATACCTTCTGACATATTAGAACTAAATGAAGGAAAATTTAAAACTTATGTTAAAAGTACACTTTGTAAAAAAGCATATTAAAAATTAGAAGATTACATTCAGAATAGGAATGCTTGGAAACATGCTGGTCCTGCTCCATAGGACAATCAAGGGTGTAGACAAAACCAAACAGGTTGATTTATATATTAACTTTATAGAAATACTGTTTCTTTTTTGTGTTTTAATTTGTTTGTTAACTCACACACTGCTTCATTAATGGTTCCAATATTTGTAAATATGTGAGTACCTAAATCTCTTTAGAAAATGAATAAGTTTACCTCTGCTTGTTCCTATAAGTAGCACACTCTGGGTGCATCGTCCTCACATAATATTAAATTAATTTTTGTATACCAAATTTTGTAAAACTATTATTTGAAAAGAGTAACTATGGAGTTTCTTGTCCATAAGAATCTACCTTTTCGAATGAACAGTAGAGTCACTTTATTAATGTAATATTATTATTTTACTGAACTGTAAATGATGAAGTTCAAAGTGCCGTTTAATTGAAATAAACGTCTCGACTTTGACTATATTTTTTTAAATTTATATAAGCTTTTATTAATTTTATTCAATTACAAAGTACGTTTTGCGAACTTAAAATTTTAAGTCAAGGTATTTCCTATTTATTGTAAACCGTTCTTTTATTTTCTTTTCAACATTTCTGTTTTGGTCTCACTACGTAACATTTACTCACGGAACCCAAATATCTATCGGCAATCTATCAGATATGTTTGTTTGTTTGTTTAGTGATTTGATAACGAATGTATGTCATTATTATCACTACGTGCCCTAAATACTCAACTAGCTATGAATGAGTGTCTACTTAGAACTGTAGTAAGGTTTTTCGAATTGTTTTTGAAGTAAAACACTATGAAGAGTTTTGATCTAATAACAGTATGGAGGCTGATATATTTATGTGCACTTAGTAATAATAATAATAATAAGTTTATTTGTTAGAATATTGTTGTTACATTGGTGTTACACGAAATATGATGTCCATAATATTCTGCTGTTTCCAGCGTACAAATATTTCAAAGAATTAAAAATTAATAATAAACCATACAATGTCGAGAATAAGGAAAACGTTAACTAAGTACTATCAAATACAATGTCAGGGGCTATCAATTATAATGTTAAGAATTATTAAATACTATTTAAGAATTATTAAAACATTATATGTATTTTTTTTTTAATTAAGCTCAAAAGGAATCTGTTACTACAAAGGATAAAGTATTTTACCTTTGATTTTACCGAAGCAACGTAAAATAGAAGATATATAAATATAGTACCAGTTTTAACCTACTTTCGAGAGAAAGCTAATCGTGTCAAAAGCTCTAATAAAGTGGTCATTATATCACTTACCAAACAACTATTGGCTAAAACAGTAAAAAAACCATCCTTTGAAGAACTTTATGAACCATAATTGATTGGAAGGTAACACATTAGATCAATATTTAATCAACAGCAGCAGCAGCAATGCACCGTCAATAAAATTACCATTATCCAATAAAAATCCATCGAACCAAAATCATAGTAAGCAGTTAGTAAAGTATAAATGCTTAAAGTTTCAATCACAAAATTAGGATCACATAATTTGACACAAAGTTGTATTAGATTCAATTACCTAATACGAATTATCTAATCATGTTACAATAATTATGAACACCAACTCGATGAAAATTTCCTCAACTTATTGTTTCCCTAAACCGGGAACGAATTGTAAAGATTCATTGTATCCATAATTTTCAGAAAATTTTCTTCAACATGCACCGGCCACATTGCCGTTCCCCAGCGAAAAACATGTGACCCGCTATGGGAGGGAGGTTCTCGGAACCAAACAAAAACACGTGACTCCCAATGTCCAAAAAATGTGGCTAAAAAGGAAATAATACCCGCTGGGTAACAAAACGAAACCTACGAAAAAAATTTAAAGTAAAAATGGCGAAAATTTATTCGTAAAATTCGTCCATAAAATATTGTTCGAGAAAGTTTTACGAAACATTGTTTTGATTTGAGCAACCGTTGATTATGAGGGTTTTCTATTGATTTCCTAATCGTGGTTTTGGAAAATAATTATTTTTATCGCTGATTGTGACATCCTCAGTAATTCCTTCAGTCAGTCAAAATCGATATTGAAAATCGTTTGATCGGATTTCGATATCACTTTGTAGAAAATTATAAAGAAGAATAACATATATTTTATAAAGACACAACATACACACACGCAGATTTAAACAAGGAACATAATTATCACAAAGTAACGAAAAATTCACTTCATTCATTTTCTGTTTTTTCTTCATAAATCCGTCAAATATGTAAGCCAAGAGCTGGAGATGTTGTTACGCAATTGCTTTTGATTCCAGAAGAAGAACAATAGCACTTGGGCGAAGAAACTTCGGTATCACGTGACAAACTTCATTATCAACTTTGAGTGAAATCGTGTGATTTTGGCCAGGTGGGCGGTAAATGCGACGTTTTGGATATCAGGCCTGTGACAGATGGCTGGCTGTGAAAAGAGAACAGAGAAAAAGAAGTAAAAATAGCACATTTTTTATAGATAATATTTACAACCATTTGAATAAATACTTAACTAACTGTAGACACTAGAAATAAAATAAAATGTCCTAACTAAATTAACCCTAAAATATGGCGTCAAAAAATTCATCCGCATCGCTGTCGACTGGAAGTATACCCAAAAGACTGGCGGAATTGCCACGTTGTATGGCTCGTCGGATAATGTCGTTAATATTCGCGTGCCGCGCTATGCAGCGCGCGCTACAGCTGCATGACGGGCCGTGGTGTCCGAGGCTGTTGACAACTTCGCTACAGTGGCAGCGATGAGGAGAACAAGGTGCCTATGTTCGACAACGGTAGTGCATGAAGCCAGAGAGCCGAATCCCACTCACCCACAGCCAGCAGGCGCGCACGCTCTGCAATAGTAGTTGATGTGGCAATAAGGTTTTCCTGAATTTGCCTGCAGAGCGGCTCATCCCACCGTCTCTGAGATGAAGGGTAGTCGGGCAGAATTGAATTCGGGCAAGCGTGACTCTAGGCTTCCACAGCCTCAGTGAAGCACGACACATCAAAATCAATCAGTGTAGAAGATAGAAAACTCCTGATAAATTTATCAGTGCCATGAACCGAGGATATAAAAGCCGATAAACTAATACTGGTAATTATGAGACGCCGAGGCCTCCTATTCGAATGGGAAGAGTTGCTCCCAGGCTCGGTCGTCCATGGCCACATTTAAAATTAAAGTGTATGCTTGATAGTTTGGTCCATTTTGTCCAAAAGGTGGGGGTGCTTCCATAAATGGGAAGCACGAAGGAAATATATTAATTTTGGGCCGAAACAGCAATAACGAACAAAAGTGATGGCCAAATGCATGTTAACTTGGAGCAATCTTTCCGAGCCGTCATTAAAATTTTGAATTTTTTCTTCAACAAAATTTGGAAAAAAAATCTCAAAGATTGGGGACCCAACAATTTTGACTTCAGGGGCTATTGTGTTGAATTTTAGAAGTGTAAGTTCAGATGAAGTTCTATGGAATGGAATGGATTTTTTTTTAAATTGAAAGTCATTTGAAACAGTATCTACATCACCTCCAAGGGTTCCATCATCAAGATACCAAACGTTAAATTAAGAATTTAGCTATGTATCGAATAATTGAGAAAATAGCTAAACTAAAGATCAGTGGCCCGAGGGGGTCACCTTGTTGACAGCCAACTCTAGATTCAAAAAGGTTGTCACGATATTGTAATTTAGATGGTCGTCTATAACATTGCCAGAGAAAACTGAAAACTTGAGGTATTTCTTTTTTGTTTCTGCCAGCAAGGTATACCTGTTTATCGAATTAAATGCATTTTTGATGTGAACCTTCAGGATGACCTCTCCTTTGCCAGAATTTAGGTTGGTCAATAGTGCGGGTACGGAGGCCTCACATCCCTCTTTGGTGCCGTAACCAAGCTGCAGGGGCTGGAATTTTTCCGAAAGAACCTCACCATAAAATATACAACAAATTTTGGCTGCCATACGACGGTAAGTAATTCCCACGGCAATGGGACGAATGCTACCATCCCTCTAACGCAGGCCACATAAATTGGCCCCGTACAAGATGTCGATGACGGCCTCGATTACTTTGCCGGAGAGCATAAGGTTGACCAGAGCCGTAAGCTCGTTCAAAAGCAACATACCCGCTTTCCCGGCGCCTGAACAGGTGCTGAGGACTAAGACCGTCGAAGCCACCAGCAGAGCCACTCCGGAAGGAGCAAATGACTTTGACCACCTCTCGACCTGTAACGATGAGGGCGGAAAAGAAAGGCTATCCGCTGGAGCAGGGTGCTTGGTCTCCAGAGCTGCGAGAGTATCTGGAGAACACGGTGCCACCATATCGCTACTAAAAGGTATCCTAGCTACTCCGCTGATTTTACCTTCCCCTAATTTAGCTTTGACCACATTGGAAATGCCTTTTGAAGGGCTCTATTGTCTCGATAATTTTGAGTCCAAATTGTGGGCCGAGACGTTACAGTTTTCTTTCATTTGTGCAGTTAAAGTATTTTTGGTAACAAAATTCTTATTTACATGTAAAACGCTATAAGGGTAGGTGAGTAGATGTTCCCAGGCACTTAGCGAGTTCTCCCGGGCACATCCTGCTAGGTGTTGTGCCACCAGGGGTCTTGCGTCGCGTGGAACTTGCTTTAAAACAGGTACAGAGTTTTTGAATTTTGACAGGGTTTTCCAAAACGGGTCAAAATTGGATATTGCTGGTGTAGGAGGTAATATCAGGGTCTGAGTGAGTGCATGCTGGGGCTTGTGTACATTCCTAATATGCACATTCAGACCCTGCTTACCTTTGGAAAATCGCGCCTGGGTGCAAAGAGGACACCTCTCCGGGACACTTAGCGAAGGTTGACTTGCACTATATTCTACCACATCACTGCTACCATTAATCATTTATGCAAAAAAACGTAAAAAATACACTTATATACAATTTAAAAATACCAAAGAAAAAACACTGAATATAAACTCTGACAATAAAATTGTTGACAACACGTGTCAAAACAGCCGCGCAGCCGCGCTGGCGGCGCTGGCATACAGGGCAGACCTATGTTCTGAACTGACACAAAATACTTTTAATCCAACTGTGGGTGTGTTGCCTGCAAAATTGTATGTTTTACACACATAGGCCATAAGAGCAAGCCAGTCTATTCTGTAAAAGCCTGACCGTACAACTTAAGCGAACTCTCATATGTATGTACAGATAGAGATGGGCAAACATTTTACAGAAAAGCACGGCAGAATTTTAACATATAACTTTTTAGCTAATCAGAAATTTCGAAACGGAATCAACATTTTGCGAGTCGTTCATAACGACGTTTAAAATGGAACCCCGAACCCGCGAGAAGACCACGTGATTTCTTTTACTTAAACTTTGCAAGGTCTCCAACTTTTCAGGGGTATAATATTCCCTTTTAATTTAATAATGATGCGGGAAATTCGATCGATATTGGCTTACACAGTTTTACGTTAGCTGTTTTGTAACTTATATACACGCATATCGTGAATTTATTATTTTTGCCGAAGTACAGTGAAACATTGACAACTCACATAGAACAGGCAAGCATGGCGCATAAGAGAGGAGGCTGATACTCAGCAGTGGGTGGGCAAGGCTTCTAATGATGATATAGAAAATGAAATATTAAGAATGGAATATAAAAAGGAAGTATGAAAAGAAATTATATATTAAAGATTAGAAGACAAGGATAATCTAGATAAATATATCTTAAAATACTGTACAGCAGCTACCGAAAAATAACATTAAGAAGAAAGCAGGCAATATGCTAGAAACAAACAATGATAATACAGACTTCACTGCACATGATGATCATAATAACAAAGGCATGTAACCCACTGGGAAGTGACCAGTTGATAGGCTATCGCATCCAATCTCATGACCTATTTTTGTATATTAAGTGGCCTTGAAAGGGCTCGGAGTCAATTGCGTTAGTACTACGAACTCTCTTCGAGCTAGTGTGAATAGAGCAAGTATAAACATGTGTATAGAATTAATCCTAATCTGTATAATTTGAAAAACTGGTGTAATTTGAACAGTTGGTTGCTTAGGACTTCTTGTGGATTTAGGGGAGAATAGTTCTGGAACTTTTGAGTTGGTTTCAGATGTTCAGTTTTCGTTTTCAGAATTTTTTATGGAATTTTAAATGTGTGGTCATTCAGATTTCCGTTGCGATTTCATTTTTTTTTATCTACAACATTTCATTTTCATTTCCATCTATATTTGATAATGTCCCGTTTGCCAATATGTTTAGTTCAACTTTATATAGGATTATTACTAGGATTCTAATATTTTAAGAGCTCATTGAAGTTTGCGTGTGACAGAATAATTTTATACTACTGGACTATCGGTCTTCCTGTATGTTATCATTATCAATGGTCATTCAAGCGTCAAACTTATAATTAATTCTGAATCATCTGATTTTAACATTGTTTATAATATATTTAGCTAATTATGTTAGTTTAGCAGGCTTCCCATTTCATTGATCCAAAGTTTTATTGATAGTACAAATACGAAACCCAAGAGGTTTACAAAAATTTTATGAGAATCTTTTGACTAGGGGACTAATAAATTTCCACCAAGTAGGTACTCAATCAGAATTATAATCTTTCAACCCTTGTCCATGTTACCTGGGATCAGCACAACATTTTTCGTCCTCTTTTCACTCGTATCACTTGTCATGCTATCACTTACTCCATTTTCAATCGCATACAAATTACATCAATGTCTTTAACTTATTTGTAAATAAGACCTCGCAGCCTGGTGTTCCACACTTTCAATTCACGATTGATAGGACATGCTTTCCAACTTTCTTTCCTCTCTAATAACATGAGTCTTCTCTTCTCTCTCAATCTTTCACGAGTTTTAATCTTTTTAGTGTTCAGAACAAAATGTGTCTCATCCTTTGAGAATATAATTATCACCTACACAATCATCGATAGCTTCGATTTCTACCTACCCCGCAGAATAAAGGCGTATACAAATATAATCGTGTATGCCGCGTCACAGATTTCCCCGGACATTGCCGAAAACTTTCCAACGTGGCCGCCGCTCCTGCGCCTGAGTGACGACTTATGCAATAACTGAACCATGACATTTTTATTTAGTCTAGTTTTCACATATTGTTTGTGTATTTTTCAAGTTATTCCAAATATGCGTTTTTTCCTTTCCGTTCTTTACGTTATTTGTCATTAGATTTTTACGAATGTTTTAAATAGTGAATAATAATTAACTGGTCCTTTTAGATAAACTATAAATCAGTTAATTAGCGATTCAATTAAATAGTAACTATAATTTGTAACCAATCGATGCCTTCTGTATAAACAGACAATGTAGGACAGTGAATTTGACACTATTCTTGTTACACGTCAAAGTCAATTTAATTTGTATTCGAATAAGATATTACTCAGCACTCGCAGTGGTAGGCGATTGGTCGTAAACTAAAGGCTTGTCATTATTTAATGGGCTTTGTTCATTGGACAACCTTTAGATTTACTTAAAACAGAAAATTATAATAAATAGTAAAAAATGGCCTGTAATAATCGCGAAAAAAGATAAGAAAATAAAGTATCCCAAAAGAAAAATTACTAAAATTAGTAATAAATATAGTAAAACAATCAAAACAAATAAAGGCTACATTCTCTAGCATGACATAAGTCGTTCGTTGATCGTTTGACACACATACTGTTCGGTTGCGCAAAGCCGCGCGCGCGCCGCTTGGCACCGGCCCTCTATTCTGCTTAGTGCATTTTGTAAGTTAAAAACGGATGTCTGGTGGATTCTAGAATCTAAATTGGCTATAAAAAAATAATAACTCATTTTTATAGGTAAAGTAAAAAGTTAAGTTGGTGGCCTCATTTTTTGTACGAAGTATTTTGTTGAGTCTATCTAAAAGTTTATCTATCAATCAACTAAAAAAATAAATACCTACAACACGTAAGTTACAAATCACCCATATTCGCACGGTCAAAAATAAAACTCCGAACATTATGATTTCATACTGCATAACATCATCCAAAAACACAAAAAGCATATTAACGAAAAAAAAGTGAAAGTGGTACACGCACACCGGCACGAAACGCGCCCACGAGCGTGCGTATACGCACGTCGTGCTAATCTCCAAGTTGATTCATCGAAGTGTAGGCAGGCTATTTATTATGTCCACAAAGATATGTTAATACGTACATTTGAATTTGAATACCTAATGAACGGAGATTATGTGAGAAATCGATTTAGTTTCAATGTAATCCGGAAAATCTTAGCGATCGATTTTTTAAGTTCACAATTATTCGGTTATTTCAGTGCTAATATAAACTAGATTGCTATACATACAGAAAATTTACATAATTCAAATTCAATCCCAATAAGGTTGAAAATAGTATCACGTGTGGGCCAACCCTGTACTCAGCTCAAATAATTTCGCCCGATGATAATAACAGTCCTATTTCATCCAGTCTAACATGATATAAAATTCAGACCAAAAAAAACGTTTAGCAAAAAGCCAAACCTCAAATAAACAGTCGCGAAAGTGGAAACCGTTATTATTTATTCGGCTAATCATTTAATTTATTGATAAAATACGTATTAACTATTTTTTATAACTTGTTTTTGGGCTATCCTGACCTACCACAATAGCTTTTCTCATAATCTTGTCATGCACTATAAACCGTATGTTTAGAATCGGTTTAGAAACAGTAACTAAGATTTTTGTACAAACACATTTATATGAATAAAAAAAGTATGCGTTGTACCAACTTATGGACACTATTTAACTAACCCGTTATGGAAGAAAGTGAAAACAAAACAGCTAAAAAAACGCTATGCGGAAGGTCGCGAATGTTTTAAGTACTAGGAATACATGGGCTAAGATAAGTAACAAGAAAGTTTGACTTGAGAACCTCTCAAAGGAAATGACCAAGCATAAAAAGGAGCTTTTAAATAAATTTCGGAAAACGTGATTTATAGGTCATGCATGATCATGAAATTAATATGTTTAACCAAACTAAAAGTAAATCTCCATTTTGATATTTTTCCATTTTAGTTATAAATCTACTTCCTGAAATCAACAAATAGAGAAAGTCTGAACTTGAACATCATTCATTGACCCAAAGATCAAGAACCAACTGAGGAAGGCTTCGCAGGACAGCAAGCCATGTACTAGGAGCGCATAACTCCAACAGAGTTTCGCCAACTCCGAATGGAAACCGGTTTGCCAAAATTATACGCAGAATGAAATTTCAAGTTGATGCTACGCAATTAGCATTTACACCTGAATTTAGCTACTAGTGTTCAGTTTCTAAATTTCAAATACATTCAGAGGCTCGCGAACTATTGTTCCACAAGCGTGCAAACATAAAATAGTTAAAATCAACAAGTCAAACCGACGGAAGCCATTAAGTAGGGCACGAGAGGCGAAAATTTCAACTTTGACAGTCGAAAAAGTGACTTAATTTGTCAGTTTTAAGGTCCAGTTTCCTGCGGCTGTGACGCAGCGGTGAAAACGAAAGTCGCCGTCAGACAACGTTTTGCACAAACGAATTTGAATACTAAATATTTCGATCCGGCATTAAAGAGTAATGCTCCTTTTCCAAGAAGTCTGGCATATTTTTCACGCTATTCCGGGGCTTGACACATCCTGAAAGATGACACGTCCACAATGATCCCTACAGATATGTGTGCTTCCTCTCTTCGAAAGATCAAAATAGCTACAACAAACCGTAAGGACCAGGATCGCATAAAAGTATTGATAACATTAACGGAACACTTGGTCTCTCTAAAAGTCGCTGAAACCACATAGCATTAAACAGGAGACACAAAATATAAAATGGAAGAGTCGATCCTAATCTCACTTACGAAATAACAACTAGATCACTTAACTTAAGTGAAACTAAACGACAACCAAATCTAAAAAGAGATGGCAAGAACAATAACAAAACAAATGTATTTTGCAACCTAGATACTTTCTTAGCAACAGAATGTATTAGCTTCAAAAATGAGAGTCACACTTCTGTTGTCAGTTTCTTTATAAAAAATAACTAATCGTTTAAGTAACCAATGGTAGTTATTTCCTTGAATATTTTACACATCACATAAAAACTACAGAACATGGAAATGTTTGAAAGAGTCTGAACGCTGCTGTATAGAAATAGCTTTATCTTAGCATAGTTTTTCTCGCGGGTAAAATCCCGTCTCCTATAATACAAAAGTATGATTTTTTCTGGAATAGATAGTATTCTCGGCTAAAGTGTAGTTTGAGAAAAAAAAAGGCATTTTCGTCTGACACAATCAAATAATTTGACCTCTTTATAATATTAATTTAGATTAACTATCGGTTGTGTGCAGGAATTGTCTTATGGAGGTACTCATTTAAAAATAGATCGCAATTAAATTAAGCTTATTTAACACAAAACACAATCAGCACACGTTTGACGTCATAGTACTTACAAGTCGGTCAATATTAGAAAAACGTGAAATAAGCATACCTTCGTGTCAACTAAGTGAAAAATATTCCATGGTTATGATATTCAGCTGTAAAAAGGGTAGATATGTGGCTGTTACGATGTACTTAATCTGACATCCAGATACTTGAAAAACTATGTTATAGTATGTAGAATTTGTAATCAAGAAACAGACAGATATACAGGTTTTTTTGAGTTGGCTACACGTTCCAAAACGTTTGCAACTGCAGCGGGCTCAAAATAACTCCCTGTGGGACACCTGTAAGCTATTGATCTGATTGGATTTCGAAATACTTAATGTGAGATGAAACACTATCTTTATAAAAACTTTGAGATACGAGTATCCACTCTATTGCAAACGGACCACATCAGTCGCGTAGAAAATTGATTTTCACGCAGAAAATTCACGTGAAGTCTAGCTAGGGTACAAATTTAAAGACTATGTACCAGGATACTATAGGTCGTGAGGAACTGAAATTAGAATTCAAATTGACCAAAACCGGAATATTAAAATGTGTATAAATTACAATGTTAATGGCTGGAGGCGTTGTCTTTGCAGAGTTTATGATAATTAATGTACAGTTATCAGTTATCGCTTTTGTTTTCAGTGTCACCTACTTTTTTGGTGTTTAATGAAAAAAATGGAGATATATTCAGTCTGGAAAGACTCGATTTTCTTCCGGGATTTTCTCTTATCTTTGACACAATATTGAATTAAGTGAAATACTTATTTATTAAACAATTATCACTAGGAATGGTAGTACTTAAAAATCTAAATAATTTGCTTTTGAATATGTTTTGCAGTGGATGGGACGTGAGTGGCTTTTGGCTGAAATGATGATGTTGATGCTGAAAATGTTAATACTGTAAGTAGCTATTTGAATTCACATAAGAGACCAATAAAAGATTTTATACCGTTTCGATAAGCTATTTTTACTTTATCTCACAGCAAACATACATACCAAACTTTCCTTCGCATTAGTATCATTTTCAGCGCGCATTATCTAAAATCCTTCGGCCATTGCCATTTCAGTAAAGATAATCTTTTTGCAAATATTCGCTTTATCATTTTATGTAATACCGCAAAACTTATCTATGTAGGGTTAAGGCCATATTTGAAGGAAGTGCGATTATTTTTGTGTCAAAACTACGTCATTTATGAATACGGTCGTGTTGATGACTTTTGTTTTGATAAATATTGCTTTAAAGACCAGACATGTTTTATATGTTATCATTTAAGATAAGCAATTTTACAGTTTCAGGATACTTAGTTCCTGTAAATACGCATTAAATAGTTTCTTCGATAGTGAGGAAATACTTTTCTTTGCATCCTACCAGGATTGCAGAACAAACAAGTACCATGATGTGTCTTTGAAGTTGAATTCCTGCTTATAGTCGCATCTAAGCTATACATTATGTCTCGAATTGATTATAATCTAACATGCGTATATCGTAACCTAATCACATACACTAACATATGGCCGCTTCGAAAGTGACAGTAACTTCATTTGGTTCGCAAAGCGCGTACTACACTCGCGATTCGAGTTAATTTCAACCTTAATCCATGATAATAAAAACTAAAATAAATATTTAAAGGGATGCGTGATTTTCATCACATCGTAAATTGAAAAAATAAATTATGAAGTGGGACGCGAGGTCCTTTCACTAAATTGAAACTTGTCCTACTCTCCTCCCGTACAGAGTTAGACAAAGATGCTTTTTACGTAAGTGAAGATCATAGACGAACTTAATTTAGGCTATGACGTGATGAACTTTTATGACATACTTGATCTATTCTTGAAAACCAAGTACCAGGACTCCATGAATCGTAGCTGGTAGCAGTAACGTAAGCAGACTACTGTTAGGAATCATACCGATCTGTCATAAATCCTACAGAGATTAAAATACAGTACCGTACTGCCAAAAGCAGAGATCGTAAACTGTATAAAGTTCAAAGACAACTTCTGAGAAGAGATGAGACCCTAGTATTACATCGCACGAATATTATGCAAGCGAAAAAGCTGATAGGCAAAGTAGATTTAATGTTAAAATAAATAATATCCTTTAACGGGACTTCAATGAGTATTAGCAAAACACATAACTTTCACAATGATTCAGTTTAAACGTGGCCGTATTATTGAAAATCACGTGCAATTCAACGCAACTTGCATTGTAAACGAACTATTATAAGTTGAGTTTTGAAAAAACAATTATGGTTGAGAGAACACGTGAGCAGAAAATCTTAGTAACATGTTAGTTGTGGTGTATTTGTATAAAAACATAACATTCTGACTCAAAGGACCTATTTTTATGACTGTTAGCATTTCCTGAAGGAATACACATTCTAATGTATGCTAATGTTTGAATAGAAGACATCAATAGCATTGATGGCTTCTGTCCACATTTGACACACTTTGGCAGTATTGAGAACATAAGAGTAATCAATCAATCGATTTCAAAGTAAAACCAATGTACTTCGTTTACAGAAGCCAGCGCTAGTTATCGGTCAACTGTAGAAAAAAGTTACCTGAGAGATGATTAGCAATCTATCACTTAAGGCTTGCACCACATGGGACAATATTGCAACATACTATATTGCAGTAAGTACGTAGCCATCAATGATCTATAAAACATACAAAAATAAACCTAATGGATCAAAAATCTGTTCTAAATCGTAGCTCTAAAAAATAGTTTAGCAGAAATGTAATTTACACAAATCTCAGTCACCAAAATACATCAATTACATAACCGTTGCAGTCGTAGAAAAGACCACATCGTACTTCCTGGAGTGCGAACCACTCAAGATAAAAGATCACTTGTTTATGAGGGAGTGCAACTTTTCAATAAATTACCAAATTCGATCAATATTTATAGACCAAACTAAAAAAAAAACGTTTTTCAAAATATTAATATTAATTAACCATAAAAGATGATTGCTACTAAGTTAACGTAAAATCAATGCAAAAAATTATATTATAAAAACATCTTAAAAACAGCAGCTGTAAACAACAGGCTAATTAATCTGCATTGTGACAACGGGACCGCACTCGTCAAGCAGGGTATTTTCGCGTAGTGGCTCAACTTAGATTTTTGGGAGTACCCACAAACTTTGTTAATTTGTAAGTTATGTTAAGTTACATTTATTGTAAGTCCGAATGTCGAAGGACAATGATTAGTTTTTATGTTTAATTTTTTTCTCATGTAGGTGAAATCTACATTTATTTATGAGAATTAAACGTCTTTAGCCAAAATTTAAAAACGGAACTGGAAAACTAAATTCTTAAATTGAATTAAATAACCATGATTGTTGTATGATAAGATGACAGCCCCTATGATTCACTCTTGAAACTGATTTAGTTCTTCCCTTGTACAGAGATTAAATTAATAGAATGATTGAAGTTAAGATTTTTAGGACATTAATAAAAATATCGATGTTAAAATTAGGTCAATAATTAGAAATTTGGATTTGGAAGCATTAGTTAATGATGTAATTATAAATACTATTGGATCATTTGGAAACATGTTTTCGGAGAAAACTAGTCATGATAATATAATGGTTCAAGGAAGGATTATTATGAATCAAAAATAGAATTCAGGAATGAAATGTCAGGAAGCGAAATCTGAATGAATCGAAATTCAAATAAAATTCTTCCTCACGTAATATTTTAAACAATGAAAGAGCGGACATAAAAAAAGCTAATAAACACAGCACGGTCACATTCACAGCAATGCCCCAAATTCAGTCGCTTTACAATCAAAGAAACACTCATGCAAACTGAACGACACTACAGAACTACTACAATAAACAAATTGCGTAACGCTGTCATAAAATACAAAAAACCTTTTTCTTTATACCATGTGATTTACGACTTTCCATGCTTGCACGAAAATAATCACAGTTTTTTTGTGTCACACACACAACACAGGCACAAATGCAGTAGGAACACACGTTTGTGTTAGGTACTCACCTATAATGGTCAAAGTGAGTGATCCGGCGCTTGCGGCGCCCCCAGCTGCAGCATCGATCGGCACAGCTCGGTGATCTCCGGGTGGTTCAGGTTGATAAGATGCACGTACATCTGCTTGTGCAGGCTCAGTTCCCCTGACACCGCCTCCAGCCTCTTTAGTAACACCTCTTTCTCCCTAAGAAGCGTCTTCACCTTTTCCTCCACTTCCCGGGAACGCACTTTTGCCTTTTCGCGAGACTTCCTCACTGCTATGTTGTTCCGCTCGCGTCGCCTTCGGTACTCGTCTGTACCTTTATCCAGCACTTTTCCTGACGACGAGCGTCGCGGAGGAGCAGTCTTGTGTTTCAGTAGCGGAGGGAGGAGAGGTGCTCCTAGTGGTGGTAGCGGTGTGAATCCTCCTCCGTAAGGTCCACTGACACCGACTGTCGGCTGAGGATTATATTGGCCAGTATATTGCGCACATGTCACCGATCTTCGATAATCATGGGGCTCTGGAGGCTCTTCCTTTATGGGAGGTGCCTGCTCGTGCCCCTGGTTCGTCTGGACGGGAGCGTAAGACGCCCCCGAGTGAACCGGCTGTGGCATGTACGCCAATGTGGTCCGATTGTACCTGGGCTGAGGAGATTTGCCACCCGGAAGTATTTCCTGGAATAAGGCCATGCTCTCCTCACTTCGGAACTGGTCCTCAATGAGGTGTTGTAGGTCCAAACTAATTTCCTGTCCATTGAGCTCGTCTAAGTCCGGAGGCGGGAAAGTCTGTCGTTTATCTTCTACTGTCTTCTTGAGGTCTGGTTGTGGTGGTGGTGGTGGCGCTGCGGCCGCGTCGTACATCTGCGGGGACTCCATACCGCCGCCCGGGCCTATCACGGGCCCAGCGGCGCCGGTAGCCCGTGGCTCCACTTCAAAGCACTGAGAAGCCGTCACTAAAGCACATGCACCGTCAAGTTAAATCCTTTGCGTGTTGCGTTCGCGTTGATCACGTGTAGGTGTGGAGCGAAGTTGGCGCGCGTGCGGGCGCGTCGGCGGTCGGGCGCGAACTGAGGCGCCGCGCCGCCCGCGCACGGCTCGCAAGGTTGCCCGGAAGGAAGCGCTGAAGTTGCCGCTGAAAGTTCGCGAGTAAAAGTTTGCGCGCCGCCTGGCTATTTGGGTGTTTACCCTATTGATTATCACGTACTAATAAATTTATTTTTAGATTTTTTTTGGTACTTTGAGGCGTATATTAAAATTGAGGTTTTAATATTTAGAAATTGTCTGAGAAGCCTTTAGTAATTTTAAAATGATTATTACTTAGTATGTTAAATGTACAATTTTTACGTGGGACCGTAAAAAAATTAGAAAAGAAATTAAAGATTGGTAGTTAAAATATTTTGATTAAAAAAGACTTTGTCAACTTTAAATCGAATGTTAAAGTCACTGTTTTTAATCTAGGACTGTAAAAACTGCTCATTTTTTTATTAAACCTTGCTCTTACGATGAAAAATCTATAGTAATGGTTTTAACAGTTAACAAGACTCATTCATTAGGATACGTAAAGGTGATTCCAGCTAATAGCCAGAGCAATTGTATAATTAATCACTGTTGCACTTTTAAGATAACTTCATTACTGGGTAGATAAATAAATTAAATCAGGTTTTTTATAGATTCTTCATGTGTTTTAGATCTGGACTTTGATTTACACTAGGATACGACCCTTGTTGGCCCGTGCAGGTTTATCTTATATATTTTGTTTGTTTTAATACATATTCACTATTGTGTGGCATTTTTTTTCCTTTTTTTTTAATTTCCTTCTCATAAGGTTAAATACCTTTTTATGCCTTAGCACTAGTATTAGTAATTACCAATGAAATTGGCGTTTTATTAAACGGGCCACTTTGAGCATAACTTCATACTTCAAAATTTTATATTATATCGAAGTCATTCGTTTTCGAAATCTGTTATCCAAACAAAACCCACAGAATCAAAGAATTCTGTCGGTTTTGTTTTTTCTGTAGTACTACGATTTTTAACTATCCCATATCATTATCTATATCAAATAAAAGACCGATTAGGAATATATTTAAATACTTACTTACTGGTCTTTCTACAAGCTTGCTTCGGACAAAAATGACCAACATTTTCATTTTTTTTTAAATTATTATTAACCTGTTTGGCCTTTCGACAGTTATTGTCTTGAAAATTAAGTTTCTTTTACTTTTTATTAGTTCAAAATTATTTTGATTTAAGTATAATATCTTCTATTATGTTATGGTTACGTTAATACTTTGTTTATAGGTAATTTTGAATGACTGCTGGTACTTTTTTCTGTGAACTTTTCTGGAGTTTTGTGAGAAGTTACCAACACACGTGGTATTTTTAAATAAATTTTGTTTTCAAAGTAAATAAGAAAACTCTGATTTAATTATTTCCTTCTGAGCAGTTTTCCTATTGACAGCGATGTGGATGTTTTTTTTATACCCTACGAGTTTTTTTATTTTTTGACGTCCTACAGGGACGTCAAGACCATAATTGTTAGTCACCGCGGCCCTGTAACGCAAAGGGAAGAAGGAACACGGATGGGTTTTAGTCAGTAAGATTCTGAAATGCCCTTCCGCTCCACCCAGTGCGGAAGAAGTCATTTGATTATTACCCAACATTAAAAAAAAAGACCATAATAAATTGTTACAATCAGCTTGTATATTACTAAGTTGTTTATTAGAATAAATGTTGTGGTTACAATCTGTTGTAAATAAATATTAGGTCGACATTATTTACCTAAGGTCATTTGCATTTTATTGTTTACTTTTTTTAACAATCAATTTTTTTTTTTATAATAAAATAAAATCACTATTTAATCAAGAGTTGTACTGTTTGATCGCAAGATGGCGGTCAGTCCCCTATGAAATGATATTTTAGCATAACTGTCGAAATCTAGGTAGGTATATTATAGATACACGTTCGCCTAGTTCTTTGGGATAAACATGCATTATGTAGGTTATTTTTTGTATGTTTATTTCAGTTTCAATTTGTCGTAATTTATCGATCAGAATATTGGGCTGAAAAAAGACGGATGACAAAAGATTGCATGTTGCGGAGATAAAAATGTTGAGTTGGATGTGTGGAGTAAAGAGAATGTATAAAAAAGGTGAGAAATGAGTACATTAGAGATAGTTTAAAAGTGGCGCCAGTGACGTAAAAGCTGAAAGGGAACCGCTTGTCTTGGTATGATCATGTAAAGAGGAGGGATGAAACGCATGTAACTAAAAGAGTTATGAATACAAAGTGTAACAGAATTAACTCAATACCTCTAAGGGGTCGTTGTATACATCACTATGAACAACTTTTACTATTGGACCAACACTGAAATCGCGAAAAATATATCGACTTCCCCATGCATTTATGTGCGCGTAACTCGACAAAATGTACTGAACAGCTGATTTCTTTTTGCGATTTCGGGCTTGGTCCCATGTTAAAAGTTGTTCATAATGATGAGTACAATGACCCTTTAAGAGGTATTGCGTTTATTCTGTTACACATTGTATAAATGTGGATGGATGAAGAGGAGAGGGAGACCAAAGAAAGATGGATGGATTGTGTTAGGAGTGATATGAAAGAAAAGGGAGTTAGTGATAGCGTGGCGGCTGACAGGATAGAATGGAAGAAAAAAACGTGTTGCGCCGACCCCAAGTAACATGGGATAAGGGCAGGAATAGGATGATGATTTCAGTTTCTGTTTCTAAGTGGGAACTACTACTGCCAGGGTTGCGGAATTTATTCGAAAGAGTCATCGCGGCCCTAGAACGCAAAGGGCTTTAGAAGGAACACAGATGGGTTATAGTCAGTAAGAGTCTGACACTCCCTTCTGCTCCACCCAGAGCGGAAGAAGTCATTTGATGATTTCCCATCCTTAAAAAAAAGTGGGAACTACTAAGAAAGATTTAGTAGTGGTATTTCAGCTGATATTCAAGTGACAGATATGTATGTTTGGTAGTCTTTATTTCTGCAAACGCAGCAATAAATTACGTTTCCAGACATTTTCGTGATTTATAAATCTGGTTTTAATGCTGTATAACAGTTTGAAAATTTTTTATAGGTTCATCAACGAAAATAGAATTTAATATTTTAAGTAACTAAATTAAAAATAAAAGGGGCCCCACACAAGAAAAATATTTTTTTTGGCTTATGGTATGGAACCATTGGTGTGCAAGTCCAACTTGCACTTGGCCAGTTTTTCTCGATTATTAATATCTTTGTCCACATTTCTGCTAACGTGAATTTAACTAATCGCATAAAAATCATAGTAAACAATATACATCATAGTGTACATGGGTACAGAGGTGGACTTCATGAAAATAAAAAGACTATTAAAGTCAAACTTTGGGTTAAATAGACTACACTATCAAAATCATAATCAAAAGTCAGAAAATCAGCACTTTTTGAACGTCAAAATTTACATGAAGACAGTCCCTAAAATCGCCTAGCCCGTCACTACTTCTTAGTGTTTTAGCTGTGAAGAAGAAGTGGCGCAACAAACTACCCAGCAACACATCTGCCTGTTAAGTTTAAAGATCTTTATTTTTATTTCTAGTGTATATAGTTAATACATAGATAAATAAATAAGAAAACTCAAGCACACAAAAACATTCAAAATTGAACCTCCAGGCATAAATGGCGTCCTCGTTTACATGTACAACGCTGGAATTTAACCATAAATTGTACCAAAGGTTGTGTATGTGTGTGTAGTAGGTGTACAACAACTTAATTCAAATTAAAAATAAAATTTGAAGTTTTATAATAGATTTATACACAACTATTTACTATATATACACTTAAATTTAAAAAAAATACTCAAAATAGTCTAAAATATGGGTCGAAGAATTCCTCCGCATTGCTGGCCACTGGGTAGTTTACCCAAAAGGCTGGCAGCATTGCCAAGTTGTATGGCAATGCTTATCCTTTGTCCAAGGTAAAAGCCAGCCCTTGAGTCACGCGAAGTGTCGACTAAAACGAAATTAGTTTCATAAAGATGACCTCTGCCGAAAAATACATATACAGTTAAAATCCGTTTATTATGACTCCGCCTATATTGACCAACCGCTAAATATGAAGTGAAAACAGCGCGAATTTAGTTTTCATATAAAATCCTACTAATTAATTAATAAACGCGAAAGTTTGTAAGGATGGATGGATGGATGGATGTTTGTTACTCTTTCACGCAAAAACTCCTGAATGCATTTTGATGAAATTTGGCACAGTGGTAGATTATAGTCTGGAATAACACAAAGGATACTTTTTATCCCGAGAATATGTTCCCTTGGGATAATTTTCGACAATCACGCGGGCGGCAACTAGTACTTTACAAAAAAACCGGACATAATGACTTCGCTTATTGACATGTCGCTTTTTATTACCAAATTTAAAAAAAAAATATTTTCGGTTTGAGTGACATGATTCTTGACACTTTCACTTGTATTCGTGATCCTTGAATTTAACGTTTCTCTCCATTTCACTTAACAACTAACAAAACTAAGACTATGCTTTGTATGACGTGTTTGTCACTTCTCTTCGATGTCATTATATGTGGATTTACTGTATATGCTATGTATGTGCTGAAATAATAAATATAAGAATAAATAATAAACATTCTCATTACGTACTTCCGCATTGCTGTTGCTTTTTTTTTCATTTCGGTATCAAAAATAGATCTTTCAAATCTCAAAACCACTGAACTATCACAACCCTCCGAATCCCAATCGTGGGCCAAAATCACCCAACGATCGATTGACCACGTTCTAGCGATTGTGACATCTCGACGATACTACCCGCTTGCGTCGATATCGATTCATATCGATGTTCGTGCCGATAGCCAAGTTCAGCTGGAATCGTCATCACGTGTCTAGAGTCACATGTGAAACGATTCACGAGAATCTGTTTTTAATTGATAATGGAATGTCGAAATTCTCGGGAAAATAGTTGACTATCTGTACGCGCCATCTTGGGATCGTTCTTTCTGCAGCCTGACCAGCGGTGACCACCATACTTCTTTCTGTGTAACGGAAGACGTAGTGATGGGAAGAATCTCGTTTGGGGCTTTAGAGAAAGTGATAGTTTATCAGCGATAACAAAATCGTAAAATATATGGTGCCAACAACGTGACATTTCGAAAGGGCTCGTCAGAAAAATATATGACACATTTTTTACTTTTTAACAATCAGTAACGTGAAAGAATAACACTATCCCATCTCTTCCCGTGGGTGTCGTATGAGGCGATACTACTAAGGAACTCACCAGAGAATGGGCAGCCGCATTCTCTTTACATTGCAACAGCTACACTGCGATCGCCAACCCGCCTGCCAAGCGTGGCGATTATGGCAACCTACCCTTTCTTTGGGGGAGGCCTATGTTCAGCAGTGGACGTTTTTCGGCTGATATGATGATGATTTACACAATAGTCCAAGCGATAGGGTGTATAGAGCGTGGTGTGGGTTGCCGTGGTGATGCTTGAGGGCCTACGTCCAATCGTGGAAGTATTCGTCTGAAATGATTGGTTTATTTCTGCCGCTAAGTAGCGTTGTTGAGTTCCGATTGAAAGAGTATGTAATAACGTATGCGGGTATTTTACCTGGCACATGTGAGATGACATTTTATCACTAGGACCGTTCTACATCATTAGAATCACTTATCATCAAGGCACTGGAAGGTCATCTTCTTGTATTCATAACAAAAACGTCTTAACGACAACTGCTGAACTGTGTTCGGTTTTGTCTGTGGTGTGACCAGAGACACGTTTCAATTAATGTCCGGTCCTGACATGGGCTCACAGTGATGTGGTTTTTTTAATTTTTATTTATTTTTGTTATAATTATTGTTGTTGATAAGTTTTTAGTGTTTCTGTGCGTTTTTTCCGGCAGAATAAACTGATTTTCTTTCTTTCTTTCTTTCATACTTGGCACAAAATGATTCTTTCTTTTAAAACATTAGGTATGTTTATTTAAAGCCACATGTGTTGCTTGACCTGCTACAAAACTGCTGATTTTAGCGCATTTTTACTAAAAAGTTAACGTTGCAGAATTTGATATTTATTCGCGAAAATATAATGAAGCTACTCTAATTGTTAATGAGTAGTTAGTCACTCAAATTACAAATATACGATATTTTTTTTACACAATGTGATATAATATCGTATTTCCAACCGTCGGAAAATATGGTAGTAATATAGTAAAACAGTGTGAATTACTTTTAAGTATTTATGATTCGTTGCGAGGTTGTCTTCCTAGTGATGAGATATTGATTGAATCTATGGATCAGAGGGGCAATTCAAGTATTCGCATTGCAGCCGCAAACAAAAACACCCCTTATTTCCCTACATTTTGACGACTTTTTGACATGGAATCTTGCGGAGATTATACTGCCGTGCCTTCCTGAAGATAATTCTCTGCAACTACTATCGAAAGTCCAGATTTAGTTAATAGCATCTATGGTTAATAGCCATGGACTCGTCCTTTAAGAAAGCGAAAGTAGATTTAAATATACTTACAACATAAACGAAAAAAGGTAACTTTAGAGAACTGGTTTTTTCTGGATATACTTACTGGTATGATAGTAGAAACCTATATAGACAGACAGATCTGTTTGTGGGGTGTTTGTTAAATTTTGGAAGTGGTGACGGCGGGCGTTTTGGGGGACGGTCTTTACGAGTATGTAAACGTTGACGTTCAAAAAGTGTTAATTCTCAGTCTAATTTGAATAAATAACTTTTGGTTAGAAGGACAGGCCGTGGGGATCCCTTGGATAGGAGATGCACAGGACTCATCGATATGGCGCTATCTGGGGAGGCTAATGTGGAGCAGTGGACGTTTTTCGGCCGAAATGATGATGATGATGACAACTATTAATTTTTCTATGCTAAAAAGTTATGTTCGATTTTTAGTTTGAATGGGTTATCCATTTTAATCTTTCCACTTTCTCATTACGTATGAGCGCTAATAGATATTAATAGCTAAGCCGATCGTGATAAACGTGATATATATGTCATCACGTGTCATTGCCGTTCTCACAGACAGAGCTACTCGGCAGAAAGTAAAAACTAGTCACTAGGCCATTGTCTCTTAACTAACACAATCGGTTCTCTTCGGAGACTTAGAATGTATTGGCTGGAAAAAAGTTCAATAATTCCTACTTACCGTTCAATAAGGAGACGAGCCCTTGGATGGAGAACTAAAGGCGGGCGTCAGGGCAGATGGACCAATAACCTTAAAAGAGTGATTGGGATTCTTCTTTAGCCAGTTACAGAAGAATAGAATAGATACAAAATACTGTTAATTTTACACCACACAAAAATTACATGTACCTTAAAAAAATCTACGAGTAAATAGCTCATACAAGCAGGTGGTGTTATAGGTAAAAGAAATCTTTTACTGACTTTGGATGGATTTGACAAAAGCAGAAAATATATGCAGGTAGTCCATGGAAGAATTGAGTGTTGTGGCGTAGTTAAGGAGATTCCATGAATGTCCAGATGCGGTCAGCATTTGTTTTTTTTGCCTTCATTGGAATAATGCTCCTTTTTTTTTAAGAATGGGAAATCATCAAATTACTTATTTTGCTTTGGGTGGAGCGGAAGGGCGTGTCAGACTCTTACTGACTAAAACCCGTCCGTGTTCCTTCTAAAGCCCTTTACGTTCCAGGGCCGCGATGACTCTTTCGAACAAATTCCGCAACCCTGGCAGGCTCTGTCTCGTATGCTGACATATATTTGAGGCGCGCGCGGAATACAACGTGCCATAGACCAGGGCCTGGTGGTGATCGGACAGCGAGCCACCCAACGCTCGCCGTCCGCAGGCCCGATCCCGCAGCTCTGCAGAGATCTTTCTGATTCCTTTCCAATCCTTGAGTTTTGAGACCAAATCCTCACGCCAAAAGGACGGCCTGCAATTAGCTGAGTGAATTGATTGATGTTAAAATGAGTGTGCGATAGCTTTCAAACCAAAACAACATCATTCAGTAATTATAGGTATCACTTATCGAATCCGGAATGATGATATCCTCAAGAGAACCAAGGTTACCGACATAGCCCGAAGGATCGCCAAACTGAAGTTGCAGTGGGCAGGACACATTTCTCGCAGAACAGATGGTCGATGGGCCAAAAAGTTCTGGAGTCGCGACCGCGTATCGGAAGACGTAGCTTTGGAAGGCCTCCCACAAGGTAGACTGATTATTTGGTGATGGTCGCGGGTAGCCGATGGATGCGAGACGCACAGGACCGGTTATTGTCGCGACACTTGGGGGAGGCCTATGTCCAGCAGTGGACGTGTTTTGGCTGATATAATGATAATGATGATGAGGTACTCATTCTATTTCGGTTCTTGTACAGACGCCAGTACATCAATCCACAACAATCCGCACAAATTTCATTAATAGATTTTCAACTTTATCGGTAAAGTATTAGGTTCAAGGTTAATTGGGAAAATTTGACAGTTTCGGGTAGCTTTATGGGCTGGCTAGCGTCTGAACAACATTTAGCCTAGCTGTCTACTACCTCTATATCAGATCTCTAGTCAGATCACAACGTGTAGCCCATCCCATTCCCATCTCTCAGTGCAAAACCTTTATCAACTGGCGCCTTTCAAACACAAATCAGGCTAACATCAACTTACAATCTATATCAGTTTGCAATCAATAAAGGAACCCAGTTAAGCGGATAACTGACTCTCGATTATGGCAATACACATTATTTTATAATACGCCTAGACTGTTATTTTCCTTGGTACTGCTAGTGCATGCTAAAGCCCTAGTAACAGCCCCCCCCTCTGCTGGGGTGGGTGGAGGGGGGTGCGGTGAGCGGCCCGACGGCTCTGACGCAACCCTGCGCCCGCGCAATGTACTGCGGTTGGTGGAGAGTGGCGCAAAGTCGGAAGTGGCACACGAAAACATCTTGAAGATTTAAAGAAGTAATTTTGGTGAAGCACAGTGAGCAGCTAGTATAGAAATTAGCTCGATTAGAATACTTTGTCTTCTTTTTGCAGCTCAAACAAATGAGAGGTCACTTAAAGTTAGCAGTTAATTTATATTCAAGAAGTCTCGCGGCTAAGCAGTTTTGTACCTAAATCAGACTGAAAATAATTAATATTAAACGTCAATTACGTCTGGGCTAAATAGTAACTCACTGCAATTTCATAGAACATTGCAGTTGCTAGTGTTGCAGTTCAACGTCAGCCATAAAGTTGCCTACCTTTTTGCAAGGCAGACAACTTTATGGCTGACGTTGAACTAAAATTACATAGATCGATGCTATTAATTCTTCCTTGTACGATACAACTGGGTAATATTAAAAAATAAACTTGAAAAACTTATAAAATATGCTCTCATTATAAAACTGGCGCTGCGTTATTTTTTTGTAAGTATCGCACTAATGCGGAGATGGGAGTCTTTTGGCCTAGATTTAATTACTCGTTGTTGTTTATTTAATAATTAATTTTATTTTGTCATTTTACAGAAACAAATAACCATGCAAAATCACAGAAAAACGAACAAAAAAAAAACAATCAAACAACAAAGAAAAATCACATAAAATAAAAATTGAAACCTAGAAAAATCTTACAACGGCCATTCCTCAACACGCGAACGTCTCAGTGAATGGATAAGTAGGCGAGCGACAGCAGAAAGTGGTTGCAGTGACGCAACCGCGCCGGTAACCCAGTCACCGTGCCTTACCAGACGATGGTGCCCACCATCACGACGCAGAAGAGGTGGTAGTATATGGAGGTGGTAATACCATCCGTAACTAACTTGATCAAATAGGACAGTCATCGGTGAATATATTATTCTCTTAAGACTGCATCCTCTTTGTCAAACGCGCCAGTAGCTCAGTCACCGTGCCTTACCAGACGATGGTGCCCACCATCACGACGCAGAAGAGGTGGTAGTATATGGAGGTGGTAATACCATCCGTAACTAACTTGATCAAATAGGACAGTCATCGGTGAATATATTATTCTCTTAAGACTGCATCCTCTTTGTCAACCGCGCCAGTAGCTCAGTCACTGGGCCTTAGCAGACGATGGTGCCAATCATCACGACAGAAGAAGTGTAGTCTATGGAGATGGTAATACTGTCTGTAATTAATTTGATGATATAGGACAGCCATGGGTGAATATATTACTCTCTCAATACTACATCATCGCAGTCAAACGCGCCGGTAACCCAGTCATTGCCGTAACAGACGATGGCGTCCACCGATCCGATATCCAGGAGAGGTTGTTACACCATTTTTTTCACTATTGATAAGCTCGCGTGATGGTAAGCAAAGATGTGGTCGACGTTGGGGCACGCTTGTGCATCCTAATCAATCGGTTATCCGTGCCCTACCAAAAGATGGTGCTGGAAGAGGTGGTAGTCCATGGAGGATGTGACATGCCAATCGTAGCAAATATGAGTAGTTGATAGAGGAAATCAAGACGATGGGAAGTACTTATATAACTATGAGAGACCTGGTGCCCTACTATGTCGTGCTAATGCCATCCAATTTCGATGATGTAAAAGGGATAGTGCTATTTGCTATGTATAGCTCCGTCTCCCTCTTAGAGCGGAATCATGATGGTTTTAGTAGGGCCCCTGAGGGCCTAGCAGGAATGTTTTTGACGTATATATAACGCAATATAGTATACCTGTTCGGCACACAATATTTATTTGAATTGGTTTAAGATATTCATTTTTTTGTTTGATCCAAATTGTGTATGTCGCATAAAATTAAACCAATATACTATGGGGTCGTAGTTTTTAGGGTTCCGTAACCAAAGGGTTAATTGGAAGAAAAGGAAACGGAAGGGTAATTACTAAGACTCCGCTGTCCATCCGTCTGTCTGTTCGTCTGTCACCAGGCTGAATCTCATGAACCGTGATAGTTAGACAGTTGAAATTTTCACAGAAGACGTATTTTTGTTGCCGCTACAAAAACAAAAATACTAAAAACAGTATAAAATAAATATTAAAGGGGGCTCCCATACAACAAACGTGATTTTTTTGCCGTTTTTATAGATAATGGTACGGAACCCTTCGTGCGAGAGTCCGACTCGCACTTGGCCGATTTTACATTCAATATTCACTTAACGTAACGTTACTATACGTCAAAACATTTAGCTAGGCCCTCAGTACATTGATGACTTTGAAGACAATCATGCTAAATTTAAAATACTGGTATCTGGTCTACTGGTATTCTAGTTGCTTCCGATGACACTGGAAGCCGACCCTTGTAAGGCTACAAGTGTCCCCGACCCGATACTTGGGAAAACGCTAGGCAGACTGACTAAAAAAATTTAATCGCTATCATTACCAAGGACCTAGATATTTCATTAAGGCGATCATTGCAAGCCCATCCACAAATCATACTTTGAAGTATCACCCCATTTTAGCTAAATCATCGTAGCATACACACTTCCTGCTGAATATTGTATATAGGCCTCTGCTATTTGCATCAGTAATGACATCCAGGTCATATCAGCTATCCTGACCTAAGTTTATTGATGCCATTCATTAATTTACAAATTTAACCTAGTCTAGTCGACCAAAGGGCTAGCACGTTATTTGCCCAATGAATAAGCATTGCCATTCAACGTGGCAATACTGCCAGTCTTCTGGGAACGTTTCTGGATGACAGCGATACTTCGACGTCTACATTACATACTAAGTGCATCTTGTTTTTGTATATACTTAGGTTAATTTACTTATGTACATGTATATTGTTATTTTCTGGTTACACTTTAATAATTTTCTCACAAATTTCAGAAGAGTGACCACCGTCACGTCCCACTGATGAGAAAGTTCTTTATAAAAATAGCGTTCGTAGGAAAATTATGTTACTTCTGTGAAAGTGTGTGACTCAAGGGCATGACTTGAATTTGGAAGATGACGAAGATGTTCCAAATATTTGTGTTTAGCTGTCTGATTGTAATTTCAGTAGGTACATCTTCATTCAGTTGGATACTAGCTTTATCCTGTAACTTTGTTTCTGTGACCTACTTCGCAGGAAATTTTCATTCCTTTGGAATAAAATGAACCTATGACACTCAGTGATCGGGTAGCTTCCTATCAGTAAATTAATCTTTGGTTCAGTGTTTTCAAA
Organism: Mamestra configurata; assembly: GCA_002192655.3. Classification (NCBI taxonomy): domain Eukaryota; kingdom Metazoa; phylum Arthropoda; class Insecta; order Lepidoptera; family Noctuidae; genus Mamestra; species Mamestra configurata. The sequence continues at coordinate 205,640 of NDFZ01005131.1, forward strand.
GATTCCTAAAATCCTTTTAAAAACCAATTTTACCGCTTTACAATATAAGTCTACCTCTGAAAAGTTGGACAAGGGCCTAGCATTTTCCCTACTGTATTGGGGTCGGCTTCCAGTCAAACCGGATTCACCTGAATTCCATTAATATTACATGGAGCGGCTGCCTACCAGACCTCCACAACCCGTTAACTGGGTAACACGGTACTTCTTGGCAAGACTAGTGTCAGATTTTCTGACTTCTGACAATCCGTAACAACTGCCGACAGATTGAACAGGTGTAAGTAGTGGGGTCAAAATGTTTCCTTATACGTATCTCACTCCCCCAATTCGTCAAATAAGGCTGCAGTATATGTCATCTTCTTCACATTCGATGCGTACGTGACCTATGACATATACTTAAATAACTCTTCTGAATCATGGTGTCTTAGTCCAAGGGTTCTGTAATTAAAGTTATTTTTTATGTTTTCTATAATTAGTGAACTTATTTTTAAACTAAACCCGTAAAGTGTTTTTTGAAAGATCCTGTATAACGGTCCTTCTAAACAAAAAACATTCTAAGAAAAAAGCGACGATAGTATTTTTTTTTTCATAATATTATGTACGTGTATGAAATTACTGAAAAGTTTTCCATAGTCATTTTAATCTTTTCTATCTCTCCTTTCGATACATCCATCACCAATAGTTTATAATCTTTATTTTTCCTTATTAAAAAAAAACACTGATTTGTGTAATTTTCTTCAGTTTTACCTGAATGATTCATTATTAACTAGTTAAATGAGACGGATCTGTTTTGACTCTTCGATGATTCGCCTTAGCCCCTGACCGGATACCATAACACGTCAGCAAGTTGTGTAATCGCCAGAAATAATTATAGAAAGTTGTCCTTTTGGGTTTTTATCATAACTTATTTGGCACTTGACATATTTTACTTAAGGAACGCTTTAGAAAGGAATGTTAACAATACATATTTGGCTTCGTCATGCGAGAAGGATCTTGATACTAAATGGTAGAATAAATAAAAGTAAAATTAAATTTTGTTTCCTGAGATTGATTCAAAATAATAAACAGAGAGAACAGTAGCAGTGATAAGAAATGGCGATCCTAAAGAATTGTTCCAATTACTTAGGCGTACCTACAGAAAAGAAGGAAATTCGGAAATAACTTTTTTGTACTAAAAATAGTCACTAAAGTTAACCTAAACATCCAAACAAAAAAACAATGGGTCCAAAAAATTAAGTAAGACATCGAAATAGTTTTAGACAAAAAGAACTTGAATGTAGGTAACCACGCCGGGTACTAGGGCGTCATGAGTCGACAGCGTTACGCAACCGGCCCACTCTCACTTTCGCGAGCTGAGGCCGCGCCGAGCTTTGTGCAGCCTCGCCGGTCCTAATATCATCAACAACCTACTGCCGTGCTCTGGTCGCCTGGTATTTTCCTTACCTCGCAATAATAATAAAAAAACAGTTTGCATTTGGTTTCTTTCATCTGACTGAACTGTTAACTTACTGATAAATGAACTGTTCTATAACATCGGAACAATTGGCCGACATTCTAAATCAGTCATTGATTTGATTCAATTTATCGTTTCTATTATGGCAACTATGGGTCTGATGAAAATTATAGTTGGTTTAAACCAAATTATTAGATAATTTTCACATTGCCACAAATGTTAAATTATTGTCAATTAATAACTGTCTCTATTAGCCTTTCTGTATGTAGATTATTATTAGTCATTAAATAGTACAAGGCACGACATTTGGTTTAAATGCAAATAAATTGATATCTTCCATAATTTGTCAACTTTAAACTGATTATCTTAAATCAATATGCCAGACTTAATAACTCTAAAGTGCTGTGGAGCTTGACATGTGTTCCATACTTTAATTACGATGGCATCTATAGGTATTAATTTTCAATTAAATGTCAGCATGTCATAAGGTACATTTCCAAACGTTTAGTGTTTTATTATTTCTGTTCTTCATCATCATCGGCCGAATGACGTCCACTGCTGGACAAAGGACTCCCCCAAAGGGGGGGTTTGCCATAATCGCCACGCTTGGCAGGTGGGTTGGCGATCGCAGGGTTGCAATGCACAAAGAATGCTGCTGCCCGTTCTCTGGTGAGTCCCTTAGTCAATTTTTTCTTAATTTATCTGAAAATGCTTGTTTCTTTTAACAATTTCAATTATTGAACATCCAAAACCAAGAAAGTTGATTTTAAGTTGGTTCTTTAAACCCAGAGCCGCAGACCATTATTATTTATTCCTTTCTTGAGATATCAATTTGCCTGATCTTTTTGTGCTAAATCGAAGTAAATAATGGTACGTCTCAACCAGTTCAACAGGAAACTCATCCTAATATTCCTGCCTCAAAAAAACTGCTCAAATTGTCCCAAAATTTGCTACATCATAACTTTAATCTGAAGTCACTACTAACACAGAACAATACGACCAATCTAAGAGCTATACCGACATTCAAATTTTATGATAGTACACACCAACATGATTCGTTTGAAGCGAAAGTGTGTCATACCTTCATACCCACGCCGCTGGGAGGAGGGATGTGGTATTTCCCACTACCATAGTATTATGAGACAGACGTTATTGGTATTAAATAATGGACTTCGGCTCGCCTTTTCTGGTTAGATGATGCTGTGGTTATGGGCAGAAAAGAATATTTCGTAAAAGTGGAGATCGTTATTCCCAGTTACTGGGTTACGGAGGTCAGACAGACAGTCGCTCCATGATAAATATTGTTGTGACTGGAAGCCGATTCCAACATAGTTGGAAAAAGGAAAAAGGCTTGGTAGGCAAGAAGGAGGTACTAAGGTTACATAAACTTCAGAAAGGCAGTCATACGTTTCTATGTTTGAATGGTTTCTCCGGGATTCATCGAGCTTCAGTGACTCTGCATTTTTCTGGTGTTCGCCACTGTTGATTCTGGCTTTCAGGAATTGCAGTGGTCAGGGATAGTCGTGTCTCAAACGCTGATAACCATTCATTCCAGATACTCATAGGATGAATCGAACGAACGTAATATTTATTAGGAGATAAAAACAAACAACGATCACCAAAAAGAAGCCATATAGATTTAACAAATAAGACAAAGAGAAAAGTTTTCAAACAAATGACGTTTCTGAATCACCTTATAGGGACAGGTTTTGACTTGTCCAATTGGAAAGTGAAACTTGCATAATATTGAGCAATCTATTTCCATTCATAAGTCTAATCTTGATAAATCTGAGTGAATAAAAAACTACTGCACTATGGTTTTATTGTGACTTATATTTTGTAGCCTTAAAAACAGAAAAAAATAGGATTTCGCAATCACCTGTCAAGTTTTGATCAAGTTACCATTATTTTCTTTCAGAATTATGTTATTGTGTGTGTGAAATTTAAAACAAAACTGGTACTTAACAAAACAAGGTACTTTTTTTTGGTGCAAGCCCACCGCACTATTTCTAACCATTACATCTCCCGAAAGCTAGAATCAACAATGGCGACCACCGGGAAAACGCCCAGTCAATTAAGCTCGACGAGCCCCCGAGAAAAGAATCAACAGTCTTGGATCCCACTTAAACAGAAAAGAACAGCGGAGAAGTAAGAAAAACATATTTTCTAGTTCTACAAAATACTTATGCATATACAAGCTAAGCGCACGGTTCCCATTGGTCAGTTTCGACGTCAAGACAATTCATGGTCGAACATGTTCATTTAAAAAACCCATCCACTTTTACCTTCAAGGAGAAAACGTCTCACTCCTCATCTGCGAAAAGAGAGAAAGACTACCTAGAAGCCAACAATGAGACGAATTTGAATTAACTTCATACTGTTAGGTAGCATTGAATGAAGTTAAGCGTGTAGGCTGATAGTGGGTGTGCTAAGTTAATTGGGTAGGCTGACGAGACAGTTTGATAGCAGAATAAAATGATGTCACATGGATTTTGTCAGGCTATAAATGAGTGTCTAGGTATGCTGATGTTTCTTCAACGCACATTACAGTTGCGAAATCACCTAATCTAACCTAACGTTGTAAAGAAAACTAATACATATTAACTTACAACAAACTAAAATATAGCATCAAGAAATCGAACCATTGCCACGTTGAATGGCAATACCAATAAGGTTTTTATATTTACGCCGCTTGAGATTTTCCGCAACACGATGAACTAGGAAGCTGGGATGGCGCAAGAGTATCGACACAGGTTGCGTCCCACACTAAAGGCCTACCCATCTTCTATGGAAACTGGCATTATCACTACTGCAAACTTGGTCCAGGTTAAAGATATTTTAACAAAAAACATAATTTGTCCCGGTACATGGCTCCTGAAAGTTCCGTTGCCGATATTCGGAGGCAAAGATATTTAAGTTGTCATCCTAGAAAATGTAACGGACGCATGATTGTAAAATTTATATTCTTTGCAAGCAAGGCCACAACCTATTACAGATCCTGGATCGATCGGAATTAGAAGCCATAAATGGTGATACACGAAATAATCTAGACTAATATAATGAAGAAGTAAAACTGATTGTTTGTTTGTAAGACGTAATGTTTGGAAGATCCAATTACGAAGATTATTTTACTAAAAGAAAAGCTACACTATCTCTGAAGGTCATTAACAACTTTTATTTCGGAAAAAATATTAATTAATGAAATAGCCCAAAATGCGTGGTTCCCGTGGAATTGTCCACATTAGTGAAGCCAAGGAAGAAGCCAGTTTCGTAAAATCACGTACTACTGACGAATGACGTTTTGATGTTATAAACAAGAATATTTAATAAACGAACAATATAAACGTTAAAATCACTGTTACCGTTGCGTTCATATTATTTTCATCGAAATTGAATTGTTCTTTCAATCGAAATGTGTCGAGGTTTGAAATACACATGTACAATAAAAAATAAATTTAACCAGCGATCTTATATCTGCGCTAGTTTGTCAAACGCTTATCATCCTGCAAGTAGCTATAATTTAGGGAAGTGGGTTACCACTAGGTTACTATGGCAACTGTAGGACGTGTTAATTTTGGTATGAGTAGAGCCAGATAAATAATTGTGGAGATATCGCTTATGAATGATAGCGTGACAGACCCAGGGGAGAATGAAAATTAAAACGTATTGCGCCAACTCCAAGTAAGATGGGACAAGAGTAAGAAGATGATAATAGAAACCTGAGAAGTAAAGGTTATGGTACTGGTAAATTAGCTATGAATTTGCAAAGCAGATATGAGTATAGCTTCTGCCGCCGATGTGCCCTGCTAACTAATAAAACAAAATTAAATCAAAATCGGACTAAGTCATTAGAGTTCAACCATGCAGACAGTGGCATTAGCATACAATATATATTATATGTGACAAATAATTAGTTGATCAACACTGAACACACTGACCTGTCGTCTCCATTGTCAGCGACCTTGGTACTATTCAGATGGGCTATATGTGTTAAGACGTAGTAAGGGTCTGGAGCATTGACATAGCTGTTATGTTCTGCTAGCCTGGTAGCTGGATGAAAATGGTTTACATTTGGTCCGTCGTTATCGTCTTCATGATCAAAATACAGGTACACAAGAACAAAAAGTACTCTTCAAGGGAAGTTGTTAAGTACGAAGGGTCTGGGATGACTCTGATATCTCCTTTTATATCTGAAGTTGTGCTGCTAAAAAGAAATGGTTTTCAACAGCAAAATGTGTCCCGAATCTGTCTTAAACATAGTTATTCTATAGCAGGCGTCTGCTGGATTTAGGCCCGTTTAACAACACGCCATTGGCATGCATCAGCATACCACTATTTATTATTTATCCTCAAGACATCCATTTCTCGAGCTTTTCCAGCTCTTTAATACTCTGCACACTACTACTAAACACTCATGCGCTCCTAGTATCTGACCAAACATACATAAATGCATATTTACTCAACCAAAAAAAAACATAACAACAACAAGAAAATCTATTCTTATATTATGATACAAATAAACATTATAATATAAGACTAACACAAGAAATTCGCTGCGTCCGTGTTATACAATGTTATCAAACACACACATGGAGCCAAAGGGTATGTGACCTAAAAAATGTAACGAAAAGATGCAAACAATCTTTTTAAGTTTTTATAACAGGGCCGGATTTGGACTTATAAAGGGAGATAGAGAAACAAGTGCCTGATATATCATTAAAACTGTAAAATTTAAACGGGCTTACTTTATTTAGCTTGAGTTGTTGGGACCAATATGGATCAAATGCTACAGGTTTGTTCTGCACACAACGCCTGGGTCTGCCGCGATGCCGTTGGATGCCTTTGTTAGACTACCAAGTCTTAGCCTTCTTTTTAAGTAGCTTAAAAGCGAAAAGGAACAATGGTTGTTGATGGGGCACGCTTATCTGGAACTTTACCACTCTTGACTTAAAGATGGAACTACGGACTATCAAGAAACACATACTCCGGTTGGGAATTCAACTCCATAGCTGTACACACATTGAAAATATTCCCAATAATAATGTAGTTGTGTATAATTTGTATACCAGATAAGTTAGCCGGAACTTTTAAGATTATATGTAAAGAGATTATTGGTCGTGTTGAGCTACGATTAAATTTAAAGAACAACCATACGTTTTCTTAAATATCTCGGGTATTTGATTAGGCCACCTGGACGATAGCATTATTAATATGGCTATTAGTAGAAATACAGTAAAATTAAATGAATTTATCAATCGTACAAAGCAAATGAATTAAAATCGATTGTCTGACCAGTCATAAAATAAAGCTAAAATCAATAAATGGCCACAAATTTTCCATACATACAGCTATTGGTTTAGCCTATTAAGGCTTGTGACGCAAACCAGCATTCATAGGACATTCAACCAGGAAAGCAGAGCTAAAAAGAGGTGTGTTCAAAATGCGCATAACTCAGTGAATACCGATAAAAATCTTCTAAGCCGGCCCTGCGTCTTTCTATTAGTATCTGCTCGACCTATTTAAGGGATTGCAACAGAGGGCTACGCACACAGACATGCTCTTATGTGAGGTCTCGTGGTAACATCAAACTGTGTATGTGTGTGAACAGATAGTGCGTAGACGCAGAAACGAGGTGTCTTTTTTATTATAATTCGTAAATTATTCAATAGTTTGATAAGGTTCAGACTGATGTGATTTTTGTTATTATTTTAAAAAGCGATGTGTTTCTTGGCAGTGAGTGTTTTTAGTTAGATTTCTGCACTTCCTAGAAATTGCTTTGAACGAGCTAGCTAGAACTTGATTCCTATTGTAGGCATTCGTCAACATAATTAACATGATTGCGTGACCCATTGGGTGGTAAAGGACGTTTTTTATGCCATACCTCCCGGTTCTGTGCGCCCCTCACACGTGTTTGCTCGTGACTTTTTAGCGGTTTTAAGTTATATATAGCCAAACTTAAACTTTTCCCAGTTGTCTGTTCTTTTGAACCTATTAGCGTAGCGTGCCTGTTCTGTCTCCTGCTCAGAAGAAAAGTGAATTATTTCAAAAATCCCTTTCACAAAACTGAAATAATGTAAATTGCCATACATATTCCAGTAATCAAAATGAACAATTAAGAAGATTTCTTTCGTTTCTTCTAAGTCCATGTTAGAAACCACAAGAAAATAATGTAGGTAATACCTCAACAATACCAGAGTATCATAACTGAGTGGCTGTTTATATAATGTTTGTTTACATGTAATTACGGACAACTATGTGAACTATGATTCAGCATTTAGGCTTTGTTACACTGTTAGCTTTACTTATAAAATCTGCTGAGTTTCTGCTTAATTTTATTCCTCCTTTCTATTTTGTTCAGTAAACAACTACTTTTGCAAAAATATTTACTAGCTAAAGTTAGTACATAATAAATTCGCTTGTGAAGTTGCCAGCAGCTTTGCTCGCGTAAAAGTAAGATAATGCCCAAAGGGAACATACGCCCGGGTTGAAGTTGCGGTTATCCCGGACATTATCTACCCTCGAACCAATTTTAATACAAATCCATTCAGCCGTTCTGACGTGAACAGTTAACAAACATACAGCCAGACCGAGTAGGTATAAATAATAATAATAATATGTAGTATGTATGGATCTGTTAAAATAAGTTGCTTTTAAGTTATTTGGTTATTCCACTTAGCTCAATCTTTTTAAGCAGTTATAAAATCTTTTTATTAGATGTTATTAATATTCTGCTGATTTTTTAAATTTTACCGATGACCTTGGGACAGCTACAGGAGTAAGCTGGATGCAAGAAACACTAGACTGGTCGATGATGTGGCGACGCGGGTAAGGCTTATTCACACATACGAACAAAGCATATTCAAGATGCCATGGGAGTCGTAAAATGTGTGAAAAAGATTTATTGATAATTTATTTAACAAATGCTGCAGATTTACACGTTAGCACGTAATTAATTTAACCAAAATTTTGTATCTATTAAGAAAACCAAAGACATGTTTTCTTCGCGAGCATTAGACTCGGGCGATAATTTATAGCTTTCAAAGTTTGAATACATTACCGACCTAATTTATAGGCTATGAGAAAAATATTTTTTTCCCGTCTATAAAAGGTCATGTAATAATTACATAATAAGACATAAGTTAATTAATAGTGATCACATATTATAGTCAATTAACTACACTTGCTAATGTCGGTGTACGTATGCAGCATAAATAGAATATAATAGAAAACATTTATTCGACACAGACACAACGCAACATCAGCAAACACATAGTAAAAAGAAAAGAATATTATAAATCGAGTCCGGCTCTGTGATTCGAGAATTTGAGGTCCCAGAATTAATAATATTAATAAATTTATTCAGCAAAAAAAATTACAATGTTGTTGTAAAAATCATAAAATATAAATTTGAACATAACATTACATAGATAACAAAAAATAGGTAGGTGTTGCAACCAGTTCCCTTACTAAGTTATTAAATAACTTGTATTAAGGGTAGTGTTATAATTGATGGTAATAAGAATTTATAAATCTTATAAGGGTCCTAAGGGTCTAGGTCCTTGAGATCATCGGAAAATCTTCAATTAAGTATTCGTATGCATTCCACATCCTTCTTTAACAAATCTTTCACTATTCTAGCTGCTCGTTTGTGGAATGCATTACCCATAGATGTGAGGCGTGCACAAACGCTACCAACGTTTAAAAAATTGGTGAAGGAGCATTACCTCTCACTATAATTTTTCTTCTCCTTTCCCATTTATATATTTGATATTTATTAGTATATTATTTAGTATTGTGTGTATTTTATATTATTATGTCTAATTTATATTGTTTATGATGTTTGTACACTGACCGCCCTAAATCTAACTTGTTTCGTTCAGTCCATCCAAAGGTTGTCTGTAAGAGATTGCCCTGTGCGATAAGACCGCCCATTGTACACTTGTTTTTTTTTTAAACGTTTTTACTATGTTTGTAATGAGGTGTACAATAAAGTATATAATAATAAATAAGGGTTTCTTTTTTTCATTCGGACGTATGGTACACTAAAATGGAGGACTCTGTTGCTGCTGTAAACAGGGAAGGTATTGACCACCATGCTTGTTCAAGACAGGTCTGCAATTTCAGACATAAATATAATATCTTACTAATACATAATTATTTTGAGTCCAGGAATCTACACGATACTTTCCTTCATCGATGCCGCTAGGTTATTTCCGCTCCTTTGGAAGTCACAAAAGCCGAAAAGCTAGAAGAGACCTCCTCTCTTTTAGCAGTGTGCATTATCATCATCAGCCCGAAACGTCTACCTTCTGATGGTCTCTGGACTGACATGGAACGAGGTGAAAAACTCAAGACCTTTTGCAATGGAGGACTACTGTCGATTCTGGTCTTAATTCACGCTGGTCCCAAGCCAGCCCAAAGCATCACCTCACCAAAGAACGACTAGCATTTAAATTTTAAGCAAAAAACCACAATTAGTATGTAGTCACACGAATCAAATGAATTCACTTTTAAATGACCAGCTTGAAAGTCTGAATACGTCCATCAGTTGATCTAGGAACGAAAGTACGGAATAAATTAGTTTTAAATAATCACAAATACATAACTAATTCGGACAAGTATTCCAGCTTCTAATGGTAGGCCTCTTGGAAGTCACTTCCAGATTCAGACAAAAACTCAGGTATTTAGCATTGTTGCGAATTTTTTGTAACGCAGAGGGCATTTCGGGGAACATAAATGGGTTTTAGTCAGTACGAGTCTGAAACTCCCTCCCGCTCCACCCAGAGTAGAAGGAGTCATTTGATGATTTCCCATCGGTAAAAAAAAAAATATATATCGTGTCCTGGCTATGTCCATTCCAGGTTGACTGAAAGAAATTGCAGAACGCGATAAGGCCGTGAATTGTATGTTTTTATTTTTGTTTAAAAATTCCTTTGTCCTTGTTGTTACAAAATATTGGTGTACTTATAAATAAATAATACCCTAACTTCTAATCCGAGCCCGGTTAAGCAGCCGACAACCTCCTTGGTTGACCTGCGAGAGACCACTCATAAAAAAAAAACTTCTAATCCATCGAGGTCTATATCCCGACTTGTCGTGCTCACCGCTTCCCCTCCACGTTTATTATGCGCACAGCCAAAGTGTGGAACTCTCTGCCAGCTTCTGTGTTCCCTTTCACATATAACCTGTCTGCCTTCAAAGCCAGAATGAACAGGCATCTTCTGGGCACGCTCGCTCCATCATAGACCTCATCCATCGCTTTCCATCAGGCGTGATCGAGGTCAAGAGCAAGTCCATTTCTCAATAAAAAAAAATCACACTTCCATTTTGCCCGTAGATAAGCCACAGTGAGTGCGTATAAATTGTAAGCACAAAGGGCGCCATTACTGGAATATTTGCATTTTTCAACAAAGTTGAAGTGTTAGTGTGTCAATTAGATTTAGTCCGTACTTATGTTAATTAGTGAATCACCTACTATTTACTTTATTGTTTTAGTGGATTTTTCCGTTACGTACACGATTTATCTGATAGTGGTAAGCAGACGGGGCGGATTGTAATATTTATTTCACAAAATGCCTAGTGAGAAACACACTTTGTTTTAGTCTTTTTAGCTTCCGTAACCAAAGGGTAAAAACGGGACCCTATTACTAAGACTCCACTGTCCGTCTGTCTGTCTGTCACCAGGCTGTATCTCATGATTGCTAGACAGTTGAAATTTTCACTGATGTATTTCTGTTGCCGCATGCCGCTTTAACAACAAATAATAAAATAGAAATAAAATCATTTCATTTTCCATACATGAAACATGTTTTTTTCGGCTTATGGTACAGTCCAACTTGCACTTGGCCAGTTTTTTTATTTTATTCGTCTGCCCGAACTGTCAAATAAATATTTTTTCTTTCTTTCTTGCTAGTTATTTTCTCTGGTTAGATTGAAAGAAAGTCTTTTTTATTTTATTCGTCTGCCCGAGCTGTCGTCAATATTATTTTTTCTTCTTGCTAGTAATTGTCTCTGGTTAGATTGAAAGAAAGCTTTAGCTTTTTCAGCTGCGTACACTAGAGGAACCGTGATTTTTTCTAGGATAAATGTAGCTTATGGCACTTAGTAATAGTGTAGTATTAGTATATTTTTGTCTATCAGTGGAAAAAAATATCGTAGTTAGTCAGACATCCAGTGATTATAAATAAACAAATACATAATATTAGCTGTGTGGCAATGCCGCCAGTCTTTTGGGTACACTTTACAATTTTTTGACACCATATTTTAGGGTTAATTTAGTTAGTTTTTATTTTTATTTCTACTGTATACAGTTAGTTAGTGTTAGAATACAATTTTTATGAAAAACTGTCAGACAATTATATTAGCCGTTAAAATATGTATTTAATATATAAATCAGCCAATAACTTTCCCTCTACGAGGATAGTATGGCAAGAAGAAGCCAGTATTTGTACCAATAACCCACAGAAGAAAGATTATGATTGGATTGGTACTTCCATAACAATTTTTAGTTACATTTTTATGACATCTAATAAACGTGTATAGACTTTAGTATAAGAAATAGTGTAGAAAATTTTGAACAGCATTATGTATATACCAGTAAAAACCATACAGTTTTTCCTGTAAACTTCTCTTGTTATACCAAAATGATAAACAATTGCTCGATTTTTTCGCAACGCCAGGTTTGGCAAATCGATTGAAAGATGAAAAGAATTGGTTACAAAATCAGATCAAGTTACGTAATACCTATTGGTAAGTCCACTGTTGTAAAATCTTATATAATGGAGTAAAAACTAGATTTTTACCAAAAGAGCGAGTAGCATGTTTCAGTAGCTACTAGGTAACGAAAAATTCAGGTGCTTTTTTATGTTTTTGTTCGTGACTACACGAGTGTGAATTATCTGAAGTATTTTAAGTAAATATTGATTTAGTTTTTTGAGCTTTTATTACTTTTTACTACTAATTATCTCGTTATTTATTTATTTGAAGTAAAAATGTTGCATCGTAACAGGATTTTATTTGAAAATAGATACCAAGTGCAGAAGGTTCAGTTGAAAACCAGCGTCAGGCAACTCCTAGTTGTCTGGCATTTTGATGAACTGGACCTATTTGGCGCAGCCGCGGGGCATACAATGTTTTTGTTTTAAAATTAAGCTGTCTTTTATTTGCATCTACAATGTGTGTCTGTGTGTGTGCCAAATAAACTAGTTTTCTTTCTTTCTAAATGGCTTACTTAACATACATGTATGTATTTAGAAATATATAAGTATGTTTATCAGTTGTCTGGTTGCCATAGTACAGGCTCTGCCTAGTTTGGGATCGGATGACCGTGTGTGAGTTGTCCCAGGATATATTATTATTATTATTATTATATTATACATACATAGATATACATATACCTCTAAGTAGACTGGTACGTCCACCTTTGGTTGCTTTTTATTCTGGGAGACGTACTTAGTTTTTTATTAGGGTTCCGTACCCAAAGAGTGAAAACGGGAACCTTTTACTAAGACTGCAACTTCCGTCTGTCTGTCAGTCACCAGGCTCTATCTCATGAGAGCTAGACAGTTGAATTTTTCACAGATGATGTATTTCTGTTGCCGCTATAACAAAAAATAATAAAAATGAAATAAAATTAAAAATAAAAGGCAATCAAGGTTAACTTTTATTTTTAATTGTATTTCATTTTTGCACCACACAAGAAACATGTTTTTTTCGCCTTGTGGTACGGAACCTTTCGTGTGCAAGTCCAACTTGCACTTGGCCAGTTTTAATTAATGATCACCATCAACTATTTAGTGAAAGTCGAGAAGTATCCCATAAAAGCATATGTCCACAGTACGTAGTACTTATAAATCCCGATCACAAACTATCCGCGTTTCGCGTGTCATCTTGATCCGCTCAGCCGTTGAGGTGTGATATACAAATACTAAAACAAGACGACATTATTAAAAAAAACTAACACAAATTCTTGACTTTTGCTTCCTCTGTTCAAAACAGTGATGTCGAAATAAAATGACATAACGAACTTAAACTTGAGGACGTAGGTATTTATTTCTGACCACTTCTGGTTACTCTCAATAAAACATTATTATACAACTGTGTTGACCACAGATCATAGAACTGACGTACTGCCACCGACGGCAGTATCACTAAAAAAAATGAAGAACTGAAAATGCAGCAGTGGTGGATTTCATTAAAGGTATTGGACATGCCATAGTACGACCCCTGGTCTAAGCGGTCCCTGTCTGGCTGTCGAATGAATATAGTAAAAAAGTGTAAGAGAGATAAAACGATCATTGTTTCCTTTTACTAATATTCTGATGTACACATGTCACAGTTCTGTCGCCGAACTATGTATAAAGTGTTGTGGCGGCATAAATTCCGCCACAAAAGCAAAGAGCGAAATTAGTACGGCAACAAAAAGAACCGCAACGCCATCTATCCTGCATCGCGCAAGCGAAGTTCTCCATGTGATTATAACATATACAACAGTCCGAATATCAACTATCGGGCAGCTGCCCACCAGACACAACAACCGTCTGGTCAGAGGATCCTCTCTTTTTTATTGAGGTAGGTATGTGGGACTTTACTCACTGTTCCGCATACCTCTGCAATGTCATTGTGATCATGATTCCTTGTGTTGTGAATAAAGAATAGCGTTATTCTTCCAGTATAGCTCCGTCTCTCTCTCAGACTGGAACCACGATGTTTTGTAGACGTCATAGTAAATACCCAGTTTTATGTCTATGCTTAACCTGGTAGACTAAAGACTAGTCAAGTGACATTCTGTAAAAGGTAGCGCGGTGAAGGTGACTGTTAAAAAAACTTTTTTAGAAAAAAATACAACTGACTTCCAAATAAAAACTACTATAAACAAAAATAGAAGTCGGTTGTTCTGGTGTGGTTCTTTTTCTTTTTTGACACCGACTTTCAAAATTAAAGTTATTTTGTATATTTCAATGGTTTCTATATAGGTAATCGGTTGTATTATTTCATAAAAGTTTTTTATTTTTCAGTTTTTAGTGCTGGTTCCCTCCAAAAATTCCAACCAGTCTATATCTATTTAATTGTGTATCTCCGAATTTTTTCATCAGATTAAAAGAAATTTAAATGGGACTATTTCGAAATAAATCTCTTTCGAACAATAAAATAATTTTGTAAATTTGTTAATATATGAAATATACATAAAAAATATAAACACCCGAATTGGTAACCTCCTCCGTTTTTGTAGTCGGTTAAAAATGTCAAAAATGGATGGGAACGCTGTCCAAACGTCACGGGAACAATCTCCTTAAATTTTGGTATCTCAACGATCGCCATCGCCGACATGATGACACTTTGTATAGAATAGCGGCCGCCGAGGTATCTCTGTGCTCTGTGGCAAGTCACTAGAGCTAAGGTTATTATGTCAACGGTTTACATAACCTAATTGGTATTTTCACAAATTATTTTTGGATGTTTCACAGTTGAATGGCGTTCATCTGGTGGAGCGTTACAATTTAAATTTTGCTTCCTTAAGTGATTTTAAAATTCGGAACTGTATAGATTCGTTAGTTTTTTATTGCCATACAGTCAGTGGTGTTGCTGGGGAGTTTGTTGCACTAATTTTATGCCTTTGAACATTAGAATATATTATTGTTGATTGGCTACAGACTCCGGCAGGGAATTCCCAAAATCTTTAGTGTTTAATTTCGTGGTGTCGTCTTATGCAACTGTTGGCGATCAAAACTTGCGCAGTCTATTCCTTATACGTGTAGCAATACCCCTGGTAGGTCCTGGTCTATTCCGTTGTAAGTACAACGGAATAAAATACACTTTAAAAGCAGAAAACACTACATAGGGTGACACAATTGGCGGCTTATAAAGCATGTATTACCCGGTCCTTTTCATAGGTACCAATAATTTCAAGCACGTCATACCTGAATCAGAAGCCCAAGTCTAGCCAATTCAACCTTACTGACCAGCTTGAACAATTATTATTTTCCTAAACATTAATTATTATTTTCCCTTTAGCTCACGGATGCGACAAAATGCACGTTAGAAAATCCTCCTGATTAGTTTTATTTATGCCAAACAACAGTACATAAAGAAAGGTCAGGTAAGCACCTACTAACGTCTGCCTCATAATCATTATTATGATGATCGACGACATTCACATCATTACGCACATTTCTCGCATCTTCTACGATCCTGGTACCAGCGTGACGCAACAGTTTGTTATTTTAACCACTCAGGTTTTATACTCGTCGTTAACTGATGTTTGTTATCAATACATAGAATAAATTAATTAAGTAATGTTCAGTAATTTGGCCATTCGACAATGGATCATTAGTTAAAATTGAATTTCCGTGTGATTCGTATCCATGTTCAAAATGAGTCATTGAATCCTTTAATGTTAGAACTAGGCAGTGTGGTCTCAATTAAGGACCATCTGAATATATAATTTATTTGTTTTCATGACATTCTTATTATATGAATACTATACAGCTGTTTAATTCCCGGCAATAAACAGGTCATTGTTTGTCCATATATGCAAATCCACCCACCGCCCATCGGTATCGAGAACAGAGAACAAGCTACCAGTGATCAGGGCTCCAGAGAAGGGAACCTCTAAACAATAAGTACGAGCCCTGTCCAGAAGCCCCGCTTTTTTAATAAACCTCTTGGTTCAGTTGCGAGAGCCTCCTAAGGTGTTGGTTGAGAGTCGTTGCTATTAAGTCATTGGCTGAAACGACTATCGGCAACCTCGTCAGACAAGTCAAGATACTGGATTTTAAGCGAGTTAAAATAGGTAATATTTAGTGGGTAATACATCATCTACCTAGCCTTTTCCCAACTATATTAGGGTCAGCTTTCAGTCAAACCGGATTCAGCTGAATACCAGTATTTTACGTGGAGTGGCTGCCTACCAGACCTTTACAACCCATTAACTGGGTAACACGGTACTCCTTGGCAAGACTGGTGTCAGATTATCTGGCTTCTGACTATCCTTAACGTCTGCCAAAGTTCTACAAATGACAGCCGGGACCAACGGCTTAACGTGCTTTCCGAGGCACGGAGGAGACTCGGTATGTTAAGATGGTCACCCATCCACAGACCAACCAAGGTAAGCGTTGCTTAACCTTGAAGATCGACCCGTGCGGCTGTTATTATTTAGCCACGAGCTCCTCATTTAGAAGGTAATACAATAAAATAAACCAATAACTGGAAGCAGCCAATAATTTATTATCGATATAATTTAATCGAGTGAGGTACATCTCCGCATTCACCACCTTCCAACTCCCTTTCCGTCTCTCCCTACCCTATCTATATTTTCATTGTACGTACCTACTTCGTTCTAGCTGTAACTCTACGCCGTCTGGACCCGGACCGACCTCGGATGGGACTTACAAGACGCTGTGCCCGCAGTTGACTCTTGAAGCTAGGCTTGACCTGTGCCATGTATTATACAAGCATTAATAATTCTTATACTTGATGCCTAATCAATCAACTGAGCTTGCTTGACAAAATGCTTCTCCCAAAGAGGCACTGAGCACTCATACCTTAGAATAAAACCATGCGACTTTCTTTAGACGGTGACTTATACAAGAGCGTGAATATTAAACTAATTTTCTCTATAGTTTCGTACGGACAATCAAATCATGTTAAATTAATAGGTTACATTGTATGGCACAAAAAAGGAAGTTTGAAGTGCCACAATGAGCGCCATCTAGCAGTGAATAGCAACACTAATTATTCAGCGTCATCTGTTATCGAATAGAATAAACCAGTTTTCACATTTATTTTGTTACAAAATGAATATTTTACGATCTGTAGTACCTACTTAAAACACGCATGCACTAATTATTTTAATAAATTGATTATGTACAATCATTTTTATCTGTAAAATGTAAGCAACATTCTTTACAATCTAAGGAAGCTAGCTTTTTAAATAGTTTTACATTAAAATCATAGATGACGCTGTCTTAAAAATAGATTTTTACAGAAATAGCTGTCAAATAAAACCCAACAGTTTGTTAACAATTTTATTTTCGACTTCCACTTATATAAGCTATAAAGCTCTCAATGCTGTCGCTCTCATTTGACTGAGCCCTCTGAGGAAACGCTTCTCTGCTTTCGTCATTTATCATGACTTCATGCAATGCCAAAGTTCTCAGCAATTTATCCGCTTCAGTACCATCACCATCCTCTATTATTCTATCATTAATCATATTTGTTAAATTAATTTCGTCTATCATTCTATCATCTGGATTACTCACATTTGGCGTGTCAAGATCATCGGATCTTCTTGTGTGGAACCCCGCTTCCAAGAGTTTCTTTTTAGCTAGTTCTATGAATGTTGGTGACCTCAGTGTCTCACGGAGCCAGGATTTGATTTTATTTTTCTTGTCTTCTACTCTTGATTTGAATCTGGAACAGTTATTAAGTTAGTTTTGGAAGAAATATGGGAGAATTTGATAAGTTTCGCTCAAATCAAGTTCTCCATTATATGAAATCCCCTTTTAATATTCATAGATAATCATGGCTACGGCGACTATTATAAAGCTACTAGCTGTTGCCCGCGACTTCGTACGCGCATATCCCAAATTTGCCCGTTCCCGTAGGAATTTCGGGATTTCTCTTAGTGCGCCTTTACAGAGTGCAGAAAAGCTACATGCCAAATTTCAGCTTTCTACGACCAGTAGTTTCAGCTGTGCGTTGTATGTCAGTCACTCATTCATTCTGTAAAGGAATAATTGTATATATTAGGATAGACGATATTCCAGTATAAGCTGAGCACGCATCGCTTACCGTACTATGAGAGATCTACTGATATTGGACAAGTATATAGCTTGATGCATCGTCCATTCCAATAGGTAATATCCAGTACAAGCTGACCTAAAATTGCCTTTTCAAACAGAGAGAGATCGTCTTACACTGGGAATTTTTGGTTAACATAACGTTTTAGGTCCCTATACTTACTTCTGCAATTCCTTTTCTCGCAACCTCGCCTTCTGTATCTTGGGCAGCAGTTCAGACACGGTGTTCGCTTCATTATTCATGATGGTGTCTTCCACCCACTCCGTGATTTCTGACACCCTGCTGTAGACTCCAGGGGAGCGGGGGTCCCCGCACTGCTTGCCGCCGAAGGAGACTATGCCAAGTAGTACCCCATCGCGAACTGCTGGGCCGCCGGAATCGTGCTGCGAGTAGGAATGTTTATAAAGCTTTCTGTAATTGATGGTCGTCCCCATCAAGTCGTACCTTGCGTCACAGCATATTTCCAAAGCTTTATGACACCCTAGTACCTTTTGTTTATTGTGTGACCCTTTTCAACTCAAAAAATTCAAAGCAATTGTTTCAACTAAGCCATTTTACAGGCACTTTTGAATTTTCAGATCAGTCCTCTTCTGAACTAGGTAGTCGTAGCATTCTTAGTGTCAGTTTAGAAACCTTGCTTTAGATAGCTAGCTAACTAGCTAATATTCATCATTATGTCCAACAGCCCTGTCAAAAACCAAACAAATAAGAAATTAACAGGTATTTTCACTTACATTGCAAGCGTCTTTCCCACCGGTAGCATATCCGGCACACAGCATCCGAGGCGTAATATAGAACCGGTACGACTTCTGGCAGTCGTCCAGCCGCATCACCGGGACCGGAACGAACCGCAACCGATCCGGGATGTGCCCAAAACCGGACTCCTGTTTACAAATGAAAACATGAGTCATAATTCGCCTTACTGCTTACTTAAAGCAACATAAACACCCTTCGAATATACGCTAGCAAGCAAAATGTATGAAGGCAGCGCTGATTTTTTGAGTAGGAGCTAAGCCAGTGAAGCACCGATGTATTTAACTTTACACTGCTAGCCTAGAAGCAATTATGATGAAATCAGCTTTGAAATCCTTCAAATATTTTCGAAGGCTAATTTTATTGGAATCAACTGGGCTCTTGGCGTAATTATCATCTACCTTGTTTCTCCACAGGGTATTACTAGGTACTATAACTGAATACACCTAAACACCATTTTTGAACTTGGAGCTACTGACTATCTGATCTTCACAATTCAGTTACTGGATAACATTATTTGTCAAAAAAAAATTATCTAGCATAATTTTAAAATATCAAGAATCTTTATCTAGTGATTAAGACATAGGACTTTCTACCCCGTTAACCCGTTTTCCCAAAATTTCCGACTTAGTAGTCAAGTTAGTATATCCAAAATATTATTATTATCTGCCAAGTCAATGTCACTCACATCTGTACTCCCCCATCCCGTGACGATGAGAATATCGTTCTCCTTCATCTGGTAATCCTTGGAGGGCAGGTTCAGAACGGCAATATTCCTTCCTATCGGCATGGGCCGGTCGAGACGCAGTAGCGAGTAGTCAAAGTCTGCGTTGCCGGGCACGTACTTGTGGGGGAAGAATACCTATAAATGTAGAAAGGGTTCTTGAAATCCGTGCTGCCTATTCTGCTCTCGGGTGTCTAGGTATGTATGTGGGTTGCTGTTGTGCAATTTAGCAATGGTAACCTGTTGTAATTTGTTATGTTGTCTGTTTTGATTGGTATAGAGTAAGTTTTACTAACCATTTTGTGTCTTAGGTGCTCGATTAAAGAGAAAATCTATTGTATGATCATGTTAAATAATTTGATGCAGGTCACGGCTCTCCGCTAGATATAGACAACAGTGATCGTCATCGTTCAAGCAAAAACATATTTCTGGTTAGATGATTTATGATTTCCTACATAATTTCTGTCTTTGTGGGAGGTTGCGTTACCTGATATGTGTTGCCCTAAACCACTTTACTAGAAAATGTTACCCATGTTAATGATTCTTTGAGTGTGTGCATTGAGTCCATTTGATGCGGATATTAAATACACAACGATTATCTATATTTCTTCCTTGACTTAAGCAAAGATTTAAGACGCACCTTATTCACCCTCGCCTGGTAACCTCCTCGGTTATGGAACGAGCTCCCAGCTCTGATGATGAACGGCTGTAGTTTCTTCTTGTCACCATCAAAAGCTCTGCAAATTAACGCATTATAAAATCACACTACATACAATTCCAATAAATGTCATAAAGTTCACGACACCAACTTCTACAGTTATGAAAATCTATATTTGAAATTGTGACAACCATATCATGCGTAATTGAAACTCCGTAATATATAATAAATGTAATAAAGTGTAAAGAACATTTTAATAAAGAGAAGTAGAATATTCTTAATTGTACCCCAAAATAGTTACACAACTGTTATACAAAAAATCCTTATTATATGGGTCTATCTTTATCTGTATCTATTTTTCTTGTACCAAACTATTGGATTAGTTAAATGAAATTTAGCCTTCGTTTGACGTTAGTTATTACCTAGGGTTTTGGTTCTTCTATGCTACTTACGCTTCCAAGCAATGACCCGCCGTGAGCACCCACTGTTCATCGACAATGGATCCTCCACACCAATGCTTTGCGTTTCTGGATATAGCCACGTTGTATGGGTACATGCTGACAGTGGTCTCCATACCACCCACGATACGGCGCACCGCAAATGATCGGAAGGCCCATGCTATGTTACGGTCGTCATGGTTCTCGGGAAATACTACGAGAATAGAACATGTAAAGATTTCAAACCTGATGAAGATTAAGGTTGGTTGATATATATATGATAGTTTTAAATGTATAGTAATATTTCCACACTAGCAAAGTATCTATGATAGGTACTGCTTTAAATTCTACAATGCTTTAAATAATACAATTCTTTAAATTCTAGATTCTACAATTTTGTTCTTTGAGAAATAAAATTTCTTTAACCTTTTGAGCGCCATCGTCACGTATACATGACAAACAAGCGCGTGCCCTGTACGCCAAACGTCACATATTTGTGACAAAAAGTACGGCGAATTTGTGGCTTGGCGTCGGGGGCACGCCGATGCGTTTATACTCTGGCTTTCAAAAGACTTTGGCTGGCCTGTTGGTCTAGTGGTTAGTGACCCTGACTGCTAAACCGGAGGTCGTGGGTTCGATTCCCACACAGGACAAATCTTTGTGTGATGAGCATGATCATTTGTTCTGTGTCTGGGTGTAATTTGTCTATAATATGTATGTATTTAGAAATATATAAGTATGTTTATCAGTTGTCTGGTTGCCATAGCACAGGCTCTGCCTAGTTTGGGATCGGATGACCGTGTGTGAGTTGGCCCAAGATATTAAAAAAAAAAAAAAAAAAAAGGTTAAACCGAATGTCATTCTATTCTAGTACTCCTTGGCTACTTAGACAACTGGATAAAAGAAAAACCGACCTAACTCAAGCATTCGATTGAATTGAACACTATCATTTGCAGTGTTCAAATGAAATTCGTATTCATCCATCAAATTTCAAAACAAAGTATTCATGCGCATGTTTATCTCTTCAAATGTATAATGTATAAATTGCTTGTATTTCTTTTTACTACAAAATTAAATTTCAAAATTGTTTTTTTACTGCTGGCTTTTCTTTTCATTTTCACACCTTATTTGAAATGTAATAAGCCTATGAACAAACCTTTAAAGTCAGCCCTCTCCTCGCGGGCCACTTTGAACCTCGTAGACGTTTCATCATTTCTAAACTTATACTTCTCTTCGAGAAGGGCTTTTATATCTTCTTCATTTTCTTCTTCTTTCTTTCTTAGAATACTCTTTTTAATATCAAATTGTGGATGTCTTTCATAAATGTTGATACCGTCTTCATCTTCATTTAGAGTAAATACCTTATCATCTTCTGAAGATAGATCTGTAGCTTCTGTACTAAGCACATTGTTCACAACTATTGAAATAAAGACAGTTTTAATTATGTCTGCGTTAATGTTTCTAATCATTTTGGTTTCATCTTAAATTTTTAATCCAAGTTTCTGATTTCCATTTGTAATGAGTTTCTGTGAACTTCGATAACATGTTTTATGTTCGCATTTTATGACTGCGTCGTCGTAAAGGCAGATGGGTTTTCTAAGGAAATTATGATTTTTCTCTTTGTGTTTCAGAATTTTGGTTGTTTCAGTTCTTTTAGAACTGTACCGAGCCTTGCATTAACATTTCTTTTTCTTGCACTCTTTGAAGATCTTCTCGGTATTTACGTATCGTAGGTTTGTTTGAAATCACTTATAAAAATAAGTTTCGGTCAAGAAATAATCGTAAACTAATATGGAAAGTCGTACAATATCCAGTAAAACCTGAATATTCAATCAAACATTTAACGAAAAGAAGTAAAAAAGTTATTTTAAATAAAAGTGAACAGATGTTATTTTTCTTCCATACTATATTGATGTTAAAAAGTTAGTGGTTTGTCTTGGTATTTTATGTATTTGATTCCATAGATTCTCAGTGTAATTTATGGTGTTCTATGACCAAATACATGTGCCTAATATTCTTCTTTAAATAATTCCTGCCAGTTTTTTTTGCTTTTTTTGCTAATCAATAATCATCATCTGCCTAGTCTTTTCCCAATTATATTGGGGTCGGCTTCCAGTCAAACCGGATCTGCTGAATACCAGTAATCAATAATATAATAATAATATAATATATCTTGGGACAACTCACACACGGTCATTCGATCCCATACTAGGCAGAGCCTGTGCTATGGCAGCCAGACAACTGATAAACATACTTATATATTTCTAAATACATACATATTATAGACAAATTACACCCAGACACAAAACAAATGATCATGCTCATCACACAAAGATTTGTCCTGGGTGGGAATCGAACCCACGACCTCCGGCTTAGCAGTCAGGGTCACTAACCACTCGACCAACAGGCTAATACTATAATCAATAACATTATAAAAAGCCTATCCTCTTTTCTCTGGATCCAATTTTAGAGTCTATACAAACGAAGTCGTGGACAAAGGCTAGCTTGTATTTTGATGACGTATAATTGCCATCATGATTCCGTGGTGAGATGGAGACGAACCTAAACAAGACGTAAAACAATTTCCTTTTTTACAAATGAAACGTCATAGTAGGGGTACTTTTCTGAAAGTATTATTATTTCTGATCGGCTCGCGTTTGTCCACAATGTCACCCGATGCTATGAAGCTATGAAGCTATGAAGAGGTCGACAATGGAGCACGTTTACCTAGGAATAAGCTATTCACTCTTGACTTAAGAATTGTAGCTATCAGGAAACACAGACTCCGGCAAGGAATTCATCTTATTAGCAATACGTAATCTTCTGTAAGTAATCTGAAAACAACCTCCAGTCTTTTCTCGTCGTATAATCTGACCTTGGGCAATCAGCTTCGCTACAAATCTTGCTAGGTGACAAATCTAATGGAAGGATTGCACCAGTAGAATTTAATTCAGTACAGTTTCTTTTTTGTGTTTTTATTTTCTGTTTAATTAATGGTTATTAAGATTATCTGTAAATATGTGAGTACCATTTACCTAATTTTTTTTAGAAAATGAATAAGTTAACCTCTGCTGGTAATACTTTGTTCTTATAAGTAGCATACTTTGGGTGTATCGTCCTCACATAATATTAAATTAATTTTTGTATACCAAATTTTGTAAATCATTATTTGAAAAGAGTAACTATGGAGTTTCTTGTCCGTTCTTCTCCATAAGAATCTACCTTTCCGAATGGACAGTAGAGTCACTTTATTAATGTAATATTATTATTTTACTGAACTGTAAATGCTGACGTTCAAAAGTGCCGTTTAATGGCCTAATTGAAATAAACGTTTTGACTTTTGACTTTTTTAGCTTTATGTATTACTTTCATATTTCTATTTTCATCGTAGAAAGTTATAAAGAATTCAATCAAGGTACAAACTACGTTAACGTTTGAGTACACGGCCTAAATCAATGACAATACATAGTTTATTTATTTCGAGTCGTTACTATTTTAGGACCTGGCGTGTATATTGTTAAAGGAGGTATTGATTTATTTGACGTGATACAAGGTCCCGTGTCGTATGGACGGTCTTGAACTTCGTTAAAGGCAACGGATCTTGCTGGTGGCCAAAGGAATTAAAAAAACACATATATAATTATAATATCCCTATGTTTTGTCAAGTTTTGTACACCAATTTTATTTTATTTTAAAATTTGCCTTCACCACGGAAGCCAATTTTCGTCATTGTCATTTTAATCGTCATTAGCCTATGTTTCAACAGATGAAGTTGATATAGA
This sequence comes from Mamestra configurata, assembly GCA_002192655.3. Taxonomy (NCBI): domain Eukaryota; kingdom Metazoa; phylum Arthropoda; class Insecta; order Lepidoptera; family Noctuidae; genus Mamestra; species Mamestra configurata. The sequence continues at coordinate 230,244 of NDFZ01005131.1, forward strand.
ATTCTTAATTTGCAATTACAATTATTTTCCTTCAACTTTTTTTAGTTTTTCAGAGGACGCAAAATATTGTAAAACTTATATTTGAAAACAGTAACTATGGAGTTTCTTGTCCGTTCTTCTCCATTAGAATCTACTTTTTGCGAATGGACAACTACAGTCATTAATATTTTAATTTCAAAATGTAAATTTGACGTTCAAAAGTGCCTTTTAATGGTCTAGTTGAAATAAATGAATTATCTTTGACTTTGACTTTGAACTGTCATTTAGTTTTGTAGTAATTTTAAAATCTTTTAAACTAGAGGTAAAGACTAATGTGTGTGTAAAAAAGAAACCACCAGTCTGGGTTTTTGCCTAGCCAACAATGTAACTAAGTACCAGTGTTTTATCTGCCTATCTGACCTTCATACCCAGTAACTGAGTAAAATGATATCCCTTGGTACGAATATTATCAGATTTTCTGGCTAAAAATCTACCAATAACAGCCGAGACCAACGGCTTAACGTGTTTTTCGAGGCACGGAGGAGTTTCGGTATGTAATGGGTTGTCCCATCTACAGACCGACCTCCGCAAGCGTTAATTAATTCTGTAGATCAACTTGTGCTGCTATATTGACTTAGCCACGAGAAAACAATACCTTATAAATTAAATCATCACTGGTGGAGAAAAACTTGCGCTTTAGGTGACCCTTTTTTTATTAAGGATGGGAAATCATCAAATGACTTCTTCCGCTCCGGGTGGAGACTCTTACTGACTAAAACTCATCCGTGATCCTTCCAAAGCCCTCTTTCCTCGCTCCAGGGCCGCTGTGATTCTTTCGAACAAATTCCGCAACCCTGGCAGGCTCTGGCCCTAGCAGGCCCCTTCTTCAATGCTGACATCTCTTTGAGGCGCGCGTCAAACACAACGCGCCATCGACCCGGGTCAGCCGCCAGCGAGCCACCCAACACTCGCCGTCTGCAGGCCCGCGCCTACGGTGGCCGGGGATCGCCCTGCGACTCCCGACACCCGGGGCGTCTTCTTATGTAGCGGCGGTTAGGGCGAAGGCCTTGTCTCTCCCTCGCGCGGCTCGCCTGCCCCTTTGCTAGCATTACTGCTTCACAGAAGGAGGTGACCGCTTCCCAAGCCTCCTCGCTCCGAACCATGGATTCAACCAGGGCCGGACGCGAGAGGTCGCCGCGGCTGATCGCATCGACGAGGACATGGCGGTGCTCCGCCCAAGCAGGGCAGACCTCCACCGTATGCTCCACCGTGTCCTCCGGGCGATCCTCACAGTGCTGACACCCGGGCGTGTCCTCCCGCTTAATCCGAAACAGGTACCTCCCGAAACAGCCGTGTCCGGTAAGTACCTGCGTCAGGCGGAAGGTGAAGACGTCGTGGCGCCTCTCCAGCCACTCCTCAAAGAGGGGCCTTACCGCCACTTTAGGTGACCCACTTCATAATTAAATTATGAATGTCAGGTTTGCGCTGCACAAAACACTACTTGGCAACATTATGCACGAGTGGTTGTAAAAGTTTACAGCCCACACACATGTTTAACCAGCTATTACATTGTGCTCTCCTAGTACCTACAACTATTTTACATGGAAAATAGTGCGGTTTTATTTTGCAAAAACTCCATGTTGCAGAAAAAAGGTCATATTATGATTTAGGGAAAAACTATGTGATTTCACCATAAACTTGAAATGTCACGTTTGTTTATTATGTTATTTTTAGATTGATATGTTTCTAATATTCACAACACCTACATTAAGTAGATTATCAATAATTCTATGACAAACCTCATCGCTCTTGTGGTAGCCTTATCTTTTCTTATTAACGAAATACACATATTGTATGACTGTAAGTATCTACTCGTATGGCAAATATTTTACGCGCTTTCAGATTTTTTAGAACCTCATCCCAAAACCTCTGTAGCAAATTGCGACAGAGTTTGTTAGTATGTACTATGTACGTGCGCATAAATGCTAGCTTGAGCCGACGTCTAACTTTTCTAAGAGTTCGGTAGTCAACATGGAACCCTTATAGTTTCGCCATGTCCGTCTGCCTCTCTGTCTGTCCGTCCGCGGTTTGGTTCAGAGATGCTTAGCGCTAGAAAGTTGAAATATGGTATGGATACATATTAATCATGTCGTCAAAGTGGTAGAACATTTTAATTTATCGTCAACCTCATGGTGGGATATGTCGTTTGAAAATATTAAGGGTTTTCCAAAGCTATTTTTCCATCCGAGGATCCGTTTGCGAAATATTAAGCTTTAAAGTGCTAATTTTTGTTTGAGTCAAGTGGCATCTGGCCGGTTTTTTTACTTTACCATTCCTCATGACTTGCATTTAAGTATCTTTCAGTACCTAGGTGTGAAAAGTAGAGTATGCTCCTCGGACAGCCTTGGGCTTGCTTCTATTTAGACACTGTTTTATCCCTTCTTTACATATTGCATTATCTACTCACTCATTTATCTTTTACTTTAGCTAAGATACTAAGGAACAAGTTCTTCACGTCCAACCTTGTCTACCTATTGAGCATTTGCCTAATTCTTCGCCAAATTGATGTCTTTCCTTTCCTTGAGTCCAGAAAATGGAATTTACTTTGTTTAATTTTAGAGGTAAGTCCATTATTATACTGTTCCGTTGACTTCTGTCTACCGAGGGTGTGGTATGGAATAAACTAACACATACCAGGGAAGCATGATACGAAAGGAAGTAGCCCTTAAACATCAGTGGGTTGGAACTAGAACTAGAACAAGTTGGAAGCTCCCGCTGGTGAAGTGATGTGGACAAATATAAGCTAAAAGACTGATTTAAAAACGGATCATCGTTATAAGACAAGATCGCTTGCCAAAGAAGAATTCATCCTCCATCACATATGTCTTCCTTTCTCAGGAATGCACTCATGATGAGCCAATAGCCTGGTGTCACGTTAATAATTTCGTTTCAGGTACCAACAACAATAATATTGCTAGAAGGATTCCTATACTACCTATGGAAGCCCATTCAAGACTACTTACTCTATAACGCTGATAGTATCCTGGTAAACTTAGCTGAGGAGAGAGGTCTGGAGTGGTTGGTCTGCCACATGTGTTGTGGTCAAAGTAATTGCACAACCATTTTTGCTGCCCTGGTACTTAAGTTTTTGAGTTTCGTCGTTTTGTTTTCTGTCTGTGCGTATTTGAAGTAGTAGTAATACTTTTACTGTCTTAGATTTATTTTTTAATTATACAAGTCAATCAGTTAAAAACATGAATAATACTATTTGTGTAGTTTTTTTTTTACCGTGGCTGGCCTAGGAAGAGGTGGCGAGGCGTCCTGGACGCCTACTGGAAGTGCTGCTTCGAGGTGGCTCAGAATACCTAGAAGGATTTTGATTAGGTCTTGGACTGAATAACAAAATATGACAGTATCTATAGAGTTTCACAAAAGCTGGCATTTTCACATAGAAAAAGAATTAAAAAAAAGCCTTTTATTTCCTAATGACTGTTACACTAAAATTTAAACAAATAATCTATAATTAATTCACAAGGTTGCACTTATGTATATTTTTTTGTAGATTTTTTTTTGTTTTTTTGTTGTTAGATAAAAGAAGTTAGCAACTTAACAGTACATGATACTTATTGATTTATGTTGTTAGGAACCTCTCTCAGGTAATGGCCTCTTCCAAGGATTGCCATTTCTCACGATCTTGGGCTATTTGCTCCCATTGTGGTCCACGCGTTTTTCTAATATCATCCTCCCAGCGCGCGTAGGGACTACGTTTAACGTCTGACGTTTGCCTGGTGGTTCCCTCCCTGATGTTACCGTTTTGGCCCATCGAAGATGAAAGACAACATCTTTGAGTCACGCTAGATGTCCGGCTCATTTCCATTTTAATTTTTGTGCTGGGTTTTCGCTCTTATATCTGTGCGCTTTAATTTTTGTACCCTATTAATGTTCATCATGCTACACTCCATACCCCATTGACATGTAATTATGATTTTTGTTCTGTTTGTGAACTTCGAGGCTTGGCATGCATACGTTACATGGGATATGGCACGAATCCATTACCTTGTTTTTTCGCTTTCTCATAAATAGGATTACAAACATTCATGCCGAGGTACTGAAATCAGGAAGCCAATGTTTCTAAAGGAGCCTGATTGCACAGTTTTGATATTTTCACTCATTAGTGCCATTGAATACATTATTTAAAACAGTCTAAAGCTGAATAATTTCCCTCTTCAAAGGGTGATTCATTCCGTATCCAACGGACTGACTAATTTCGCGCCATTTGTACTAAGAGAAATGAAATAGGGAGAGAAATGAATGTACTCAGCAGGCTATTGTTTGTTTTCCGAAGGGTTGATTAAAATATAGGATGTACCAACTGTAAAATTGAGACGGACTTAGGACTACATATATCCGCTTTTTCCCGCTACTTCACTCTTCTGGCTTATCCTACTAGGCTGACCTGCAGGCCACACGTGGTCTGCAGTTTGGCTAGGCCTTCCTGTAGACCACGTGTGGCCTGTTAAGCATTTCCATATGGCCGTGTTGCCTAGCTCATTATTGGTGGACAAAGCGTATCAGTAGCGGAGGGCCTATTAGCACGAATATTTTTGACGTATAGTAATGTAACGTCAAATTTTACTTTAACTATAATACTCGTATCGCACATAATATTTATTTTAATAGGATACTATGTATAATGTGTGTCTCGCATAAAATTAAACCAAAATACTATGGGGTTGTCGTTTTTATATTCAAAATTCACTGACGTTAACGATGCTGTACTGCCGGTCGATTCTGTAAACATGTCGAAGTGAAGGCTTGGGTGAAGTGATCACGAGGTAAACTGTCAATCCATATAATCAAGATGTCACGTGATCACGGAGTGAGCTGTCATTCCATCTTGATTATATAATAGCCTGGCTTGATTATATAATAGCTGGGAAGAAGAAATAGTGCAACTAAATCTTAGTTGCGCCACTTCTTCTTCCCAGCTAAAACACTAGGAAGTGGTGGCGGGCCGTTGGAGGGGACTGCCTTTATTAATTTTCAGCAAAATATGATGATTCTGATTGCCTTTTACAAACAATTTTACTTTTTTATGCCGTTAAGACGTGAAGAGGTAACAAACAGACAAACATCTAAACTTTCTCAATATTAAGTAGGGATTACCCTTACATTACATTGTTTATTTAACGTAGGCGGTCTTAATTAACGCCTAAAGCAAATTGTAATTTAATATCACGATAAGTACCGAGTTTATTGGTTAGCATTTAATAAATGGAGATAGGATGTGTATCGTAGGAAGCTATGTACCAGGCCACCATAAAAGGGTGGTAGTGTAGCGGAAATTGGCTCAGTAACGCGACACTGGGTGGGCCCTTGTCAATTAGTATTATGAGCGATATTGACTTTATAAACAACACCCGTTTAGCTGTTTTGGTCTCCTGTTCCCCGATTCAGAAGTTTTTGATAACGGAGCGAGTTGGTTTCAAAATAAATCCTGTTGGGTGGTCAACCTAAATCTAGCAGATATATCACACAGCGACAACATTTGATTTTATTGATGCCATGTTTTCAATCAACGAGGACAAAAATTAAGCAAAATGTAGCAAAACTCACGTATAACCTGTGTGGATTAAATAATGGTAAAAAAAACAAGAACCGGCCAACTGTGAGTCCAATTCACGCACTATGGGTTTGAACGTTTTTTTTTTAATGACTTCAACCACATCCTTTTTAGATTGTCATGTTAGTAATAAAAAAAATAAAAAATTGTTTTGTTTTGAGAATTTCGTTTTTAAATTGTATTTAAAAACTTTTCTTTTGTTTTCAATTTCTTTTCTAATTGTATTTAAAAACGAAATCAAAACTAAATACTGAAAAGGGGTACTCATTATTATGAACAACTTTCACTAGGAATGGGACAAAAACCGAAGCGAAATAAAAAATCTGCTGTTCAGTACATTTTGACGAATTGTGCGCACAGAAATGTATGGGGCAGTCGACATTTTTTTCGCGATTTCAGTGTTGGTCTTGAAGTAAAAGTTGTGCATAATGATGAATACTATTGTACTCATCATTATGCACCCCTTTTAATTAAGGTATTGCGTTTATACTGTTACACTTTGTATTGCCTCCGAGGCATTATTTAATTTTCATATATTTTCTTAAATAACTTCAAACGCGATAAGCGAACGTTTTTGGATCACAAATTCATATAATGTTACCAAAATACTGAATCGGTCTTGTAGACAGGCGGTCAGATAGATGCACGAGCGATCAATGGTTCCGGTTTTTTTCATGCGGACGTTCGGAACCCTAAACGGACCTTTTATTACCCACCATCGCAAAGAAACAACTCCGTGTAAACCAAACACAATTAAACTCAACAACCAGACAGCTTATTAAAGTAAAATTATTTATTTAAAGCTTACTTTATCTTTAGATCTTCATTCAGCACGGAGGGTGGGTCTCGGTGGTTCAGAGTATTACAGGCTAGTCTTTAAAGCAACAGGTTGCAGGTTCCTAAACTGGCATGGACCGATACGAGTTTTGTATTATCAAAATTGTCATTGTTTTAAGATTACATAAGCCTCCTGGTTCCAAAATTGTATGTATCCTGCCAGGGTTGTGAAATTTGTTCGAGAGAGTCACCGCGGCCCTGGAACGCAAAGAGCGTTTGAAGGAATACGGATGGGTTTTAGCCAGTAAGAGTCCGTTGACGTTGCGGAATTTGTTCGAAAGTGTCAACGCGGCCCTGAAACGCAAAGGGCTATAGAAGGAACACGGATGGGTTTTAGTCAGTAAGTCTGACACGCCCTTCCGCTCCACCCAGAGCGGAAGAAGTCATTTGATGATTTCCTATCCTTAAAAAAAAAAACAAGAATGATTCTGTTGACACTTCCTTCCACTCCGCCCAGAGCGGAAGGAGTCATTTGATGACTACCAATGCTTAAAAAAAAGACCTTGTTTGTATACGTTAGTGTTAAGATGCTTTTACACGGAAAATTGATCAATTTTAAGCAATACTGATTGATTTTGACGTCACGACATTCAAGCGATTTATGGCGACGCGCGACGGCAGCAAGCGTCCATTTGGCGATATGTTTTGCAATGACAACATTGAGCGATATGGAACAACGGATAGGAGGAAACTAGGCAATGCACGAGTTAATTTGTTGATAAAAAAACAACACATAGAGAGCCCGATATGGACCTATTAGAAACAATATTATTTATTTCCTGCACAGTGTCCCACTATTTACTTCAGATTGATCCATACGTGTTGCCGAGCAATAATTGCTCAAAAATTGCCCGTGTAAACGCACCATTATTTAAATATGTTTTATTCTTTCTCACAAAGTGGTTACTTAAGCATGATTGCAAGTCGCCTGGACTGTGTTTATGTGGGTCGCTGTTGTGCAATTAATCATGGTTTGTCGCAGCACTAATCCGCCATTATTTGTTGTGATGTTTATTTTATTAGTGTTTCAACGAGAAAGTCCAAGTAGAAAGAATATCGATGTGATGAAACCATTTTTATAAGAAATTATTTTTGCCATTATCTAATTTAAAGACGAGTAACAGAGAGTCATCTACCTCGCCTTTACCAACTTTATTGGGATTGGCTTCCAGTCAAACCGGATTAAGCTAAATACCGGTATTTTATGTGGAGTGGCTGCCTACCAGACCTCCACACCCATTAACTGGGTAACACGGTAGTTCTTGGCAAGACTGGTGTCAGATTTACTGGATTTCCGATTATCCGTAACGACTGCCAAAGATCTACAAATGACAGCCGGGACCAACGGCTGTTAAGATAGTCACCCATCCACAAACCAACGTTGGCAAGCGTTGCTTAACCTTGATCGACCCATACGGCTGTTATTCTTAAACCACGAGCTACACACCCTTCAACAGAGAGTGCTTAATTTATTATCCCTAGAATATCTCCCTGCGGTCACCACTTTATCTTTACTTATGTTGGTGCCGGCTTCCAGTTTCGCTGTATGCAGCTGAATACCAGTATTTAACATGGAGTGTTCACTACCCAGTAACACGATACCCCTTGGCAAGACTGGTGTCTGATTTTCTGGCTTCTGGTAAACCGTAATGAATCTCAAAGACCTACAAATGGCAACCGGGGCCCATCGCGTGCTTTTCGAATGAAGTCGCAGTATGTTAAGGTGGTCACCCATCCACAGACCGACCTCGGCAAGCATTGCTTACCCTTGAAGATCGATCCATGCGGCTGTTATTATTTAACCACGAGATCCTTTTTTTTCTCGTCGGCTTCGCTTGATCAACCCCTACAAATAAACAATTATACCTTAAGATTACTCGGACCGGACCCCGGCAGAGTTAATAACCCGACCCTGCAGCAGACACGACAAATTAAAAAGTAAATCGATCTCGTCAATCAAACGACTTTCTAAAACAACACATCAAACCTATATGGGTCAGATTCGAAAAACAACGTCACAAATTCACCCAACACCACCCTTTTCACATCGACTTAGAGTTCGATTTTGCACGGGGGACGGTAAATGGTGTTTGTTCCCTCAGCATCCAACATAATGCGACAAAGATAGGTCGCCTCTATCTGCGAGATAATTGTGTAAGTGTGAGTGACTATTTATATTGGACGGATAATAGAAGCTTTTGCTGCGAGCGTCGGGTTGCTGGCGTAAAAATGTTACTGACTTTTTGGGAAAAATAGATTGTTGTTTCGCGTTAAATATCTTGACGGGTTCGTTTTGTTTGAGGGTTGCAAGAGCGACTGCTGAGCGTGGGGTTTTGAGATCGGTGATTTGGTCGAGAAAACTTGTAGTTTGCTTGCACTGTCTGGACAGGTCCACTCAAATCTGTGTGATACTTACTCAAAAGACCACCTCAGACGATTAACCTACATGGTTCTCATATGATTTGACTAGACTCTAAGTTTGTCTCGGTGATTCCTCTCAGGGTAGTCAGCTAGGAAACACCAGCATCTATTTTTAAAATAACCAAAAAAGATTGACGTGTAAAAGTGTTACGTTTAACCTACTTACAAAATAAACACAATGGCTCATTTAGAAAAACAGGTTTTAGTAACAACCTGAAAACCGGGCTTCGAACTGCTGCTGAAATATTCTACTGACAGGTCCAAATATTTGTGCCTGGATGAAAAAGAGTTTAGAGACATTGAAAGCAATTTAATATTTTCCATAGAAAGTGAAAAATATTTTTCTCTTTTCCTTGAATTTACTAGCTTCTGCCAGCGGCCCGCGTGATCGTTGGAAATTATCCCAAGGGTATAACATACCTCCGTGACGGAAAGTATCTTATTAATATCTCCTGTACCGAAACATGCTCTTGTCGTACCTTTTTTTTTTTTTTTATGTCGGGGGGAAATCCTCATGGAAATCCTCCACCCTGGGGCGGGTGGAGGGGTCTGTCAGACTCTTACTGACTAAGACCACCCCGGTGTTCCATCTCCCACCTACGCCGGGGATCGCGGGAACGTATGCGACTTTCGCAATCCCCGGCTGCATGCTCTTGTCGTACCTATGCCAAGTTGCATCCAAGTCCATCCTGCCGTTAATAAGTGAAGAGAGTCCAGTGTTACTTTTACATTAATTAATATTAATACTATTTACAGGTGAATTTTAAAAGTGTGCGTGGATGACTAAATCCGAAACCACGAGTAATATCGAAAAACACTGAAAGGAGTCTCGAGCCCGATTTTGATATAAACTAAAACTGCTTCATTGGATTTTTGAAAAATCCCCTCACCCTGATATTTTATTTTTTGTGAATCATAAATATTATGTTAAAAATGAGCGCTTTTCTTTAGTTTGCCATGCATGATTATTTCCCAGAATTTGATTCTTATCAGCGACACTTTTGGATGGTGTAATAATACAGTGTGTTTTTTTTCAAAATCAACGGGGTGATTCCAGGCTAGGAATACCGATTTTTCAAAAATCTAATATTACAGATTTAGTTTTCATCAAAATCGGGTTCGAAACTCCTTTCAGTGTTTTTCGATATTCCTCATAGTTTCGGATTTGGCCATCCACGAACCCTTTAAAAAATCATTCTGTATAATATAGATGATCAGTACCTAATCAACATTTTGTTCCTATTCTGTGCCACCTAAATATGAAACAGTCACCACAATCTGCGAAACCTGAACCACATGTAGTTTTTTTATTGTCTAATATATAAACTTCTCGTGTCACAATGTTAGTTACCATAGTCCTTCGACACGGCCTGACCTATTTTTATGAAATTTTAGATGCATGTAGTAGGTCTGAGAATCGGCTTTTTTTTTTTCATACCCCTAAGTGATAAGGGTTGTCCACCCCTAAGATTTATAATTTTTTGACAATTTTTTTTTTACCCTAAATTTTTACTCTTCTATCACCAACCCCTATTTTTTAATAGTCATTTTAGTAATTTAATCATTTTTCATCCCGCTCAATAACTGATCAACTACCACTCGATCAGTTATTCTTGACTATTTATTAGAAATTTAAATGGAATTGAAAAAATATATTAGTGTTGGGAAGCCTATTTATTGATGGAGGCTTTAGGCTATATGACATCACGCTACGGCCAATAGGAGCTGAGCATTCATGAAAAATGTGACGCAGACGAAGTTGCGTGGGTCAGCTAGTATATGTATATATATATTAACGTACCTATAAGTAATAATTTCATATAGTTGTTTTAACTATAGTAGTATCAAGTCACTACCCTACTTAAGTTCTTCACTAAAGTGTTGGTAATGAATGAATATTTGACGTAGCCAGTCGGCTCACAGTGGCAACACCGGGTAAACTGTTGCTGGGCGGCGAGTGGCTCCCGCCCACCGCGAGAACTTGGGGGAAATGTATAGAGCTGTTGTACGTGCGAGATTTTATTTGAGCTAGAAAGTTGTGGACGTGTCAGTTTATTTTAGATGAATGACTTTTAATTGGTTCCGTGAAAAACAGGATGGAAATGAGGAAATTAATGGGGATTTTTTTGAAAGAAAATATTACAACAAAATAAAACTGACTAAAATCCAACAGTTCCTACCCGCTACCATGAGTCGGCGGGCCAGGACATAATTAATTTGAGATCAACATAGCATGTCTCTTTCTTCTATACATCATCTCCATTTGTCGTCATCTCAATCGTCACTTCCTTTCTAACCATGTCATATATCATGCAATCACCTTTTTTTTTAATAGTATCCTTTAGAAGAATTTCCAGTACCTACCTGCTCACAGAAGTTGCAGGATGAAACTTTGCCTAACAATTAAAACTAACGACTAGAATACCTACCTACTTTCTTCAAGTAGCCAGCTGCCTACAAAAATAACATAACCTTGGTACTAACATCTCTATAAACACCTAGACCACCCTAACTAACCAACAGGCGACAGTGTGCCCCCGACCGTGCGATCGCTAACACGCGTACCAGGACGCCAGCAAGCGCGGGAGATGCACAGGTACGAAATATTATTTATTCCTAACACACAAACAAACATTCTCACCTGGGATGTTTACTTAGCACTTTAATCTGTAAGTACTAGGCGAGCATAAATTAATTCGGTTATGTGTTTTGTAAATTTTGTAATCGTGATCTTGATGAACGTCTCGAGATGAATTCGTGCTTATGTTGCGTCTTTGCGTTACTAGTGATAATTTTTCGGTTTTCGTGTTAGCTGCGTATTGAATTTCTTAGGAAAACAAAGAAAGATAAAGTTTGTTCTGCTGTAAATTTTTCGGAAATATAGCGTTTGGGATAAAACAAAAGTTTGGTACTATAAATTCCGAGAATGCATCTTGCAAACAAATCCAGGTCGATTCAACAATTTCACAGAAGCGATCTATTACGATGTTTCATTGAATTTGTACTACTGTTGAATCAAATATGAAATTCGAAATAACCTTTGACCTTTTCAGTAAAACGTGGGTTTTACACCACTGATGATAAAATCGTTGAGAACCATGTTTTTGATACATTATAAGATACTGTTATTTGACAATCTTGAATTGTGTTCTCTCAATTATTATTTGATAAGACAACTTCGTGGTTTAAAAGATGGAGTGATATAGTTTAGTCTAGGAACAAGGCAGTCGTGAGTGTAAATGCCGGAAGAGGACGCCCTTGAATAACATACACAGATCTTTTTGGTTATATTCTTCAAAAAGGCCAGGTGCGTCGTGCTCACAATAGTGCGATTCTATAAATCTCTCACCATGTAAGCTCAGATGAAGTGAGCTGTCAGTTCATATAAACAAGATGGAATGACAGTTCACAGTGCTCGGAGTGAACCTAAGTTTACACGGTGAGATGTGGACAGAATAGACCGGCTGATGCTCTAGCAACTGACATTCAGAGGGCCAATTCTTCGATTTTTTAAGCAACGTTCGCATTCGCAGGAGCTCCTGGCTGAACAACAGCCGCACGGGTCATTCTTCAAGGTTAAGCTACGGTTGCCAAGGCTGGTCTGTGGATGGGTGACCATCTTAACATACCAAGTTTCCTCCGTGCCTCAGAAAGCACATTAAGTCGTTGGTCCTGTTTGTCATTTGTAGATCTTTGGCAGTCGTTTCGGATTGTCAGAACCCAGTAAATCGGACTCCAGTCTTGACAAGAACTACAGTGTTACCCAGTTAATGGGTTGTGGAGGTCTGGTAGGCAGCCGCTCCACGTAAAATACTGGTATTCAGCTGAATCCGGTTTGACTGGAAGCCGACCCCAATATAGTTGGGAAAAGGCTGGGCAGATGATGTTCGCATTCGCATCTCAGGCGCAATCTTTCAAAAAAAGCCTCAATTTCCATACATTTTTAACAGATTACGACTGACATGCTGTTAATGCGAACGTTGCTTAGAAATTCGTAGAATTGGCACTCTGTTAGCGAAGGCGAGTGATGAAACCCCAAAATCTAAGGGGAATCACGTGACATTTCAACAGTGTTTTTCAATCCCTTACATTTTGACATTGGCCTTTTGCCTCGCTGAAAGAATATCACTTGTCTAGAGCCTCAGAGGGCCTAGCACGTATACATGTTTTAACGTATAGTAACATTACAGTATCGTTAACGTCAGTGAATTTTAAATATAAAAACTACAACCCCATAGTATTTTGGTTTAATTTTAAGCGACATACACAATATGTATCTTACAAAAATATTAATATAGTATCCAGTTCAAATAAATTTAATGTGCGAAACGAATAAGTACTATAAGTAAAATTTTACATTACGTTACTATACGTCGAAAACATTCATGCTAGGCCCACAGATGTATAAACGTAAACGAACAGAAAATAATATGTAAGATCATAGCGGCCTATCTACCCTCATGATATAATAAGTACCTGTGTATTTATGTTCGTTGTCAATTCTCCTACAGAATTTAATTAAATCGTCACAATACATTGTCATTTTGCGTGAAGTATGTGCTGGTTAATTGTAATTGAGCTCGTCGACAATATAAACAAATTGCTGTTTATACTGCTGGCAACGATGGCGCAATCATGTGGAACAATCGGTCCTGGGATGTGGGATGTGGGATGTGATTGAAATATATATGACAGCACATTTGAAACATTGTTTGTTTAGGTAGGTTGTTTTAACTAACAAAAAAAACCGGCCAAGTGCGAGTCGGAGTCGGAGTCTTCTTACACGTACCCTACGTGTAAGAAGACTCCGACTCCGACTCGCTCTCGACTCCGTACCATAAACCGAAAAAAAAACGCTTTTCTTGTATGGGAGCCCCCTTTAATTTTAAATTTTATTTTATTATCGCAGCAGTTAGCGGCAATAGAAATAGACACTCAAATTTCAACTGTCTACGGTTCTTGATATACAGCCCGCTGACAGACAGACGGAAGGATGGACGGACAGTGGAGGCTTAGTTATAGGGTTCCGTTGGTTACCGAACCCAAAAAGTGTATTTATAATAGACGACGAGAACTTTTAAGACCCAATTTTCATGCGTAAGTTTTATTCGAAACCACAAAGTAGACACGAATAAATACGTACTGATTTCTAAAATATTCGATAGAAAAAAAGAAACACTACAAACTATAAATTAACTTTAATTTCGGAAGGGTTTTAATATTTTTGGTTGTTTCTCCGTATTTTAATACCGACTTCCCTGCCGACCATAATGTGATAAGCGATGCAAATTCTCATATCTATTTTCCATTGACCAAAATACATAATTATTGTGAATTTGTCAAGCAAAAATACCTAATCACGTAAAGCAGACCACCCCTTTTTTAACCGACTTCAAAAAGGAGGAGGTTATCAATTCGGATGTTTTTTTTTCCGAAATGGTCCCATTTAAATTTTGTAATAATCTGATGTAGAACTTCGGAGATAGACAGTTAAATAGATGTGGTTAGAATTTTTTGAAGTCGGTGTCAAAAGAAACCACAGCCCAAACACCGACTTCAAAAATTAAAGTTATTTTGTACTTTTTAGTGGTTTTTATTTGGAATTCGTTTGTTTATTTTTGTGTTTTTTATTTTGTATTTTAAATTCTTTGTGTGTCGTTGTATATATCGGTACCAGCGATTTTTTTTTAAATGGCCCTACACTAGGAATTTCTCCTGTATCGTGGGTGCGTTTACAAACATACAAACTCACATACACAAGCAGCCATTGTAGGTACCCATAGAATTAAGTTTGTGTAAAAGAGATGTGTAACTTTTTTTTCAACATATTTGCTCAAAAAATGTATTTACGAAGTCTGTATACATTGTTAGAAAGTTAAAAATTACAAACCATACAATGGAACGTGCGGTAAAATAGGTACCCTCATCGAAGTACCTATTTTACCGCACTCCTCTTTGTATAGCGCCGTGCGTATCCTTTACGGTTTTTTTTAATTACAATTGAAAAATATAAGAATTCTACCAAGGAGTTTCACATTACTGGAAAAAATACGCTGAATGACCAAACCTCCTTGAAAGCGCTTTTGCTCAATACGATGGTCTCATTTTAATACTAAAGAGACCCTTGACCCTCGACTTCGTCTCGGTCTTACATTCGTCTACTCGTTTGTAAAAACCAATTTACCGCACTAGTACCATAAATAACTATTACTGTACAATCTTCTATCTTCTAAATATATAGAAGGGAAACTGACTGACTGACATTTCAACGCATAGCCGAAACTACTGGAGCTAGGAACATAAAATTTTGCACAACGCTTCCTTTTATGATGTAGATAAGCACTTAGAAGATGATTTTTGAATTTCAACCTTTAGGGGTGAAAAGGGGAAAAAGCATTAGTGCTAAATCTGTGCAGACGAAGTCGCGGGCGAAGTGCTAGTAAAGTATATTCTGTTTATCTCTTTGCAACACCAAAATGTACGACGTGTTTTAGACGTTGGACCCATGTCAATGTGAGAGAATGCCAAGAGAGTGTTTATTTTTGAAAACCCTTTGGCTCAATTCCACCCCTGACTGTTAAGAAGGGTTATGTTTTTACCTTCAGGGAAAAAAGACAAGGTACACGAGTTTAATTTAAAAATCTGTGCCTGTGTGAGTAAGCCTATTGAAAACCTCGTCATAAACTTATTTCAGACCAATTATTTTGGAAAGAAAATATATTTTCAACACGTTTGGTAAAAAATGCATTTTCGAAGCCTGTATACATTGTTCAAAAGTGTGCAAATGTGTTCATCTAGTAACAAGAAAAAAGTAGGTATTGGAGCGGTTACGCACTGCATCCGATCCGAATCGGATATTGCTTACGCACTTATCCGATCTCTGATCCAAATCCAAGCTGTCCGATTTGAATTCGAGGTAATGCGGTAGCGTTCATACAAACAGTATTATGGATACTTCGGCCCGTCAATATTTCTTCCGAATTGGAGACTCACGGATGACGGAGAGAAATCGGATGACGGAAGTCGGACTTAGTAATTAAACTACCATACAAATAGTTCTATAATTACTTCCGACAGTATTTTCACGGATTCGGATCGGATACAGTGCCTCTTAATTATAATGTTCCTGAATTTTTCATTTGAAATTGAGTATTTAATGTCAAACTCTCACCTGAAAACCTGTCAAACTTTGGCTTCAAAGCTTGGCGCATTCTTAACTCTACTCAATTAAAAACCAGCCTTTAGACCAATGGCTCCCAACCTGTTTTTGAGCCGGGACCACGTTGATTTATTTGTTGCTAGCAGGGACCAAAATAAAAAAAAATGACGGTGTTTGTAATAAAAAGTAAAGAGCATTGTCGTAGAAAACACAACTTTTCTGTTAGAAACTTAAAATCTGTTTGCATCAATGACATTTTTGAGGTGAATAGATTGAAATTGGCTTTCAAACGCCCATACTAAATGTAGGCCTAGGTGTATACGCTTGCATAAACTGGTCTCTGACAAAACCACTATGTTGTATACCCTGATATACACCTAGCACTCAAAGTGTTAGCTTTCGCGGAACATATTTTGGCCTTTGCGCACCACCACTGGGTCGCGGACCACAGGTTGGGAACCACTGCCTTAGACAGAAGTGTAAAACTATAATATTTACAAAAAAATAAGGACCTTTCCGCTTCTAATTCGTAGCAGTAAAGTCGGTTTTCCTACTCCAAGTTGACGTGCTATTTGTTGAGTATACCTGCCGGTCTTAATCAACTACCATGAAAGTCATTTCATGCGCAATAATTACGTTTTTATGAAGACCTCGTAATCCTAGTTAGTGAGTCGTAAAACTTTGATTGTGTAACCGATATGTCGATGTCGTCTACGAGTGTACGGTCGATACCGTTACGGTGTGTTTCGGTATTTAATGAAAAATCTTTGTCCTTGTTTTGAATCGAGTTGAAATGTCAAAGATGTTTATTTATTAAACGTATTAACTAAGTATATGTTTACGAACAAAATGTTGGCATAAAGGGTTTGTTCGATCTAGTTTTGTGAATATTTAAACTGAGTTCATAAATTGAAATCGATATTACATAAATTATTTATTGTCAAAAATCGCATAGCAAAAAATAAAATAAAATCGTCGTTTTATACATGCGAGATTGCAGTGTCAAATGCCGTGGGCATTTGACACTGCAATCTCGCCACAATAGCCTCGCCCTTCGGCTTGGGCTATATTAAGTCCCACTTTTTACAGTTTAAATAAATAACAATAAATAAACTTCACTCTAATCTCTCCCCGCGTCTGTGTTTCCGAACGTATACAACCCGAAATTCTTCAAAATTAGAGTGAACAGGCTTCTTCTAGGTAAGCTCGCTCCATCGTCGTTTTTGTCTCTGTCATCTCTGACCTGTAAATAGCAAACCCAACTCAAATAAAAAAATCCTGTATAATCCCGTTTCATCTGTAACGATATGAACCTTAAAATCAATAAACAAATCAGACACCCGAAAAGAGAAATAAATAATTAAAAACTTAGTAAATAGCAGGTAAATCCGCAAACAATACTAATTAATTACCCACATACCAACAAACATATACAAAACAAACGAACACTGCACAGGTACCGAAGCTCTGCACGTCCCATTATAATATTGCCTTTCGTAGAAATTGCTCTGAATTGCTCGGTATGTGTGTATCGGAATATTTCCCGAAAAATCCCATTGGGCTCTCGAAATTCTGCTGAGTGCAGAGCATATGATACGGAAATATTTTAGTTAGGTATGTACCTACATTACTGTGTCAATATAGATATCGCTTTTCCACGTGTGGTATCCGGGTATCATAAATTGTAGCGATGGGTTTCCGAGTACAGTTTGAAACACTCTTTTATTGTTTATCTACTAGTACTTTGATTAAAACAGAATTACGATTTATTATTACGCTTAGAATACTAGAGGTACAACTCAAATAATGTTTAGTTGAAGCTACACTATTGTAGATTACATAAAGGAGCCGGCGGAAGATTTTAAATTAATCTTGACATCGAGTCTGTGATTATACAACGTGTAACAGAATAAACGCAAGACCAAGAGGTATTGCGTTTATTCTGTTACGGGTTATTATACTCATCATTGTGCACAACTTTTCAACTATGGGTCAAACCTGAAATCCCAAAAAAAAATCAGCTGTTCAGTACATTTTGTCGAGTTATACGCAAAGAAATGTATGGGGTAGATTATTTTTTTCGTGATTTCGTGTTGAATTGTTGTTTTCGTCCCATAGTGAAAGTTGTTCATAATGATGAGTACAATGACCCCTTAAGAGGTATTGCGTTTATTCTGTTATTTTCCTGTAGTAATTATGTATAACATATTTACTACAGGAAAAAGCACATTCAATTATTTTTCTAGAATTTTCCGGACCACTTTTCCAATTATTTATTCCTTGATTGCGTTGCTAAGGAATGGTATTCTTAGCCGCTACATCAGCGACCACAACTTCGCTCACCATTAGTGGAATTAATCAATTATTTATAAGAACCGGACAAGTGCGACTTTGACTCACGCACCGAGGCGAGGGTTCCTTTCAAATTCGTATGTAGTTCGTCGTTACGACAATTGAGTCTCGACAAATTGACTATTTTTGGATTTTTTCTTTACTTGTGCTGCCAAATCAAATGATTTTAGGTCAACAGGCAATGCCAAATTATATATTTTGAAGAACTCTAAGTGACGCGTATGAAATACGGAACTCAAAAACTGATTTTTGTGGTAAAGGTACATTGAAGGTATCACTGTAACTTAACAAGGCTTTGAACTCTCGCCCTTTAAACTTAACTAGGCTTAACAACTTACTAGGCAAAGCAGTTAATTTGTTACTTACACTCCAGTTACTAACAGGCATGTCCTCTCTCTACCAGGGGGCCATAAGTATGGGATTACATAGGTTTGCGCAAAGTATCACTCCTTAAGGGCGCTAATGGGATACTGAGATAGTAATGCTCTTTAGTAAGAGTTTGTTATGACCAATTTGAAATTACATTGTGTTTAGCACCTAACTTTCAAGTTATTTGTTCTTTTTAACCGACTTCTAAAAAAGGAGGAATTTATCAATTTGTCGAAACCTTTTTTTTTAAATTATATTATTGATTAGCTTTTATAGGTTAAATAAGCCACGAAAAATATGTTAATATTTACTAGAGGAAAAAGCACATTTAATTATTTTTCTAGAATTTTCCGGACCATTTTTCCAATTATTTATTCCTTGATTGCGTTGCTAAGGAATGGTATTCCTAGCCGCTACATCGGCAACCACAACACGCTCATTAATGGAATCTATCAATTATTTATAAAAAACCGGACAAGTGCGACTTTGACTCACGCACCGAGGGTTCCGTTCAAATTCGTATGTAGTTCGTCGTTACGAGAATCGAGTCTCGACAAATTAACTATTTTCGGGTTTTTTCTTTACTTGTGCTGCCAAATCAAATGATTCTAGGTCAACAGGCAATACCAAATTATCTATTTTTAAGAACTCTAAGGAACTCGTATTAAATACGGAACTCTAAAACTGTTTTTTGTGGTATAGGTACATTGAAGGTATCACTGTAACTTAACAAGGCTTTGAACTCTCACCCTTTAAACTTAACTAGGTTTTTTTTTTTAGGTTGGGAAATCATCAAATGGCTCTGGGTGGAGCGGAAGGGCGTGTCAGACTCTTACTGACTAAAACCCATCCGTGTTCCTTCTAAAGCCCTTTGCGTTCCAGGGCCGCGGTGACTCTTTCGAACAAATTCCGCAACCCTGGACAAATTCCGCAAAACTGGAAACTTAACTAGGCTTAACAACTTAACTAGGCAAAGCAGTTAATTTGTTACTTACACTCCAGTTACTAACAGGCTTGTTCTCTCTCTACCAGGGGGCCATAAGTATGGGATTACATGGGTTTGCGAAAAGTATCACTCCTTAAGGGCTGCTAATGGGATACTGAGATAGTAATGCTCTTTAGTAAGAGTTTTTTATGACCAATTTGAGATTACTTTGTGTTTAGTACCTACTGGAGTACCTACCTAACATTTAAGTTAGTTTTTTTTTAAATTATATTATTGACTAGCTTTCTCCCAACTTCGTACGCGTATATCCTGTTTTTTCCCGTTCCCGTAGGAATTTCGGGAATTACTCTCTTAGTGCTCCGCCACACTCCCCATTTCAGCTTTCTACGACCAGTTTTATCGGCTGTGCGTTGTCTGTCAGTCACTCAGTCACTCAGTAACAGAAGAATTTTATATATGTCACTGGAAAATGGCAAACTCCGTAAGAATATAAAATAACTTGAGAGATTATAACTCTCGATAAATTTTCAACTGAACATTTGAATACTTTTTATGCATCAAAATTTGATAATCTCTCGAAGTCATTCCGATAAATTGACTGACACAAAATACTGACATAAAATGGCGACCAATCAGAGCACAAGTCTATAATTTATCCGTTTTCGTGTGATAGTAAAAACTGGAAACAAGGCTCTCATTGGTCAGTTCAGATGTGAGGTCACACCAACAAAGACCAATGAGGAGCCCAGTTTCCAATTCTATCACACCAAAACACATAAATTGTAGACCAGAATGCTGATTGGTCGCCAGTTTATGTCAGTCCACAATTTCTCGGACCGGCACGAAGTTATTATAGAATACAAGATTTTGCTTCGTATAATTGTGGAACAAATGTTCATTTGACAATGTATCGAGAGTTTACAATCTCTCAAGATATTTTGCAATCTTACAGAGTTTGCAATTATCCGGGGACATATATAAGGATAGACTCGCGTTTGACCATTTATTGTCACAGAACATACAAAAAATGACATACAAATTGTGAACTGAGGCTAAAATCCTTAACGATAGTATTGGTAAATACTTGAACAATTTTAATAGACAAATATTAAAACTAGTCAGTCAGTAATTTAATAGTGAGACTATCTCAGCCTACCTATGACGTTTCATTGTCATCATAAATCCGATGAGAAAGATATTTTAAATGTCGCGTATGACCACAATCTCACCTGATGGAAAGCGATCACGGGGTCGACGATGCAGCACGCTTGCCTAGAAGTAACCTGTTCACTCTTGACTTAAAGACCCCCAGGTTGTAGCTATCAGGAAATAGACACCAGCAGGAAATTCCACTCCTTAGCTGTACGCACAATGAAAGAATACTGCTATTCGTCTTGTATAGCTCCATCTCTCTTACACAATAAGTGTATGACTGCACGCCATACTTGATGCCTAGTTCAAGATGTGCACAGTAATACATTTATGAATCACCACTCATGGAGGCTAAATTAATTCTCACCGGTTGTTTACATACCCCTTTCAGGGGTACATACATCTCGCTATACACGTGCGCCAGTCGCGAGTACTACGCAACTGACCTTTATGAAGGACTACTTATAAGGTCGGAGTTTGTCCTTCTGGAATATGCTATCTTAGTACTCCAATATCCGCGTTGTAAATTCTTTTCATTTAATTCTCGGGACATGGTCATTTGGTCATTTTAATCCAGTGGGTTATAAATTAGTTTCTTGTTTTTTTCTAAAATTGATTATCTTGAAGACCTTTTGATTTAAGACCGCGGCTTCGCGCGCGTGATAAATATTTTCATGAGTTTTATTTATCGCACGAAACTGTAATCCTATACCTTAAATAAAAGTAAGCTATTCCCCAAAGCTACTCCTACATCAACTATCTACCAGTAATAATCCCATCAAAATCGGTCCAGCCCATTCGGAGATTACCCGGAACAAATAGAAGGACAGACAAAAAACTTAAATATTGTTTTTTTGTTATTATTAGGTATCTTAAAAATACTTTTAGTGCATTTAGTAAAAAGCTGTTTTTATTATATAACAAACAGACACTTAAATTTAATTTATTTGTTGGATAGCCCTTGCCCGCGGCGTCACCCGCGTAATTATTGTTTTATAATATAATTCTTAGGGATCAAACTATCCGGTTAAAAGTATTCGATTGTCTAGCTGTGTTCCAGTTTTTCTTCGAATCCAGCGAACCGTTGAGGCGTAATTTAGTAACAAACATCCAGACACACATACAAACATACAACCAACACATTATATATGTCACCGGAAAATTGCAGACTCCGTAAGATTGTAATAAATCTTTATTAGATTATAATTCTCCGATATATTATGAAAACATCGTTTTGTATACAATAGACCCCATCCAAATTCAATAGTTTCCAATATATCCGTGTCTTATTTAGAAAAAAACAGTTTACAATTTCACGCGATATTTTACAATCTGACGGCGTTTGCAATTTTCCGGTGACATATGCAAAGTTATTTTACAATAACAACTGTGTTTTTTTAAACCAAAGATCCAATGTATGCAACTCAACAAAAAAAAATAACCCCGGATCTTAGTAGGAACTAGCTACCTAGCTAGCTCTTCTCAGAATGTTAATTTGAATAAAGCCATTTCTCATTTCTGTTGAACATGGCAACATTGAGGGCAAATGGTAGAAAGTGACTCTTAAGTGCCAAAAAGGAACAAAATTTTAAATGTAGGATACGATTTATAGCTAAAGGAAAGCATTCCGGAGGCGGCTACGCGATCGTAGCAAAGTACTACGAGGCTGCTACGCCGTGGCTCGTAGCGAGACATCCGTTTAAATACATTAGTACAGAATTGCTATCCTAATCACCTATATGTATTCGTCTGAGTATGAAGCTGCATTTTGTACATGTAGATTCCTAAAAGTAGCATATAATTCAGATTCAATATTTACTTCACATATACCTACACAGACTCTCATGTCAGAAATTATGTGCACGGTTTCAATTAGACGTTTCCTATGGAAAAAAAACTGATAAAATACTCAATGAATACCCATGGTAGGGTTGTACTTTAAATCCAAAATCTGTAGGTACTGTCTACATACAATAATAAAGGAAGCATGAAATTTCCTCATTCTAAGTTCCTTCACCGCACGGCTTAACAGAAAAAAATAAAAACGAGATTACAGTTCCAAGGCAAGAGGTTGTACTTTCTACAGAAGCTTTCAAACAATAAAATCTTTCACTGAAAAATCAGATACCACACAGAGTTAAAGAAAATAAACACTGCAACTTCACTTACATCCCCGACAAGTTGCTATTATATTTTCTGCGGGCGCAAAACAACCCACTCATACACAAGTTCTCTTTCAAGTCATATTTTCCTGGTACAATACTATTACTACGCTAAAAGCCTTTCTCAAAGAAACGTGATATCGTGACAGCGTGAGTTCAATCTCAGATAAGGCGAATGTAATTTCAAACACGTGCCCGTGAACATTTTAAGACTATTTTCGTGGTACGGAAAAGTAAAGCTGGTTTATTTTATTCGTTGTGAAGTGAATTCAGGGCTTGTTATATATGGCACTTTCCAAATCCAATTATCGTTTAAAATTATTGTATTACTGTCGATCGTTCTAATTGACGGAGACAAAATAAATGCCTCTAAATTGTATTTAGTGGTACGTGACATTGCTGAAATTGTGGTGACGAGGCCACAAAGCCCCAAATCGAGGATTAAAGTTGAAGTATTTAGTGCGTAGCCGTGCTATCGGCTCGTTTATGAAATGATATACCTATTTACTATGCTAAACCTAGGCCCGTACGTATGTATGGTACAAGTTATTTTTTTGTTTAGCTTTTATGTCCCATTGCTGGGCAAGGTCATCCCCATATCTCTCCAGATACTCTTTTCTTCCGCCACCTCGAACCAACCTTTATGGTGGGCGTCCAGGTCATCTCGCCACCGCTTTTAAGTTATGTGAATAATGTCGTTTCTCATCACTAGCTTTATCCCAAGGAGCTCGTGGCTAAATAATAAAGGCCGCATGGGTCGATCTTCGCGGTTAAGCTACGTTTGCCAATGCGTTCTGAAGATGTGTGATCATGCGTTGCCCCACACTAGGATTTTTTCCTGTATCGTGGGTGCTTTAACAAACATACAATCTCACATACACAAACAGCCATACCTAGAACAACTATCTGTAGACCATAAAAATATTTGTTCCGTGCGGGAATCGAACAATCACTCTACCACTTCGCCAACCGTGTCATCATTACGTACCGATATTGGCTGTCATTCGATGATCTTTGACTGTTGCTACGAGTAGTCAGAAGCCACGAAATCTGACACTAGTCTTGCTTAGGGGTGGTGTTACCTAGTTATGGAGTTGAAGAGGTCAGATAGACGCTCCATTTAAAATTCTGCTGCGTCCGGTTAACTGGAAGCCAACTCCAACATAATTGGGAAAAAGCAGGTAGATCGATTGATCATTCGCATTTTCCTGCTTCTTCACCCAGGCACACAGAAACCGTGGGGTTTTCTGAGATAATATGTACTTTCCATAGCACTTCAGTGCAGTGGCGGACTAACGGGGGCCGGAAGGACGGGACCAGAGGCCCGGGGCGGGCCTCCAAACGCAAAAATGGGTCTTTAGTGAATCGTTACCCTATACATCGCTTGTACTTCAATACTTTCTGACCATTTGCATCTCGGTTGCGTCATGCAAGAGGAGTTTTGCCTCACTAACTAACTCAAACTAATTAAAAATTATATCTTCGATCTGCAATGAATCAAGAGCGACTCGTTAATCTGTCCGTGCTTTCAATTGAAAGAAAAGTTTCAAAAGAAATTGATTTCACTGAAGTTGAAGAAGATTGAGGAGTTCAGTAAAATGAAGGCACGAAAACATACCCGTATAATATGCAGTAGGTATATAGCTATTATTTAACTACAAACTTACTGAAAATGAAAACTACCTATTTTACTTTTACTTATTGTTTTTTTGCCGATGGATTCGTATTTATTTTAATCATTCATATTCTACGTGTGTTTATTTAAGTCGAATTGAAATTTTGACAAAATATTTTTTTATAAATAAATTACATCAACTTCTGAAACTAGGGGGCCTCATTCAGCTTTGTTGCCCCGGTTCTCTGCTGGGCTTAGCCCGCCACTGCTTCAATGAAAGAATGTTTGTAATCGGGTCGGTTCCTCCAAAGATGAATTCTTAAAAATAATAAATAAATAAAAAGTCCCCCTTCACACCATTACCTACTTGAGAAACTTAGAAACCATTAAAATATATAATATGCGAAATTAACCTTTTTGACACACCACGAGCAAATGATTTATCTACGTTTATGAAACTTTTAATTAAATACACTTTAGATCACTCCCCCTCGGGTCACCTTAAAGCGTATTATTGACACGAATTGAAGTGTTGAATCAATACACTTGATCCACTTTGGAATTAATTTTAGGAATAAGCTGAAATTAACCTCAAAGATGAGAGGTTCATTGACATTCACATTATTTTAATACTTACTAACAGTTTAATAGTTCCAAAGTCAGGTAGAGGTAGCGGTACATCACTCATGTGTACCTTGAAAAGGTCACATCTCTCATTAGTGTGTACCTTCTAAAACTACACGATATATTTTTTAATTTAAGTTTCCAAGTTTGACTTGATTCCATTTAGCAATATTAACTTATACCTCTCTAATTGTATTCTCATCTGCAATTCCACTCTGACAGACACTCAAAGATAATTGCTTCACTCCGAGTACTAAAAATCAAATAATTAGGTCATTCCAGGCATATGGACGCTGTATATATTTTTTTTTATTATTATTGTTACATACTCACCTGATGGAAATCGATGATGTGGTCGAAGATGGAGCACGCTGGAAGTACCTAACCTATTTAATCTTGACTTACCCCAACTTGTAGCTACCAGGAAACACATACTCTCCTTGGCTGAACGCACAATGTAACTATTCCCCAAAACGTTTTGTGCGTATGAGTGGGATGTCCACCATGCACCGGTGGTTATGACAACTTCCAAGAACAACACCGCCATCTATAGCTAAAGCACTCGCAGCTTTGTTTAACTATTGTGTTAACTTCACGGACAGCTAACGTGCTAAACAGCCTCAACGCTGACCTTCGGGCTACACCCCTTACACTGTTTTCATCTCAATGCCGAAGCTAAGAAATAAACACCCTCTAGGTGTAAAATTCGCTTAACTTCTACAACGAAGTCGGGCGATAGGCATCTATTGGAACAGGTATCAAGATTACAGTTGGATTCGATCCCCTAAATCCTTGACTTTGATTGAATTGATGGTGAATAGCGCGGTGGGTAAGATGGGTGCGATTTAGATTCAGCGAAATAGTACAAAGGTTTGATTCTGATTCGGAACAAAATAATTATTTTGTAGGCATTCATAGTTGACTGCCTCATTAATGTAGTGGTCACTGAGTGTGTCGTGTTTTGTTTTTGTTTTGAATAGATGCGTAAATAATATTAGATTATGCACCGAGGGGATAAAACAGTGTCTTATGTCACGAGTGTCATATTGAATCCCGAACGCAATGAAGGATTCGAGAGTTTAACTCACGAGCGAAGCGAGGGAGTTCAAACAAGAATCCTGAATGTAGTATGAGATTTAAGCTAGCCCAAGACAAAGACACCTTTAACCCTGAGGAGTATATTCTACTTTTCACACCTACTGTGAGAAAATTGTGCTCAAGCCATGGAAGAGAGGTGGCTGTTCACTGCGAGCCGCGCGTGGGCCTACACTGCTAGGAGCAGGTCGCGCATAAGCTGTGCCCTCGTCCACCAATCATATTGTACTGAATTTAATAATAATAATAATAGTTTATTATCAGAAAGGTGGGTACAAAATCATCTATCTTATTCAAAAACAGTATAAAAATGTTTTTCCCTTAAAAGATAGAGTAAACGATGATGTCCGTGCTAGTATAAACTGTGTGACGGACATCAGCGCCTTCCTCTTACAGATTAAAACAACAAAAATTAACATAATTATTAGCAATACAATAACTACAAGATTTTGATGCTTGTTGATAAAAAAATAAAAAAATTATAACCCGCTGGGCAATGACGCGACCTGCACTTAGCAGCGGTGGCCGATGAGCGCCGCTCGTAGGCTATAATAGACTACCTTTAGGTAAGGTTTGCATAGCATAATTATAATTTGATGTTTCGTGCAGGTGGTGTGAAAAATATTTTAAACTACTTTTACATCTCTTAAACAATTTCTTTTCATCGATAAATGTTTCAAAGAAACATTAAATCTCTAAACACTTACTTAGCTAGACTATGGCTTCAACCATCTTATTGCAACATATCTTAGTACAATGCACTCACTGATTTGTGGGGAGTGCTGTACTGTCCCTACGACTTAAGGCACTTGTCCCACCGCCGACGAGTAAGCGATTAGCTATCGACTATTTTCTTGCTGAGGAAACCGACATAAGATATAGATCCCGTGTGAGTAAAAGAGACACTGGTTGTTTACACTGCCGGCGAGAACTCTCTTACCACTAGGTTGTCTCAGCGACAAGAGCTATCAAAGATAATACTCGCTCAGCGATGCTCGCTTGGCGGTCAGAAGTCAGAACTCACGCCGAGCGACCAACCGGCAGAAATGTCTACCTATAGTGGGCCGCACGCCAGAACGAGTGGTGCGAGTAATCGCCCGTCGCACAAGAGCACTCGCTTAAAGTCGAGCGACAAAACTATCAAAACTACACACTCGCTGCTCGCCATCTCGTTTCCAGTTGCTAGCTTTACTCGCTACTCGTTGATATCGGTGAGACAAGTGCCTTAAGTAAGCGAAAAGATACCATCTAACTAGACGGTACGGCGATGCTGGTTTCGTCAGTTTCGCTGTAGTCGCAGTAGTCCTAACAAAATACCCGACGGCAACCCGCGCGAATTCAAACTACATTTATCGCTAACGTTCTGAGTAGCGTAGCGAATACCACGAAGCGCTGAACAGGCCTATAATAGGAAACGACCCTACCAAGTTACAAACAGACGTATGAGTACGACCATAAGTACCTGTCTTTCACCGGAATAACGATTGGTTAACATCAAAGTCCGGTTCCTAGTGTTTGTGCATCTGTGATTTGTGTCTGTGTTTCGTGGTAAGAGTAATCCATGTTTGTGTCTTAAAACATTTTGACGTGAAATATTCTGTGTTAATGCGAACCAATCCGTTTGTCAAGTGAACACAGCTACCTGGGTGCATTGATGCTTAAGTGTGTTTAGTCACTTTTTTAAGGGTCTATACAGACTATAGAACCGTTATTTACACACCAAAAACTCCAATATCACATCACCAAAATATCCTTTAAACTTTTAAACAATTCCTTAGTTAATTATTCAAAACATTTTCTCAAAGGGTTGGAACACAAAAATCTCCACAAAGCATTCTCAGCGTTTTACATAAAGCTTTAGTATACTCTTGTGGTTTCATGTGAGCCTAGTAGCGGTTCGTGGTATGTTGGTGTCTGGGGGGCTACTCTCTAAACCCGAAGTCCGTAGTTTCGGGCTTAGTTGCGGTCGTTTTCTACTCCGCATCACCTACGGACTTACGATTAGTTACGTTTAGGTGATACGGAGTAGAAAACGCCCGCAACTAAGCCCGAAACTACGGACTTCGGGCTTAAATAGTAGTCCCCCTTAAAAAACCGCTTAGCAAATACTTTTGATGTTGAATAGACGAGAATAGAATTGAAGACCGTGTTTTTGTCAAGGTGGTCGTAGCTGAAATTAGTGGCACGTACTTGTTTGTTGTTATTTTGAGGGCCTAACTAAGTAAAATTGTACCAGCGATAGCCGTTGTCGAAATGCCAAAATGTGGACTTTTAAACAACTTTTATAGCTGATAGAATATAATTTTCTCAATGCGATGTTTGTCAGTGTATGAATGAATGTATTTCAGATCTTTATGAATGAAATAATATTAAACTCTTGATAACACCAAATATTGTAAGCCATTTTGCTTTCTATTTAAAAATCAAACGTGAGGTGGCCGCAAAAGTAATTTAAAAAATTGGACCTGAATATAAGCGAATCGAACGACAAAGTTTAATGAGTTGGCCCATAATCTGTGTCCCCAAGTCTCCACGGAAAAATAATACTTTGATCCCGCGAAGATTACTTGACAATTTCACACTTTATAGTCCCAGAGCGCTGATAATTCCTGATATGATAACAGTACTGGCTTCCCCCCCTGTGACTGTTGCAATCAGTTTTGTTCTGACAGTTCAACTGATAAGTAATAACCTTCATTAAGAGGAGATTTATTTTAAAAACATAAATATTGTATGAAGGAATTCTTGGCAATAGGTTTTATTTAACTGTTGAGCTCCTTAAAGTTCTAAGTTTGAGCTACACGATAACTTACTCATGCTTGCGCTGTCTGGACAATTCCACTCAAATCTGTGTGGTACTTTCCTCAAAAGACCACTTCAGACATTAACCTACATGGTTCTCATATGACCTGACCTTTGAGTTTGTTTCGGCGTTACTTCTCAGGGTAGTCAGCTAGGAAACACCGACCTCATCTAGTTTAAAATTACCAAAAAGATTGACGTTTAAAAGTGTTATGTTGAACCTACTTTCAAAATAAATATCATTTAACTAACAGACTACCGCGAGCGTGTTTTTTACAAGAAAACCAAAGCCTTTAACCGTCTCCAGGATCTTATTTTAGTTTGAAAACCGGTTCAGCAATGTATGCGTGAAAATTAAACTAGCTCACTTTTGCATTGATTAGTTAGAAATAATATGTGTTTCAATTTTTACAAGCTTTTATTTAACTTGCAATGTATGTACTAATGGGTGGACTCTTGGAACACAATTTTGAAACAGATATCTTCAACCGATTGAGCTGAAATTTTGTATACACGTTTGGTTTGGAAGACAATGCATAGTTAACTGTGTGACGTCATTCCAAATCCAATATGGCGGCACACCCAAGATGGCGAACTTCTGTAGATAAACAAGTAAATTAAATAACTTGATGTGATTAATTTTAACTATTAAAATTTATATTTAAAAAAAAACAGATTTTCTATATATACATATACATTATGTATTTAAAAAAATCGCTAAAACTGAGTGAATGAAGTTGACTTGAATTTCAAAAACATTATTAATTTTATACAAATAAAAATGTACATTAATCGGTATGACACCAATACATAAACAAATCTTTTACATCCCGTGCGGGGAAGAAATATCGAAATTCGTACGTGATTGAATAGAAAACACCCTTTCACCCCTTAGGTACCCACCCATATTGCCATAAATTATTCAGCCAATGCCAAAACCCTTTGACATAAAAAGATTTTCTTTCAGCGCCTCTAAACTCAAGTACCAGGCTACCAGAGAGCTATAGGAGTTAAGTGGCTGTATTTTAAGGCCGGAAAAAGCTTCAACGCCTTCTTGAGAAATATGAAATTGAGAGATGATCTTTTTTAATGTCGTCGTTGGATGATCAATTTAAATTGTTTTTTACTTCTTTTCCATGTTTCTTTTTCATTTAAGATTTGATATTTTCCAAGTTCCTAAAGGTCATCGTACATAGATGCCCAAGTTTTTCATTTTGTGCGAATAAGATATGAGTATTTTTCCATATTCTTTTTAGAATACCCACACCCACATTTGTCGAAAAAATGCTGACCCAAAGAAAAATAATCCAAAGGTCAAAGGTCCGGTAAATAACGGTTTTATGGAACCAATATTTTCAGAAAAATTCGGTACCAGTTGTCAAAAGATGCTGAATTACTAGAAGAGCTATGTAACTTCTCGAATGTTTTATCACACCGTATTTGCACGAGTATAAATTAGGTAATAGCTTCCTATATAGCTGTTATTTAGATTAAGTAGATAACAAATAAGCCTTCGGTAAAATAATATTTTTATCACAAACGCCAAAAAAATTGTATTTTATGTCCTCTCCTTCTCCAGCCTCAATTTCGGTGATATCGTTCAAATTATTTTACTGGGACTTAATAACCTCGTAAAGGAAATTGTGTATGGAATATTACCTCAATGAAATCTGAGCCGGTAGCTTCAGGAAGATTCCGTACAATCGCCAACAATAAATAACACCCTTTCAACTCCTTGCTTGCAGGCTGCACGATATTACATCTCTTCCAAGTTTATTGTTTCCTAGTAGCTAATAACTAGTTGGGTCTGTGAATTTTCCCCTGGTGCGAAGTAGATATCGATTTCTGTGAGAAACCCTTGAAATAAATTATTGTTTTGTACATACATACATTGGTACTTCTTTTATTTCATGGTCAGTACTATTTTTTTTTCTGGTATTAAAATATACATGTGCCTGGCTTTTTCCGTTCTACTGATTCTCGGTCTGGTTCTTGGTTCTTTTGTTCTTTTTTTATGTTTTTATCGTTAGTTCATTAAGGGCAATAAACATTTTTATTTCAGCTGGTTAGAAATCAGGATCATTCTCGTCTTTATCATTCTCATTCTTATACGTTTATCATTTCTAAACATTCACATAAGTTCCGAACATTTTTCGTGCGATATTATTTATTTTCAGCCTAGCTGATCCACTGCACGGCCAATGCCTCTATATCTTCTTTCCATTGCTCTTGGAATTAAGCAAGTGTGGACCAATCCAACAAGTCAAGCTCAATATCACATATATCTGCGGCGATGTTGTCGGTTATTTTCTGGAACCCATATTTATTTACTTGTTTATTTAAACTTCATGTACAATAGTGGTACATGGGCGGACTTAATGTATCAAGGCATTCTCTACGAGTCAACCTTTGGGTTATGAAGACTATACTGTGGTAGGTGTACAATAAATAAAAATAAAATTTTAAACTTAATTTCATATTGTGGTTGATTTAGCCCATGAACCGTTGATAACTGTTACATTTTACTTTGATTTGGTCCCTTCACAAAAACACATCATATTGTTCAAAATACCTAGGTATATTGTCACCTTTTTTTTTTAAGCATGGGAAATCATCAAATGACTTCTTCCGCTCTGGGTGGAGCGGAAGGGCGTGTCACACTCTTACTGACTAAAACCCATCCGTGTTTCTTCTAAAGCCCTTTGCGTTCCAGGGTCGCGGTGACTCTTTCGAACAAATTCTGCAACCCTGGCAAGCTCTGGCCCTAGCGGGCCCCGTCCTCTATGCTGACATCTCTTTGAGGCGTGCGTGAAACTCAACGCGCCATCGACTCGGGCCTGGTGGTGATTGGACAGCGAGCCACCCAACCCTCGCCGTCCGCAGGCCCGCGCCTACGGTGGCCGGGGATCGCCCTGCGATTCCCGACGCCCGGGTATATTGCCACCTAACTAGTCCATAAATTGGAGCCTGAATTACAGAAGACTAGACCGAATTAGATCGAACGTGTGTAAGCTACCTAATTATTCAGAGAGCTGCCCGTTTCAGAGCTTCGTCGATCACTGCACACCATCAATCTTGTCTGAATTCACGTCTGCTTGAATGGATGATGCAATCAATTGATTGTTTTTTTAAACGGCTTTTAATGACATACCCGAATTAAGAACGTAGATAATGTGAAGTGACAGCTCGTGGTTAAATAATAACATTTGCACGGGTCGCTCTTCAAGATTAAGCAACGCTTTCCGAGGTCGATCTGTGGATGGGGTGACTATAAAATATAAACTCAAAGTTCGACCCATGCGGCGTTCATTATTTAGTCACGAGCTCCGGTTAGGAAGGTAGGTAATGTCTAGTTACAGCTAAGTTGTTATGTAATTCCCTTGGGTACTAGGGTACTGTTTGTGTATCTACATAAGTACATAATTATGTTAATGTATCTAACAAGTAAGTAACACGAACTCGCTTCATGTGCTACTATGAAAATCATTTGTCGCCGCGTTTTTTTCACTTCATAATTTAGCCACAATAACAAAACGTAAGCGGAGACTCATTTAAATGAAAATGAGTAGTTTGGTTCGCGCAGACCACAACGTACCGCTAAATTCAACCATGTGGTCGGGATACCGATCACAAAGTAACCATCTACAACGCGGCCACCTCGCAAACAGCCGGTCTATTCTGTCAACATCTCACCGTGTAAACAGCCGGTCGATTCTGTAAACATGTCGAAGTAAAGGCTTGGGTGAAGCGATCAAGAAGTGAGCTATCATTCCATCTTGATTACATGGATTGACAGCAGAATCGCACTTCTGAGGTGGAGCGAGTATGAAGTGAACTGTCATTACATCTTGTTTGTATCGATTGACATCATGTTACAGATAACTTCATGTTCACTTCACCTAAGCTTACACGATGAGTTGTTTACAGAATCGCTTTGCAGAACATTGCGTAGACGCAACGGCACCGCGTGCCATATTCCATCTGATAGTCTGCAAACACTAACGACAACGTTACCCCATCGCAACTACTAGCGACAACGCAACCACATAGACATTTTCTAGTTACCACAACGCAACTGTTTTACAAAAAAACACTGGTACTATTCACATGTAATCACTGCTTGCAGAGGTACGTGTGAACTCTCGCTAAGCTACTCATCTATATCGTTGGCCTTGGGACCTACCCAAGCGATCCTCGTGAGCATGGAGCCCCGAGTTCAATCACGTCCTGCCATTGTCATGCGAGGAGTTATTTAGGTTTTCTACTATGAATTTCTTGGATCAGCCCTAGATTTAAACTGTAAAGGTAGGGCCATCCGAACGAATGCTTATACGCGTTCACGAGACACGAAACGCGTCATTTTAATGCACACAATCGTTGTTATTGCGCTAAAAATGCTGTTGAATAAAATTTTCCTCTTGAAGAAAATAGGAGGGACTGTCGCGTAGGAGAGAGCTCCAAAGAAACTGCAGTAACAGAAAAAGAGCCGTCATTGTGGTTGGAAATGTAACGCAGAGTACGTTACCTACTGGAGAATTTGAGTATCATAGGCGTGTTAAATTGTAGGTAATTAAAATATGTCGCTTTACAAGCAATTCCACCAACAGGTCCAATCCACGCATACCATTATGATTTAATGCAGCAACTGGTAGCCTCTGCCCATGATCGCGTTAATTCCCTAACAACGGGTGCTGGCAGGATGCCACGACACCGTTTAGCAGGAGCCAGCTGATTTATTCATGCATTTCATGGCTGTAATTCAATTTCAGAAGCTTGTCCTGAGGCGATCTTTTATCTTAAATTTATCGTAGAGTAGATGTTGTATGTATGACAAATGCATCTTTTGGGAACTATTTCATGTTAAGTCTGGATCCCCGAATTTAGGAAGAGGTTAAAGTACACACAAAATTCGCTAAGTAAGTTTCAAACACATAAAGGTGCTAGACTATTGGAAAACTTGTCCGCCCTAATCCATCCATCGTATCCAAGACCAGTATTACAGCAACAGAATTTATCAAAGTTTCTAATATAGAGGATCGTCATGGGCACTCCCGTAGATTTACACTATTTAAAGGGTAAGGAACTCTAATAGGATCACATATTAGAAACGAGTGGAGTAATGGTATCAAGCTGAATATCAAATCCTTACTCGCTCTTGTCCATTTGTTTAATATGTATTGCCTTACTTTCTCTAAGGGTGGATACCAAATTGAGTATTTTGAGTTAATATTATAAATCAAGTCCTTGGTTAATACAAACGATGAAGTAGTTTTGTGAAACACTAATTTTCTACTACCAAAACCAAAAGTGTTCTGACAGTCTTTGTCAGAAAACGTTAGGAATTATATCTGAAAGAATTCTGTAGTTTCCATGGCGAAAAAAAAAGCATAAATCATGGTACGTTGTGCCATATTGAAACAGCAATTCATCCCGAACACGTGAAACAAAGGGACGGTAATTGTGTTGCCTCGCTCAAAGCTCTCCTCCTGTCAAAGGATAAAATATGGGCGTCATACGATAGTTAAATACACCATACGACGCAATTTCGCTGCTGGATTTTCAAAGGGTTACTTATATTGCTTTGATTACATTTAGTAATTACAAACCTAAAGGGTGGATAAGCGATTCTCTCGTTCGCAGAGATGGCACCTTGGGCTCTTGGCAAGGACCACTTGCTATCTGCATGCAACTCGCATACAAGTTTAATTACATTGCAGGGTACAATCGAGCGATTGATCACATTTTACCTCGGTAGGCCGCAATGTAGGGCAACTTTAATGCTTTTAACTGTGGGCGGAAACTTGGCCAAAGTTATTTTCTATCAGCGACAACAATGTTCAAATGTGACATTGACTACGGCGTCATTTCGGTGAATAGTTCATGTCAATCCCATCGTTTCTTTTTGACAATCATTAGCGCTGATAGAATGTTACGTTTTCGAGACCTTAGTGAGTATATTAGGTTGGCAGAAACGATCTAGAGATGAAGATGGCTCTCCCACTTGTGCCAGAAGTGTCTCGATGCAATAGATTAGAAGTCTCCCTAGTTCCAGGTGGCTGAGCCGCAAAAAAACATTATTAAGTTTCAATCGACCTTTAGTTACAGTTCATGTTACGTAGTATTTTCCAGAAACAGACCCTTAAACCGCTAAGGATTCCGTATCAAAAAACTAAGTTCAGGAGATTGCCTCAACAGTGTCTACCTATATTTTACGGTTGATGAGATAAAGTCCAGTGACGGACAGTTAGAGCTGAGGATTAGTTATAGAGTTTCGTTGGTTAACCTTCGAGCAAGGAACCCTAAAAATGACCGACGCAGAGACTAACAGCGGCAAACGCAGCTTATCCTAGCGGATTAAACTGTCGCGTCGGTCCACAAAACCTGCTCAACTTAATACGGATAATTCAGCATTTTATAAACAAAAAAACTTTTTTGTTGTTTTATTTCGTTTTGTCATAATGCCAGTTACACACGCCCAAAAGTTTTCGTTCTCATATTTGCTATGCTGGGTCTAATTTTATATGCAGAACTATATTTTAAATTCAGCTTTGTTTAAAATCTCCTCTAAATAATCCAGCAGGGTAATTGGGTAACACAGTTAATAGGATTGCCTTCCATTTTGACAGTTTAACAACATACATTGCGTTGTTTACATTGTGGAGCAGATGATTGTTCAAACATACGAAGCAATGGATTAAAAATTTACTTGTTAATATTTTAGGTGTCATAAAGTTTGTTACGTAGTTGGAATGCTGGAAGTGTTCACAAAGGCTGTTGTTCAATTACAGAGACGATGTTCACCCCATTCATCTTTCATGTCCTACTTTTTATTTTAAAGCAAGGGTTCTTAAAGTCCCCTTTTTTGTTCGATCAGATTTCGCGCCCACATGAAACCTGTGTTTCGCAATTATACTATTGAGTCTCAAATGTTTTCTGTTTTTCAGAATAATAGTGCACTGCAGATTGTTTCATGTGTGCTTCCCGAAACTGGCATTGAACTGCAAAACAACTACCATTTAAAAACTCCAATATATTTAATGGAGCAGTTAAATATCGTGATGTAATGCTAAACCAAAAAGAAACTGACAAACTTCCACAAGTTTTTGTCTTAAAAAAGATATAAAACTTTAGGATTTATTGGTTCGAAAATACAATCTTGAAAATTTATCAAAATGCCCAAAAGTTTAAAAGAAGTATTTGAATACCTACTAGGAGTTCAGATAATAAAAGGGTACCTAGCCTCCGAAAAATAATATATTTTTCTTAAGTTATTCTAAAGTTTGCTCGTAAAGTCTGTGGTTTTTTTCAATAAGGTCAGTGCTCAGCCAAATCAAAACGATATACTTATAAATTAATAATTTTGGAAGGTTGTGAAACAATCTTTAAAATATCATAAAATGTTAAAATGTTGATGACTGACTTTACTGTCTTCTAAAAAAAATGAGTTTAAAAAAAAGATAATCCTAAAAAAAGATATTTTGTTTCGAAATAGATTTTTTTTAAGAGCAGGAAATCCTCTGGGTGAAGAGGAAGGGCGTTTTGAACTCTTACTAACTAAAACCCATCCGTGTACCTTCAAATTTAATACCCTTTGCGTTCCAGGGTCGCGGGGACACTTTCGGTCAAATTCCGCAACCCTGGCAAAATAGTAGTATAGTATTTATGATAAAGGTGATATTTGTAGTCAAAAACATTTACATGCTTATAAAAACTCTTTACTCACAGCATTACATTCGCAACGACCAAAAATAAGTCACTACAAAGGAAATTAGATTTTAAAATCTTCTTCATATCAATGACCGTCCGATAAATAAAGATATAAATTCCAATTTCCCTCAATTATGACAGGGAAATTAATGGTTATTAACTGTTATCATTTAACTGAAG
Source organism: Mamestra configurata (assembly GCA_002192655.3). Classification (NCBI taxonomy): domain Eukaryota; kingdom Metazoa; phylum Arthropoda; class Insecta; order Lepidoptera; family Noctuidae; genus Mamestra; species Mamestra configurata. Next base: position 267,267 of record NDFZ01005131.1, read on the forward strand.
TAATATTCATTTAACATTTTCTTGATAAAGATTTAAGTTATGGAATAAGAGATGGAGATAGGATGGGGATGGGTTAGTGGTGGATGGGGTGGAGATTTCCATAGCTTTAATCTAAAAGATACCTAGTCTTTTATAATAATTTATGTGATAGGTTTTTGGTATTTTGGGAAACGTATAAAATGTTTCAGCTTTCAGCAAAGATCTATTCAGAATCTGGGCTAGAAAAAAGTTAATTTTATATTTATTTATTGTTGCCAAAATTTACTAAATGCTAGCTGCAGTCTACCGGATCCATCAACATACCTGTATCTGATGCATTTTAATTATAAAATAACAGTAATCTCACAGTAAATAACACTTTCATTGCATTAGTGTAACAGATTCGATAAAGCATAATATACGAGTACGTTGCAAATTATCTTTATCCAGAATACATCCCATTATTACATACACTAATCCAGGGCAGCTTTCCCTTATTTCACATTTCCAGACTTTTAGCTCACCTCATCTTACAAAACGAAAAATTAAACCTTGTTCTCCGAAATCTCCGCTTTAAAACCGTCAAAGACCATTAATCTGTCTTCCCTTCAAGTAATGAATGACAGCCCCGTCCCGCTGCCTCAGACGAGCTATTACACAAGTTTTCATCCCAGTCACAGACGCTGGCAACACTGGCGTGCCACATAAGCGTATGCCAGATATTTAGCAGAAGTGCCAAAGCTTATCCTGGTTAGGGTAATCGGTTTTCTTCATTTCCTGAGATAGGCATCTTACCTACAAAGGTAGATGCTTTTTACACTTTGCTTCGATGACACTTTGGATCGGCTTTTCATTTACATTTGATAATTTTTGGGGTGATCAAAGTACACACTCATAATTAAAATTATTTTTTCATTGCTCAAAAAATGCATTAACGAAGCCTGTATACGTGTTTGTTTAATCGAAAGTAAAAAATTACACACCATACAATAGAATGTGCGGTAAAATAGGTAAAAATATAAAACTCCACCAAGGAGTTTCACATTAATAGAATAAATAAGTAGAATGATCGAACCTCCTTGGAAGCGCTTTCACTCAATACGTTTGTCTCACTTTAATACTAAAGAGGAAATGAGACGAAAGATGTAGTTCTAATTTTCACAACACGCACGTAGCGCCATTTGCACATTCGCGCCATTTTCATAATAAAAACGTCAAAGATTGTTGCGACTTTCCGACTAATATCTAAAACCAGAATAATATTATGAGTTCAGGCGAGGAATCCGAAATTAATATGAAAACTACTCCACTTATATAGAATGAGGCGCAAATTGCAGAAAATGTTCTCTTGCCGCCAAAATCGCGAGAGCGCTATTTATTGATTTACAATAATTTTATATTATGGAAGACTCGAAAAAATACTCAATCATTTTATCTGAAAATGTTTTGATGGCTTTCAATGAATTAAGTGTGTATAAGCCGTCCTCAATGACATAATTACTTAATTATTTTATTTGTTTATTTCTGTTTTATTGTCCGATTTAATGTTTATTTTTATTTATAATGTTATTGTGCAATGGGTGTAAATTACCTGAATAAATTAATTTATTTATTAACCACTAATTTTGTATTTACTGTGAAATATGAAAAAAAAGATTCTCATTACAAGTACGTTCGCATAAATTGACAAAAATCTAGCGAACTCAAGTCAATGACCACTTCGCAGTTTTAAATTCTTGGTCTGGTTTCATAATGAGAAAAAATTGCCAATGATCAAATCTTATAAAAGCCAACCTGTATTAGCAAAAATCTAAAGAAAAACAAATCTGATAAACAAAGCTTTATATAAACAAACTTTTTTTTACCTGATTTGGCGCGGAACACTAAAAATAACGATGGTTAATTAGGGTCAAATGAGGTAATTTATTGAGACGCTTCCCGAAATTGGGTAATTTTGCCTCATTTTATCTTAATAAACGTAGTAATATAAAGGCAGAAAAACACACCTTTCTTTCACCTTTGAATGTGAAAACATATGCAGGCTCATTCTTAAAAAGTAAGTACCACTATACTGTAAATTCAGTATCTCTACAGATTACCTATTACGGTTCATGACATAAACGCCGCGGACGGTTAGTAAAAGGGGTTCCGTTGGCTACTGCTACTCGAAAGGAGTACGCAATCGTAATAATAAATACGGTATCAAGTTGAACAACTTAGGACGAGTTTTTTCATCCGTAGTTACACATTGGTTAAATATTTTGACCAACTAAAGGCTTTCGAACATTTTTCTATGGGATCTTGCCCTGCCTCCGGGCGCCATTTTGATTTTTTTCCAAAGTTACGGCGCGCGATCTACCATACACATATGGGTAGAGGACTAAACAAACCAAACATGTTAGCAATAGAGGGGGCCTAAAGTGAAATAAAACTCGCTTTTAGAGAACTTCATATCAAACATAACCTACTGTTACAACCTCTATACTGTAGCGATGTTGATAAATATCTCGCGTAGCATTGTTCCAAGACGAGTTGGCCACAACTATGACGCCGCATCCGCCGGGCACCGACAGAGAATGTGAGTTGGGTAGCTTGTCGTACCGTAGGCATAAAAATGCTATGCTGACATTACAACAGGCGAATTGTTAATCACTCTTGATAAAAAAGACATTAATTTACGGTTCAGGCAGATTTATTGAAAGTGTGAAATTATGTAGCGGAACTCCACGGAAGTGATATGGGCTTCAATACAACGATACCTATTAACATTTTTAGATCTCGACTATAATAAACTATCAGTTGACCGTTATCAGCTGAAGAAAACAAATTTTCGCTTGCTAATTCAGTTTGACTGTGTAATAAGCCTCTATAGTTCTAATCCTACTCATCACGATACTACGTTATGCGTCCGGCACAATATGAACTTCAATCTTGACTTGTAGATTCTGATGATAAATGCCAGACTATGTACAAATGTTTTTTTTTCCATTCCATGCAACAATTTATATGAAAAAGCATTTTCTGCGGTAACCGTAATAAATGTGTGAGTATCAGGGCATTGCAGTCGATTTCCCGTTGCCATAGGAATTTTGGGAAATCCTCTGTTTGTGCTTCCCTACAGAGTGTAAGGAAACTAAATGCCAAATTTCAGCTTTCTATGACCAGCAGTTTCGGCTATGTGTTGTCTGTCAGTCATTCAGTCAGTCAGTCAGTAACGGAGGAGTTTTATAATTAATATTGATTGCAATGTTTACTAGACTGTCTCAAAAGGAGAGTATTTTATTTAGATTCAGGTTGTAAAGAATGATGCAACTAAGTCGATTTCTACCACAATGTCATGAGCGACAACGCGACATTATTTTAATATTCACTTACTTAAGTTCCTATATTTCACCCCTACTTACTATAAAGACATACCTACAGACCATCCCTAATTAATCATTGATTCACTATTAAACGGATCCCTATTTACCGAACCCAATAAATGTCCGTCAGCGTTAAATGGCTTTTTCAGGAACATCGCTGCGGTTCCCCATTCGTTGTACGTGTCAGTTCCGCGCCACCTACCGTGACTTCTGCGCTCCTAGTATCATTGGAGTAATTAATGATTCGATTGGCTTTGTTTTCCTTACTTTTTTAGGTTTTAAATTTAGACTATGCACAGAGGGGATAAAACTGTCTTTTGTCACGGGCTCATATTGAATCCCGAGCATAATAAAGGATTCTAGAGTTAATTCACGAGCGAAGCGAGGAGTTAATACTCGAATCTTGAATGCAGCGAGGGATTTTAGATTGCCCAAAGCCAAAACACTTTTATCCCAGAGAAGAATACCTACTCTATTTTTTACACCTATTACAATATAATTGAAAAAAGTCCACAAGAAATGGTGTAAGTTTTCATATTCAAAATCCAATATTGCCAATAATGACTTGCTTTAGTTACATGACATTTAATTTGAAGTTTTTGAGCACTTAGCGTTTAACTGTAGAGTTTTTCAAGTATTATAATTGACTAGCTTTTGCCCGCGACTTCGTGTGAGTAATCCCGTTTTTTCCCGTTTCCTTAGGAATTTCGGGAAATTTCTCAGTGCTTACGCAGTGTAGGAAAATTACATGCCAAACTTCAGCTTTCCACGACCAGCAGTTTCGGTTGTGCTTTGTGTGGTAGTCAGTCACTCAGTCAGTCAGTAACGGAAGAGTTGATTGCAATGTTTACTAGAATGTCTCAAAGGAGAGTATTTTATTAAGATTCAGGTTGTAAAGAATGATGCAGCTTAGCCTTATCTAATAAAGTTGCAACAGTCAACTTCCAGTTTATCTAACCAAATGAAACGATATTACTATCAATATTTTACATGAAGCAATATTGCATCTGAACTCTACGACCAATCAGCCCAATCACAATATTTTATGTTTAGACCAGAGTCTCGAGTCAAAATGCCAGAGTCCGTTCGATCATTGCACAAAAAAAAATTATGTTTAGACCAGAGTCTCGAGTCAAAACGCCAGAGTCCGTTCGATCATTGCACAAAAAAAAATCTGGCATTGTGCAAGTTGGATCATAAGCCGAAAGGCCCTTTTATTTTTAATTTTATTTAATTTTTATTATGTTTGTTATAGTGAAAGTTTCAACTGTCTAACTATCATGGTTCATGAGATACAGCCTGGTGACAGATGGACAGACAGACAGACGGCCGGACAGCGGTCTTAGTAATAGGGTCCCGTTTTACCCTTTGTCCCCGATGTTCCGTCGATGGACATCCCACCCATAAGCACAAAACGTTTTGGTAGTATTTTCACTGTGCACAACTAAGGAGTGGAATTCCCAGTCGGAGTCTGTATTTCCTGATAACTACAACTTAAGAGTCTTTCAGTCAAAATTGAATAGGTTATTTCTAGGCATGCGTGCTCCATCTTCGAGCTCATCATCGCTTACCAACGGGTGAGATAGTGGTGAAACGAGTGCCTATTAAGTAAAAAAAAAAAACAAATTGAAGTCGCGCTCGCTATGTCATCTCAGGGACAAGCAATGCCAAAAAGTAAGTAAATTAGCGCAATAAAAATACGAAAATTGCCACTCTAAGCTCGATTTATTTTATTCGAACTCATTTTAATCACTTATGCAGCAGGTCCGGTGGAATAGCAGACAAACACTATCGAGCCATAATTGTGATAGTTTAAGCATACTTTTCCAAAAAACCCTCAATGAATCAGGAATTCATCACTTTAACCGCACTAATCGTCGAAACTATATTTCTTTTCTAGCCTGTAACTTAGTTGAACTTACCAATTTCATCCATCATACTAAAACAAAATTGCCACACCGCCCATTTATAGACATTTCCGTTGATGTTCGACCTCTGCTCTCTCCCCCGCGACACTAGATAAGTGCTAAGTTTACAACATCCGCGACACTAACGGAAACTATACAACTTTGTCTGGCAGCTGTTCACACTTTATGTTGTCCTGGTATCCTTCGGGATAGTACAAGAAAAGGTTTTGACTTTTAACGGTGTTAGGAGGATGATGGATGGATGACTTTTGCCGCTGATTTACTTCTATAGTTGATTTTTATTAACCGACATCAAATAGTTGAAAGTAAAGTATACAATAAGCTCGTCTATATAATGAATTTGCTACTATTCTTATCGTAGGTCGATTTCGATTTTCCGAGATGCGAATGCCGCCCCTTTTAATTAAAAAAGAATAATGGAAATCTCTTAATGTCCCGTAATCTCGTAGAAATACCTACAGGCAGACGTCACGTACAGACACAAGACACCAACACACAATGGGGAAGGTACCGCACACACCCAAAAATATCTTTGCAAGAGGCTGGTAACCACTTAATGCAGAATATAAGAAGTGTTCATTTTGGACTTAGTAAAAAAAGAAAATTATTTCATCATCATAGCCTTTTCCCAACTACGGGGTGTTTCAGAAGTGCTTGGTCATATTAAAAGGTGAATTGAGGAAAACCTATGTTTTCCTAGGTTCGCTATTTTTCCTTAATATAATGGCATGGCTCATGTGATACATGTTCTCCTAGTACAAGAGCCAAGGCAACACTTATGTTTATGCCTTAAAGTGCGTTAAAAATATGAGATAAAATATTGGTTCAATAACCGAACGTTAGACGGTCAAACCCAAAATAAACGGGCATTTTCCACGCGTGCGAATCACATCTTCATCCCTTGAGAGCCACCTTCGACTCATGAAAGGCCTGGACATACGTACTTACATAACGTAACGTTAGCAGAAGCATCAGTCCACATCAAGTTAGGAAGGGAAGAAAATCCACTCGTAATGAAACGGTAATGAAGACATTAATAGCTGTAACGAGGGGGATTTATGAATTTAGTTAAGCTTAAGAATTATTGGATTGTAAGTAAGTTGACAAAGATTAATCCCGTCGTGAAGCTCGTGGATTTAGTAATAACAACTGCACGGGTCAACTTCCGAGGTTACGATGCATAGATGGGTGACGATCCACGTGAAGCCAGAAAATTTAACAGCAGGCTTGCTTGGGGACCCAGGGAGATGCTAGGTTGTGGCAGATCATATAGGCAGTAGCTCCTGGTAGTCAGCTGCATCTGGTTAGACTGCCAGGGTTGCGGAATTTGTTCGAAAGAGTCACCGCGGCCCTGGAACGCAAAGGCCATCCGTGTTCCTTCTAAAGCAGAAGGAACACGGATGGGTTTTAGTCAGTAAGAGTCTGACACGCCCTTCTGCTCCATCCAGAGCGTAAGATGATTTCCCATCCTTAAAAAAAAAAACTGGTTAGACTGGAAGCTGACCCTTACACAGTTGGGAAAGGGTTAGGCAATATAAATGTATCTTTACCCAGTAATGGGACAATATTGGTTGAAATAATAAACCGTACCCGTTCGTACCATTATCTATACAGCGAAAAATCACGTTTGTTGTGTGGGAGCCCCCTTAAATATGTATCTTATTTTGTTGTTTAGTAAGTGTTGTTATAGCGGCAACAGAAATACATCATCTGTGAAAATTTCAACTGGGTTCATGAGATACAGCATAGTGACAGACAGACAGCCAGTAATAGGGTCCCATTTTACCCTTTGGGTACGGAACCCTAAAAATCAATTAAATCTGATCAGAGAAGAATTTAGCGAATTTTCTTGTATAAACCTTCTGCCCAACGTGTCTAGTTATAATTCGCAGCTCAGAGTTTTATTAGCCGAAACGGTATTTTATTGCGCGCCACATAAAACATACGTGAGGGACCAGGGTATCATGATGATGCGTGGAGTATATGTTTATAGCGTTGCTCTAGGACAGATGCTGGTCATTTCTGCGACCCTCGGAATACTTCAAATTTTGTAGATAAATTCATTTGTAAATTAAATTCTGTATGGCAAAAATGTTTAGTTAAATATCGAGGGATAGAATAAAACTATGCATGTTAAGAAAACAATAATTTTGCGAATATCTTGTCAAGTAAAATTTTCAAATCTAGTATGAGTCCTCACTCGTCATTCACACGAAACTGTTTTTGGGGGGCAACGTTCAATATGAGGAGGTAAAAAAATAAAAATTCGGAAATACCACGTCGAAATCTATAGTCTTCATTCTGCCCCGGTAAAACTTCAAAATAAATGGACTATACAGATGATATGATATACATAAAACCACGGTATCAAGGTATTGCAGAGGTGTACCTTTAGAATACCAACATTAAGCCCGTTATATTTGAGGCCAATGCAAATCATTGCAAGCCATTGCTATCAACCGTGTAGGTAATAGGTACTATAGCTAGATTACGGGCAGCCCGTAATCTAGATATAGTCTAGATATACTCAGAAATTTCAGATGTAAAAATCCAGAAACAATTTGTTCGACCCCGCTGCGAACCCAAGACCGACATCTGATCTAATACCTTTAAACGAGCAATTCTTGTATATATGTATATATATAATCTGAATCTCGGAAACGGCTCCAAAGATTTTCATGAAATTTAGTATGTATCATTTTTAAAAAACGTTTACAAAAAAATACCGGTCTTCCAGGTACTTAATAATGTTAAAAAATACATACTTCCATTTACCCCGATAAGTATCAATTCTTGTATATATTTATGTATATATATAATCTGAATCTTGGAAACGGCTCCAACGATTTTCATGAAATTTTGTATGTATCATTTTTAAAAAACGTTTACAAAAAAAAACCGGTCTTCCAGGTACTTAATAATATTAAAAAAATACATATTTCCATTTACCCCGATAAGTATTAATTTACACCTTATTAAATCTGAGATAGCAACTCTATATAGATAGGAACCTGTATAATTTGATAGAATTTCAGCTAATCCGAAAGCAATTAGTAACAGTAGCTAAATGAAGCTAATTAAGATAGCACGTGTACAGTTATGTTAAGTGTTTAATTACGGGATAATACCCACTTGCGTTCGTTTGAGCGATATGCTTTAATCTTCACAGTTCACAGACCATTTCATTCTGAATTGCATTTTAATGAGGACTCTTTAGGAATCCAACGATGCATGTTTTGTTCGCTATCACGATTATTAAACTTTAAATCTAAGTAATTTGTTTATATTATGTTTTAGTTTCAAGGGTTACGTACTTGAATGGTAATCAACCAAAATCTATTAAAATGCCTCACTATCAGTTCGTCCGTCTGTCTTTCAGCGGGCTGTATATTATGAACAGTTATAGGTAGACAATTTAAATTTTCAGATAGTGTCATTATAACATCTAGAAACGTGACTTTTTCGGATTTATTTTTGTGTGTGCGCTCCAATCGTAAAAATGGAAACACATAGTATGTATATAGTGTTAAAACGAAGGTATATATTAAAATAACAAAAATAGTAAAACCGGTCAAGTGCGAGTTGGATTGCGCACCAGGGTCGCAAGAAACAAGCTCACCTAATCAAAGTCAAATCATTTATTTCAAATTAACCATTATCAGGTACTTTTGAATTGTCAAAGTCAGTCCGTCAAAAACATGAAGCTATTTGCACGCTCCAAAGCGTAGATCTCTATGGAGAAGAACGTGCAAGAAACTCCACGGACACTCTTTTAAATCATTTTATGTTTACAAAAATCCTGGATAATAATACGTATGGTACGGTTTCCTTCGTATGCCAGTCCGTCGTACGACTGCCACTTGGACAGTTTTTCATAAGAAATAACTTCAATTTACAATTCCTAAATACAAAAACAATTATTACATAGAATACCAAAAATAACTACCTAATAATAATACGTACGTACCTAGTTCACCAGTACTAGGTACCCATAGGTTCCAAGCAGTCAGTGGTCAGGCCTCCAGAGATAGCAAAGCGAGCCTTGCTAATTAATTAATCACTTCGTAACAAGGACATATATTTTAAATTATATTACAGACGTTGATTAATCGTATGATGAACAAAACCTGGTATTTTCAGCCTGATATAGTCAACACGCAGTAGGTATATAGAGAAAAAATTCTGGACATAACTGTGACATTTTACATTGCAACAATAGAGAACATGCAGGTATGTATTTAGCTGTTATAAACAATTATGAATGATTTTTTTAGAATTTTACCTGAGCATATACATTTTCTTGTTTAACTTAACCCGCAGGTGACTCAAACATGAACTATCACGTCTCAAAAACAATTTTCGTACGATTCGTACACGATATGTTCCATCGAGTCGCATCCAATGCGCACTATATGCAAATGTCATCCACAATTAATACCGCCCGGCGCGCAATGTATTACGTGAACGTGCATACTCATCGTCTTATCTCGGCTTTAACTTACACATTCATCGATATGGGAATTTAAATGGAGCGTATATATAACTTAAAATATATTATATAATTTAAATGGATGAACTCCCAGCTCATCCATTTTTTATAATATAATATATAATTTAAATGGATGAGCTCCCAGCTCATCCATTTTGGATTTATTGGAAGAATGTTAAATTTAGTTTGGTTGTCTCTTTCTTTATGAGACTGTGGTTAGGCTTGTCGAAATCATCATCAGCCAATGAAATCCCACCATCTCCACCGTTGGACGAAGACGAAGGCATCACAAATTGAAAGGTGTTTATTTCGATTATCGAACACTTTCAGCCAGCTGCTACCAGGCTCCCAGGAAGAGAAATTATATACCCACGTCTGACCCTATGTTTGTCGATTCAGTCAAGAAAATATCTTCCCCAACGGTCAATCAGTTCAGCATGGCTGGCCCATTGGCACTTCAGCTAGCATATTCTCTCTTATACGGTCGTAGGTACTAGGCATGCATAATTTCAAGGATATTGTTTCGTTAATGACGTCGTAGTTTCGACCCTTCGAAGAAAATACAATCAGTTTGTCCAATGTTTGGTCCCAATTGTTAATTGGGTTTTCTCTAGAACATTTCCAATTAAGAGAAAGATTAATGGTTTAAGATAAATAGGACTAATTTAAAACTCACTTGGGACTATCAGAAGTAATTTAGTCCTTTTCTGTAAATAAATAAAGATGTTTTTTTTTTTTTATTTAAAACTTGTGACAGTTACTTTTGACAAATCTTCTTCTGGGTAAGCTCGCTCCATCGTCGATTTTGTCTCTGTCATCTATGACCTAGACTCAAAAATAGGCTAGTTTGCTATTTTTGTCTCGCGTAAACCTGTTAAAATTCTAAGCAAGAGTCATTTGGGCTCGCTCATTCCGTCATAGACCTCATCCACCGCTTTCCATCAAGCAAGATTAAGGTCAAGAACGGACTCATGAAATAAAAAATACCTTTTACATTCTAAGTGGCTTGGGGGGTTTTTTCGGTGGTTCTGGAAAAATATGCCAATTCCATACTTACGAGTAGGCACCTAAAATTATTTGTTTTGTTTTCCTTCGTAATTATTGACACTAAAATAATATTAAATTTGTAGAATGGAAGCTCAAGGACAAGGGTAATATCATAGATAAGGTAGAGAGTGTGGCGATCATTATAAACACACAACCACTCTTGTTCACAAAGTTGGTTAAAGTCTCGTTGGGCACACCATGTACTTAATTGTACTTTTTTTTTATTTAATAGAATGTTGCTAGCTGGGTGTCCAAAGATTTAGTCCAAATACAGTTTCATTTAAAACGTGGGTGGTCAGACACAGACTCGTTTTTCGTAACGTAATTATCGTAGCCCAGTTGACTATTTCTCATCTCGCGTAAATTGTAGAACGTGCGTCTAAAAGGGCCAAGGGCAGGATTCCGGGGATGGCCAGTAATTGCTAGGACGACGAAGCGTTCAATCTAAATCTGAAAAACAACAAGAATTTAGTCGTCCGGCCGCGAGATAGGCAGACGACATTATTGTCATCGCGAATAATGTTTTATAATAATAGTAGCTTTTGCCTTGACTTCGTACTCGGATATCCTGTTTTTTCTTGTTCCTTTCTACTGTCTTCGTCATGAATGTGGCTATCGTACACAAAAATAATTTTCCAAATCTGACTAGTAGTTCCAGAGATTAGCGCGTTCAAACTAACAAACTCTTTAGCTTTACATGTATTAGTATAGATAGATGAGTATAGATATTATCTTATATTGATCTTCTGTCTAAATAAAACAACTCAACTGTTGTGCGTCGTACGTCTCTTAAAAAGTCGAAAATTGTTCGATCGTTTTGAGTGTTATGTTCTGTTTTGTCCGCCCCAAAAACTAAAGTACCTACATAAAAGCAACAAACATGAAGTAATTTATAAGTCAAAAGAGCGTGTTGTTAAATTTGGCGTTCCGCAAGGGACTGCTTTAGGCCCACTATTTTTCATACTGTATATTAATGACCTACCCAAAAGTATCGACCACCCAATGACACTGTTTGCTGATGATAGTACTATTACAATTGCCTGTAAAAATAAAGACACATACGAAACTGACATTAACAATTATAGAATTGTTAATGTCAGTTCATTCTATAGAAAATCAATGATAAAATGGTTAGAAAACAGCATTCTTAAGATAAATCTTGAAAAACTTATATTATGCATTTTGCCCAAGGATTAATATTCCAAATGTTAATATTCACTATTGTGAGAGTAAAATAGACAAAGTTGACACAACCAAATTTCTTGGAGTAATTATTGGCAGTAAATTAGATTGGAAATCGCATATGGAAGCCTAAGGAAAAAAAAACAGTTATGCTACTAATGCACTGTACAAATTAACCCCAATGTTAAATGTTGATGCGCTGCTAACGGCTTATCATGGCTCTAACTGATGATACTGAGTAATATTTTGGAACAATTCAACAAACAAGAATGTAATATTTAAAACTCAAAAGAGCCTTAGAACCATGTTTAAACTTCATGTTACTGAGAGCTGCAAACCATTTTTCAAAAAATATAAAATATTAACTTTTCCATCTCTGTATATTTTAGATACCATTATGTTTGTCAAATCGAACCCACACATATTCTTCCTATTATATATAGCAGTTTGACAGCTATTGTATGGAAAATATGTCAAGTTCTCATATTTATTCTTCAGGTAAAAAAAATCTGTCGATAGGAAATGAAGAAAAAAACCTTTAATACACCTCTTTTTACACGACTGTCCCAGAAGGAGGGTAATCGAGTATGTTTGTTATTGAACTAAAATAAAAACCACCAACTGCATCAGAAGATTCTTAGAAGTCTTTTGTGTATTCTGAAGAAATGCACACCAGAATGTACTAGGATAACAAAGATAACAACAGGTCAGCTAGGTTCTTAATAACGCTTTCTGCTTGGATTGCGTCACTCATAGTCTCTTAATACACTACTTTCACACACCAGATATCCGTTAATTTTCCCAGTTTTTAGGCCCCGATTCAAAACACAGAATGTATTGTATCGAGTACTCAAGTATATTCTCATCCCGCGTACAATGTGAAGCGGCTTACAAAGGCCAAGGACAGAGAGAGGCGGGCGACAGCGGCAGCGGGCGCGGGCGCGAGGAGGCCGAGGTTTTTCATTCATTCGGATAACAATACGGGGTATAATTAGAGCAGCCGGGCTTGATATCAATGTTGGCGAAATCAATTAATGGACTGATTAGGCAGTAAAATACTCATTATTTCATCTAGATCATGGAGAAATACCCAAAATGAGTGACTATATTCTAGTAGCCATAGTTAATAGTGGACCTCACTCAAACGCCGAAAAAACAGTTTTGGTAATCATTTCATTTAGCGTACAGCCATGGGCGTGCAGTAGGCTACAGTAAGGGTAGGCCAGCCCATACATAATGACCAAAAAAAATAAAAACTCACCACATATTCAGGGTTAAAATCACGATACTGACGATGCGAATTTTCGTCGACGAAATTTTTTTTTTTTTGAGATTATATATGGGCTGGCCTACCCCCTACTGCACGCGCTTGTACAGCTCTGGTGGAGAATTCTCTGCCGAAGTCTGTGCAGGTACTAGGTAGATAGATATAACCTGGGGTCTTTAAGTCAAGAGGTTACTTCTAGGCAAGCGTGCTCCATCGTTGACCAAATGATTGCGAAACGTGAGCCATTTAAAAAACAGTTAGGTTGTTTTCAAAGCCATGCACAGCGTATTCCCTAAAGTTAAACTGATCGGTATTTCCAAACGTTATCTCTAGTGATTGAGAAGAAATGTCGAAAAGATTGAAAAAATAACTTTTGAACAAACAAATACAACCGACTTCCAATTAAAAAAAAACACTACAATGTATAAAATAACTTTAATTTCGGAAGTCGGTGTTTTTGGTTGTTTCATCGTATTATATATAACACCGAATTCCGAAATTAAAGTTATTTATTGTTTTCCTGTAAATAAAAATACGCAATGTTGTTTACTGTGGTCCCATAGAAATTTCTATGGAATCAATCGGAAAGTTTATCCTTTCAAATAAAAAAGTGTTTTTCAAATCGGTTCATCAATGACGGAGTTATGAGGAAAAAACAGACAACCGAATTGAGAACCTCCTGCTTTTTTTGAAATCGGTTAAGCATTTGAAAGGGATCTTTCGGGAAGGTCCGCCATCTAACAAACACAAGTCTGCAGCCAATCACGTTGTGTTACGGTTTGAAGGGTATGAGTGCCGGTGAAATTACATACACTCGTTCAACTTCACAGTAAAATTGATGGCTTTGAAGTCTTTTAACGCTCGAAACCGCAACTTTCTAATGAGAGCTATAACTCGAACAAAAGATAAATAAAGTATTAACTATGTACTATCAAACTTTAGCTAGTTGAAAGAATACTCATTACCCGATTGTGTCAGAAGGAGGGTTATATTTTTTGAGTGTATGGTAGATATGTATTTATAATCTACATAAATTTGGCACGCTCTGTAGCCTAAACGGCTTGATGGATTTTAGCTTGAGAGGTGTCGTTCGATTTGTTTTAATTGTGAGAGTGGCAATGGGCAGGTTCACAAAAAAATATTATAAAATTGAAGTGGCCGGTTTTTGGCGCCATAATTATATAAATAATCGCCTGTCTGAACTGGGAATCGAAATAAATTAAATTAAAAAAGACAAAAAAATAATATGTTAAACTTCACTTCCCTGGAAATCACCACTACTATATGTTATAAGTATCATAGCTACCTATGACACATATAGTATCGTTTTTTGTATCAGTCATCATCAGTAATTAACAAACCTTTTAACAATATGAACGATATACATATATCGAACAAAGCGTATGAATAACTCCAATCGTACGTTTTAATTTTAATGCGATCCGTCACGAACAGTACCTATGTTCACGTTCAATTATATTATTAAATACTTGCGACGCACGTTCGTAATAACGGGGACTAGGGTGACATGAGTAGATAGGAGATGGATAGTTAGCTTCATATGGTGTCACGATGGTGCAAGTACATACATGGCATGGCTATGTGGTCGGATATCTTTCTTATACTTAATGTTAACACACCTATGATGTGATAAAAATAACTTATTATTTAGTAACTAAATAATTTATTTTGTAACTCTTACAAATGACGTGTAAACTGTTATTTTAACTTCAAGCGAGTTCTTCTAAGAAAGTTTTCGTTTTCAAAAACCTAGCACTTTCCCAACTATTTTCGAATTGGCTTCCAGTTTAAGCAGATTATTATTTATTATTTATCTCTCCAACCGGTCATAAGAATTAAGAAAACTGAAAGTCTATCATTTTCAAGCACATAACAACTGTCAAAGAATATCGCATGTTAGCCATAACAAAATGTCCGTTTTTTACAAAAATTCCAAAATCCATTTCTTTTAGGTGATCAGCCCTTTATAAAAGAAACCGGCCAAGTGGAAGTCAGACTTGCACACAAAGGGTTCCGTACCATAAGCCGAAATAAACATGTTTCTTCTAAGGGGGCCCTTTAATTGTTAATTATTTGTTGTTATAGTTATAATAATATTATTTATATTGCCGCTATAACAACAAATAATTAAAAATAAAGGGACACTCTGTGAAAATTACAACTGACTATTTATTACGGTTCTTGAGATACAGCCCGCTGACAGACGGACGGATGAACGGGCGTACGAACGGACAGCGGAGGCTTAGTAATAGAGTTCCGTTGGTTACCCTTTGGATACGGAACCCTAAAATAACAACACTTACAAAAAATCCCTAATGGACCTAATACGCCCATATAGACAGAGACTCGGTCTCTGTCGAATATTTACTCAAGTGCCTATGTCTGACGTCGTGAACTAAATATAAAGTTGTATGGATAATTTATGAGTTCTATCGATATAATTTGATTCATGAGGACGTGTGTCCGAATAAGACCGTTTCTAATACGTATTTCCGTAATTATAACCTCTACAATATTTGAATGTAGAGTATTAAGTACCTACTATCGAATGTTAATGCTACTGTTCGCTTTCGAATAAGTTTTCTAAATTTTATACAAATCAGTACAGCCGTTAAGATGAATTTTGTAACAGACATAAAAAAACTTTAAGCGACGCGTTCCATCGAGCGTCGCAACGCGTCAGATGTGAAAATTTTAATCTACATGATTGTATGGGAACTACTAAGTAGCACAATGCTCGAAACTTGGTGAGCATATTAGCACACAAACTTCATCGGTACGTCACACCCTCTCATAGTTGGAGCTTAGAATCCTTTTTTGGTGTAGTTATACTAACACATAATAATACGCCTTTTCAAGAAACTATCTTTACCTAGGTCAAAACAAATTAGTAGGTAGACCAAACTCTTTTTTTTTAAATGGGATATCATCAAATAACTTCTTCCACTCTGGGTGGAGCGGAAGGGCGTGTCAGACTCTTACTGACTAAAACCCATCCATGTTCCTTCTAAAGCCCTTTGCGTTCCAGGGTCGCGGTGACTCTTTCGGACAAATTCCGCAACCCTGGCAGAGACCAAACTCTACAGAAATTAATTTAACCAACTAGGTATTTGACCAAACTCTTTACTTAATTAACTATATTTATAAATTAAATATTAAGGGCTCCAGAGAGAGGAACTTCCTAATAATGCGAGCCGTGTCTAGAAGTACCGCTTTCTGAATCAGTCCCTTGATCCAGCTGCCTAGCGAAAGCCTTCTATGGGGTTGGTCGAGGCTCGTGGCTATTAAGCCATTGGCTGACACGACTATCGGTACAATGATTGCTGAGTTCACTCCCCACATGTCGACAACCTCGCGAGCCGAGTGAAGATATTTGATTTGCTTATCTTTTTCGGCTTTCACAAAGTTCTCATCATGTGAAACGGTTATGTCTACAATCATTGCACGCCTCTCGATTCGGTCCACTACCATTATATCAGGCTTATTGGCAACAATAGCCCTGTCACACTCTTATTATTAACTTTTTAAAATTTTCATGTTTTCTCTTTTTGCTATACCAAAACGTATTGTGTGCCTTAAATTTAGCTAGCTAATTTAGATAGTCCCGGTATAGCAGTTTGCTTGGAAGTCATTATCAATACTGTTTCTCAAATCGACTTGGCCGATAGTGCCAATAGACTAGTGATATTTAAAAGTCAAAAAACTTTTCCTAACCGAGCCAAAGTCGAAGGTTTAGCTCGATTGCCCTTCCAAACTGTGATTGAGAAACCAAAGTACCCTAGTCAGTAAATAATACAAGTAGGTCGTTATTACTTCGCAAGCGCTCAAACTTGACCGTCGGATTTAAAGGGTTCTCCAAACTTATGAGGGCTTAATCACTTTCAAGTTGCTATGGCATTATAGGCATTAAGATGTCGGTATGGCTAGCAAGAGGACATGAGGCCTTGGTACTATAGATGAGAACTCGCTCGTCGATTTACTGCCTCGCTAAGTGGTTGCAAGCGCTACTGCGTGTTGCGGAATTTGTTCAAAAGAGCCACCGCGGCCCCGGAACGCAAAGGGCTTTAGAAGGAACACGGATGGGTTTTAGTCAGTAAGAGTCTGACACGCCCTTCCGCTCCACCCAAAGCGGAAGAAGTCATTTGATGATTTTCCATCCTTAAAAAAAAGCGCTACTGCTTATCATGAGGTCCTGGTACCGATACCCGGGAGTGTAATTAATCATATCTGGGGGGGGCTATCCCATATGGAATTTTTCAGTTGCAACTTCGAGTTTTGATTTGTGCTCGGTTCCAAGCAATAGGCTCGCTGTTTCAAGGGATTTCAATATAACTGACAATATGTACGTAGGAAGGTGTACTATGTTCACAGGGATATTTTAAATGACCAGCAAAAGTAAAAAAACAGCTGTTTAGTTTATTTTTTGGTCACATAACTCGGCTACAGTCATGGGGAACTGCTCCTTTTTTTGGACCAAATTTTTTCCGTTATTAAAGTCTTTTATTGATTATACTTGTACCAATGCCTGAAAATTTGTTGGTAAAAAATACCCTGTAGATACACCTGTCTGCTGTCGAGGAATTCATAACAGGAGGTTGCCTTCATCTTAGTCATTATTTAGCTTGTGGATAAATACTAATCGCAGCACGGATCTGTCTTCTATGTTTAAGTGACGCTTGAGAATGGCAGACTCTCCATTACATACCGAGATTCGCTTGTGCCTCGGAAAGCACGTTAAACCGTTGGTCCCAGCTGTTATTTGAAGATCTTTGGCAGTCGTTACGGATAGTCCGTGTGTTTTCCTTTTAGATAGTCAATGTGCAATCCACATCACGGACACGAACATTTGCTAGTTTTTAACGTATAAAACATCTGACTTTGGAGGTTGACGCAGAGATTTATAGCGGTCGGTATAACGCCAATTTCGATTCGACACAAATCTGTTACAAATTGACAGTTGCAATTCGATTTATCAATTAAAAACCGACAAAGTGCGAAACGGACACGCGTAATAGGCTGTGACTGATGGCCAGAAAAGCAAATACGAGTGGTTCTATAAGATTTCCGATACTTAATACGGACGGTCGGAATCCCAAAAATATGATAAAAGTCTGGTGACCATGCTGGAAACCATGAAATGCATGACCAATCAATGATAACATCATTCCTCTGCATACGCTTAGTATGCAGAGGTCGAATCCTACCGAAAAGACAGAACTGAAAACAGAATTTTAGGAGAGGCCCAACCCTGCTGTGAGTTATTACTGCCTGTCGATTCTCTAAACATATCGAAACGAAGGCTTGGGTGAAGTGATCACGAGGTGAGCTGTCAATTCATATAATCAAGATGGAATGGCAGTTCACTCCGTGATCACGTGACATCTTGATTGTATGGATTGACAGCTCACCTCGTGATCACTTCACTCAAGCCCTCACTTCGACATGTTTACGGAATCGACCGGCAGGCTAGTTCGATAGATGCAGAAAAGACTAGATGCGCACAATTATGTAGATTCAACTCTCCGAGCTCAGAAGGTCACGAGGTTTCACAACTAAGAATAGCCCCCTGTCCGAAGGCCTCGGGCCCTAGAACATAGCCACCGCAGATTATAGTTTATTTAGCACCGATAAGATCGGATACAGTAGAACAAACGCACCTTGGGCCTTATTATAGTTAATCTGCTAGATAATTCCAAAGAATTGTTCGATTTATGAAATAACCAGTTTAAAATCTAAAAAAAAACCCGGCCGGGAGCGAGTTGTTGTTATTTGTTATACGAACAAAAAAACCAAAAGTAAACTAATGAAAGTCACTCTTTTCCATACTCAACGTAATAAGTGTTTTTCAAAAAATATATATCACTCTCTCCGAAGTAACATTGTATACCATACGACGTACAAATTTTTGCATTAACAATATGCCACTAATATTGTTAATGCAAAAATTTGTACGTCATACTATATTATAAGATCTGCTAGCAGTTAGTGCCCAGCCCACCCAGATACTGCAAAACAGCCCAACCTTATAGAAAAATCGATCCACACAGGTATTATTACACAATTTTTTTCCCGTACAAAATCTACCCACACAGCTCCCTTGAAATCAAAATATTCCAGCTATCTCTTTGATATTATTCTCGCAGTAAGCAGAGCTAATACCGAGCGTTTCCGACTAATTCCGAGCATTCCCGAGGCGTAACAAAGTTAAGCGTATTCGTGTTGTTTGTATGTATATCTGTGTGGCACTAACTTGCTGCGCTTAGGGCGAGTTTGTATGGCGAATTCAGCTGTTCCTTTATGAGAAGCATCTTGGAGATGAATATGGCAGAAATGATACTAAATACTAGTATGCTGTAAATTTAAAGAATGAAGAAGAATGAGTCAAGAACGATTTCTTTTTTACAGATAAAAACAGACTATTAAACACATGGAGTATACGTATGCTAATAAAAAAAGAAAAAATTGTACCTACAAGCAGGATAAAATAGGAACTCATTGGGCATCGAAAAAATCATCCACACCGCTGTTATTAAATTAATCTAGACACACTTAAATGCGTAAAGTTTTAAGCAATCTATTCTGTCTCCACCTTATACTTCAAAGAAACTTATTGCGACAACAAAGGTTGGTTTTTCAAAGTAAGAATATTGAGCATAACAATCACGCTAAGGTGATTCAATGGGGAAATACATTGTATGGCAGTTAGCCATTTTTGACATCGGAAAAACCCATCGGGCACACGACATGTATTTTTCTAAACATAAACATACACCCAGATCAATTTGCATTATTGTGGGTTCGCTCGATGTACAACTAGGAGAGTAGCTTTAAGAAGAATGTATGACGATACGTTTTACCTAAGTCCGTGTTCGCTTGATTCCATGACAATTGGCATGACAGCCGATAACCTGATTGGCTCTGAAGATGCTAATAGGATATATGCAAATATGACCTATGTATGACATGTAATATCCATGAATCACTAACACTTGATTTACTGCCAACGTAAATTAGGATTCAGAACCTTGTCCAAACTACACGGACACATGAAACATTTTAGCTTTATCTTTAGAATGGTTATAAATAGCTCTGGTATTGCAGATGTCCATAGGCGTTTGTGATTTCTTATCATCATCCCCCTTATTATGACATGCCATTACCATCATACATATGTTGTTAAAAAGGGATAGTCCTATTCGTCCTGTATAACTCCGTCTCTTTCTTATGGTGGCATAGGTACGTTCTAGTAGGGGTCGTCAGGTGTGCTTGACTGTTTATTTATTTATTTATTTAAACTTTATGTACAATAGTGGTACATGGGCGGACTTAATGCATCAAGGCATTCTCTACCAGTCAACCTTTGGGTTATTAAGACTATACTGTGGTAGGTGTACAATAAATAAAATTAAGATACAAAATTGAATTTTAACATTTCGGAAAGAATATACAGATAATATATATAATACTAATAAAATACATATATGTGCTAAAATAATAAACTAAAAAAATATGATATATAATAATCATACCGATTAAGAGAATTCATAGTAATCATGACGAAGAACGACTAAGAATGACAAGCTTTTAAGTAGTGTTTACGGATTTTATATCAATTTAGCCTAAGAACGAGTATTGCTAGATATCGGCCCCCGCTAAACCAGCCTCATCGACCTGTCCTTCTGGACTCTGCATCATCCTGGTACTCGGTGCCTTCACTTTTCGATGGGTCATGAGTTCTGCGACCATTGTGCCCTGTCCACTGTCAATTAACTTTATCATTTCTTCGGGGCATGTCTTTTACCTTAAATCTCTTGCATACGCATGAAAATTTCAATCAAGCATAGCTCTCTCCATTGTCCTTTGGGTTTATGATAAGACCAAATAATAGAAAGAAGGGAAAAGAGCGTAGAAGGGAAGAGAGCGTCGATTAGGTCGAATACCGTTAGCCGCGCAAAACAGCATAACGCTGAGACTCCAGTCCGAAACAGAGCCACAGCGCTGGTCTTTAGCGACAACAAATTCTTTCTTGTTAACCATTAGCATAAAAACAAACTCCGCCACTGTAAACGCACCTTAAAAAATAATAAGATAATTCTCTTGCCTCCCGCAAACCAGCTAAATAATGCACTCAGAGACCTCGTTTACTTAGATATGAGTGGGATGATGGTACAAATCCTCTTTCAGATAAAGATGGGTACTTTGCAAATGGAAATGGTATTAGGGATTAAGCAAATAGGGAAGGTGGAAGAGGCGTTTTACTGAGTATAACCAATACTAGGAGCACCAAATCTGGGACATGGGACAGGAATAATTATTAATTTCATGAGTCCTCAGTTGAGTTTTAAGTTTTGAAAATTATTCGATTTTGAAAATTATTTTTGTATTATGATAGCCACGTTTATGGAGAATGCTATAGGCTATACAGGAACGGGAAATATGCGTGTACAAAGTCGCGGGCAACAGTTAGTAGTTAATAAGTACCATCCACTTCCTCTGCTTTTTAAAAGCTTCATAGTAACTCGGTGGGATTTTAGGAATCCATTTTTAAGCACCTACTGGCATCGGATTAAGCTTAAACGTGGCAAACTGGTATGAATTTTGGCACATTGCAATAAAATGGTGCTATGGAGCTGGTCTGATGATCGAACCGGAAGGTGGCCATAGTAACTCCTCAACCAAACAACTTAGCACCATCGTGTTTGGGCTTATTAGAAATATATAGCGATATATTAGCGATATCATCAGGAAAGAGTTACACAGTTAATACACTAAATGTAAGTGTATTAACTGTGTAACTCTTTCCTGATCCAAAAAATATTTTTATTGTCAATGAATGGTTTCTTCCTAATGAGCTGACAGCTAATAAATAACCCTATTACGGCCAAGCTTTAGCTTATGTGAGGTAGAGTAATGATTTAAAAACTGTGTCCATGACTGCGATCACCAATTTCTCTGTAATGATTATGAAAACATTATTTTGTTTAAAATTAATTCAAGCGTCGATTGAACTCACTATTTACTACAATCTTCAAACACCTTGGTACCAGGGCCCCATAACATACAAAAAGTAAACAAAAACGTTTTCTCAGTTCCAATTACATTCGAATAGTATTGATTGATTGAGCCTCACCTGTGACCCGAAGTTTGATAAATTACTCTCTCTCAAATATATTTGTACTAACTGGATGTTAAATTCTGATATGGAAGGCATCCAAATAAGTTTCCTTCCGATTTGATATATTCGAGTGAAGATTAGATACCGTTTTCGACCGTGTGGTATAGGGACCAATTTTAGTTTAATTTTGCTGGGATATCGGAAATGAAGCTGGGGTTTAGAAACGTCTAACTTTTAAATGTCAATTTGAATAGTACATAAAGGTTCTACACGCTCAATCTTGCTTGCGCAAACAGTTTGTGCATACATTGGTGCAAAAACTGCATGGTACGCTAGCCATTTGTACGGTATACCGTTTTGCCGTCTTAACGCACATATTTGTTTGCACAAACAAGAATTGGTGCAAATATGATTGAGCGTGTAACCAAGCCTTAAGTTGTTCAATCTGCCCATTTCCCAACTATATTGGGCCGCCTTCCAGTCAAACTGGATTCAGCTGAATATCAGTAATTTCGTGGAGACACTTCCTATCTGACCTTCACAGCCCAGTAACTGGGAAACACGGAAGTTCTTGGCAAGACTGGTGTCAGATTTCCTGGCTTCTGATAAATCGTAACGACTGCCTAAGATCTACAAATGAATGCCGGGACCGACTACTTAACGTACTTTCTGAGGCACGGAGGAGTCTTGGTATGTAAAGACGGTCATCCATCCACAGATTGACCTCAGCAAGCGTTGCTTAACCTTAAAAATCAACCCGTGCGGCTGTTATTATTTATTATTTAGCCATGAGCTCCTCGGTTTAGTGCAACTGGGAAATTTAGATGGGTAATTTGCCTACAAACTAGGTAGAACTTCAGCCATAATGCGCAGGTGCACATAGTACCAGGTACATATAGGTACGTAGCAGGAGATGTTCACTTAATCTTAGAGCATACAAGGCCCTTTAGTAATGCTCGACATTTTTAATCCTACCCTACATTTGTACCGTCAAATTCCTTGTCAGAAAATTCACGGAAAAAATCGCTTTACGTCTCTGGTGAATATTGTGTGCCTTAATTGGGGTGCTAGAGACCAATGGTGTAGGCGCGAGCTGGTAAACGAGAGGTCGTTAGTTCGATGCCCACTCAGTGTAATATTGATGTAAACATATACCTTTAGCATTACCAATGTACTAGGCTAGCTCCTTTCAATATAAATACTTACTAGTAATATTTGTTTAATACTCATATTTAAATCTAAAAATCACAGTATAAAAATGGGTTTGTTGGTTGTTATTGATCTCGTTACAATTATTATTTAATTGATTGAAATTTTATTAGGTATTCAAAATAAGAATGTTAAGTGCCATAGACTCTGCCAGGGTTGCGGAATTTGTTCGAAAGAGTCACCGCGGCCCTGGAACGCAAAGAGCTTTAGAAAGAACACGGATGGGTTTTAGTCAGTAAGAGTCTGACACGCCCTTCCGCTCCATCCAGAGCGGAAGAAGTCATTTGATGATTTCCCATCCTTAAAAAAAAAAAAAGTGGCATAGACTACTTTTTGTCCCGCAAACTGCTTTATTCATAAATACCTAATACGTCACCGGAGCGAAGTCGCAGCAAATAACTAGGTAGGATTTAAAAAAAATAACCTTTAAAAAGAGAACTCATTCGAAATCACAGAAAGATCCCAGTCTTATTTAAGTTTTAATTAAGAATATCAAAGCACTACGCAAACATACCCCTTTACACCCGACGGTACACGATAGTGCGAGTAAGTTTGAAAAAATCTCAAGACCGCGCGGATTCATTTTTGCGAACGCAACCGACGACGATCGATCGTGAGAGATGTGTCCTTTCGCGTTGTGGCGCCCGAGTCGTGGAATCGGTTGTTAGTTTTTCTCAATCGGAGGTAAAATATGGCCGCGTATTTTGATCCGACTAGCGACATGTGTAAGTATTGTTTTTAAATGTTTATTAATATAATTTGAGTATTGTTTTTGTTTCATTTTACAACATAAATATTAATCAAATGAAATGCAAACCATTTTTGATATTTTGTTTTGTTAGTAAGAAAGAAATTGTAGCTAAACTTCAAGTAGCACGCTCGTGGCCCTTCGGTCGTAACCCTATAAATTAATTTCAACGTAGTTTTTTGTTTATTGATTAAAAGCAGGTATTGTGGCTATGTAGTTGTTTGTTTTTTTATTTTAGTCCATCCTACATCTGATGACCGTGTCTTCGAACTCCGTAAAGATGGAACCGAGTCAGACATTGAAGACTTCCAACGACGAAGTAGATTGAGAAACAAAGCCGCGTGTTTTCGCTGAACTTGTAGGCGAGGACGAGAATTCTGAAGGTTCAGGCGATGACATAGAACCTGAACCTCTAATTCAGGTAACGACACCAAATGGGGGGGTAAAAAGGGGACGTTTTCGTAGTACTACTTTGCGTCAAATTGGAAGCAGAGGGAGTTCTTGTGGTACTTCTTCGCAGCGAGTGCAATCACGCAGAAGACGTTCTCGTACTACGGTGACTCGGCGAAATCTGGAGCAAAATGGTCATGGAGACAACTGGAAGGATATTCTTTTTACCGATAAGCCACATGACTATACTGTAACTGTATCAAAAAACCCAGTTCGTACACCATCCGAATATCTTCATGATTATTTTGATGAAGGTTTCTACGAGGATACTGCTTGGTGTACAAACTTTAATCACATGCGAAAGACTGGCCAAGAACTTAAAACTACGAAAGCGGAAATAGCTTGTGTTTGATGTGCATATTCTCATGGGATACCACCCACGAATGCCGATGTACTGGCGAGCTAATGTGAGGATTGGACACATTGCCGTCAAAATAATTCGCGACCGATTTTTAACTTTACGTAATGCTCTTCATGTACTTGATCACGATCAGCCAACTGAAACTGAGACTAACAATCCACTTCGGAAGGTACAACGGATAATGAAACGGGTTCAGGATATCGGTAACAAGCTGGAAAGAGTTCCATCCTACTATTCCAAAGATGACCTTTCACTGGCCGATGTTCTTTTCGTCAGGTCGTAAAAATAAACCACGACCTGTAAGGTTTGAAAAAATTGTTCTTACTTACTAACGAAGGTCTGATGCTCGATTTCCAGATTTATAGAGGCGCTAATACAATGTTTGTTTATACGTAAAGACTCAAAGGTGTCTGGGACCTTCTATCATACTCCATTTGACTAGAAGTGATGGATATGCTCACCTGGCTCTGTTTGATGACATAAAGGCACCAAGGTCTTGCATGATGGAGGGATGCCATAGCCGATAAAAGATCCTATGTTCCAAGTGTGGTGTTTACCTGTGTCTTTCTCGAAACCAAAACTGTTTTGAATTGTATCACCTCAAACCATTATATTTAGTTACGTTTTTTCAAACTATGTTAATTTTTGTTATTCTTACTATATTTTTGAATAATTTGTAATCTGTTTTTT